>JANIIA010000005.1:63331917-63347892 GCA_027478495.1 Erythroxylum alaternifolium
GCCACCCTCGCGGGGCACGGATCCG
The DNA here is from genome assembly GCA_027478495.1 of Erythroxylum alaternifolium. NCBI lineage: Eukaryota > Viridiplantae > Streptophyta > Magnoliopsida > Malpighiales > Erythroxylaceae > Erythroxylum > Erythroxylum alaternifolium. Next base: position 63,331,943 of record JANIIA010000005.1, read on the forward strand.
GGTATCACCATCGATATCGGGTTCGGGTTCAGCGGGAGTTGGGGTGTTACATGATATACTCTCGAATGCCTCCTTCTCCTATGTACCTTATGGAGAATAGTTCCTTTATCAAGGCGCTCTACTCCGCATGGGAAGACACCTTGTACTTCTGGGAAATGTTATCCATGAACTCCCTTGCTATGTTCGCGTCTGCCAATCCACTTAACAGATGGTCTGGGATCGACCTCTTGATGGTCAAATAGCACATCCTATTTAACCGCTCCTAGGATGCCATTGCTGCTTTATCAGCTTCCGAGCTGATATCAGTGAGTGGAGAAGGCCTCTCGATGTGCATCACCATGTTGACGTCAGCCATCTCTAGAGCAAACTCGACATCCTTCTTCCACTTCTTGAAATTGAAACCAGCTAAGGTGTCATCATGCCAGCATTATTATTTATAGAAAAGGTTACTGTAAAATTGAAAAATGCAGGATAACAATGATACTTAAAGCATTAAAGCAGTATCTATACTGAGAATTCGATTACACATATTATGAAACACCTTTAGGGTGAATACAAAATATATGCAATTAGACCACCACATAAAAGCGATCAGAGTACAAATCATCAACTCTCATGACACTACGACCTTTGGGTGAATAGATCATTTAAGTAACAACCTTATTCCATCTAATGCCTTTATGAACATCTCAAAACCTTATGTAATGCCAACACCTTTGGACAGAATAGTCAAACGTAAGGCCAGAGAAATCCCTCAACATGTGAGTAGAACAATCCAAAAATACTAACTTGAAAGGCCACTTTGGCGACTACATTCTCATTAGTACCCTAGAAAGTCCACAAACACGAGGGATACATCGTTATGTCATTATCACAATCTATATGGGCATAATGTATGTGAAAATTAGCAACAAATGCAAAAAATCAAATGCACAGTCAAATAGTCACATACTAGTATTGAAAACATCGTCTTTAAACTTTATTTGAGACTTTTATTAAAAAATTCTCAATGAGAGTGACTATCATACTTTCCTGAATATCGAACTTACCATATGAGACGTAAAACTTTAAGTGTCCCCCTTATGTGTAGTTCAGAGTAAGAAACCACGCTCAAAATCAGGTTAAAATTTTTTTAAAAACTATTCCGAAATCCAATTACCAACGTAATAAATCTAGAAAAATTGAAAAAGCTCCTTAAAAATTCCCTCATCCTAGAAACTGTCACAAAAAACCCGAGATAACTTTATGGGAATTTATGAAAATTTTCCTTTTTTTATAGCCAATTTACTGTAAGAGAAGACTAAATAGCCTTCTCTTTATATGGATAAATTCTTGTACCTTGTCTCGAGCTCATACCGTATATTGAAATTCATATAAAAGATTGGGAATGGTCTCCTTTGATTTGCATAAGACGCAATTATTTTGAATATTGAGGTAACTTATCTTGCCCTTAGGGTTTAGGCCATTCATTATTGCTAGCCATATAAGGAAGGAAATTTTAGGAATAAATGCTTTATGCTAGACATTAGGTGCTACTCTACCTAATTACTCAGGTCCTAAATAGCTCTTTGCAAGATCTATTAGTGAAGCTATCAGAGGGATGTCTAAGCCATTTTTAACTATCTTCTGGGTCTATTTTGACATTGTAATTAAGGATAGCTCAAGATATAACAAATGGGAAATTTCTCCAATTATGCTCATGTACCATGTTTTCACTCTGGCCTTTATAGGGAATTCTTATAGGAGTTAATCTCTAAATGGTGAATGGATTAGGGGACCAACATTACTCTAGTTGTCATAGTATATAAAAGCCTTTCTACCATTCCCAATCCTACATTTGATGAAGTTGCATAGGGTTTCCTTGGTTCTTAGGATGTGAGATAGGAATCAGGAGTGTCTTGCAATACTGGTTAGCTCCTAAATGCTTTTGTTTTTTGAGAATATAAATATGCATCCAATATGACCATGTGTTTGTGTCACCAACAATGTCTAAAGTCTTTTAATAACAAGGAATCAGTCATCCCCAATCCACCTTCTTCCTTAAGCTTGTACATATAATTCCATTTGACATTTTCTAAAACTTTTCCTTCCTTTGGGCCACTCTATAGGAAATTTCTCGTAATTTTCTCGATTGTATTGGTAACCTTTTTAAGGAAACATGAGTGAGTTAGACAATAAATGCAAAGGGAGTTAAGAATAGAATTAATTGGCATTAACCTCCTTGTATAAGAAAAGTCTTTGTTGACCTAGTGGTTTAATCTTTTATGGAGTTTTTTCAACAATGGAGCACAGTCCCTAAACATTAATTTCCTTATGATATAGGTAAGCCTAAGTATTTGATAGGATGTTGAGTTGTCTTAAAACCTAATGCTCTTGAGAGCCATTATGTGTCCTTTATAATACTTTTAAGAATATTTGTTTGTTCTTCTATCTAATATGTTTTTTTTAGCTTTTAGTCTATCAAATAATGGTTTTCCTTTTTTTTTTATAAAACCTTGGTAAGGACCTACTACAAAATTTAAACTTCATGATAACTTTTTTAATTGATTTTTATCTTTAATTTTATTTGGATCATTTTTTACAAAAATTGTTGATCTATCTATTAATTTTAATATTTCCTTGATAAATAATATATCCTAAAAATCTAATCATTATAGTAGACAATTGCATCTTTTTATTGAAATTACCATTCCTACATTTTTCTATGACATTTGAACAAATATATTAAAATGATTTCATTGTTAACCATTAGGTTCTAATATACTAATACATCATCAATATAAACAATGGTAAAACTATTGTAAAGATTTAATATTTTATTCGTAACTATTTAAATTTTGATTATTCATTTTTAGACTAAAAGACATTATGTGCAATTCATAATTTTCGAATAGAAAATTGAATAATGATTTATAACTATCTTATATATAATCTAAATTAACCAATATTACGTTTTCATACTAAGCTTAAAAATTATCTTTGCATAGCTTAATCTTACTAATAGGTTTCTTTTGTCTAGAGCATGGTTATTCATAACATTTCATAGGTCCAGAATAAAGTAAAAAGACGGGCCCCAATGAATCGATAATATTCAAATATGTATTGTCTAAAGGAAACGCAAGATTCAGTTCCCTTATAGGCCTTTTTTCAATTAAAATGTTCCTTATTTTATTGTCAAGATTATCCCAATTTTTAAGATCATAAACATTTAACAAAGGGACTAGTTGTTCATCTACCTTTAAATTTTTTAAATTGGATGCACTTGATGCATGTTTATGATTGAATTCAAACATGATCAAACCAGGGGCTCAGCGGAAGACAAAACTTTTTATGAATTCCGAGTGGATCTCGATAATTGAATAAACTTGAATAAAACACAAAATGAATTAGAAATTGTACCTTGTTCGTCTTCTTATGGAAAAACGTTTGAAACATTTTCGATTGATCAATCACAAGCTGTTCATTGTCCAGTCTCTGATGGTATCTATAGAGCAATTCTCAAGACTGATTTGAGAGGAATAAGACAAAAGTGCTAGCATCTAAACGTTCTTCCTTTATTTAAATAGAAAAATCATTAGGGTATTTAATTAAAATTAAATTTCTTTAATTATAATTAAAATCAAATTCTAATTCTAATTCTAATTAATTTAATCTTAATAAAATCAAATATCTCATATTTGATCCCCAAAGTTTCTCAAACTTTATAATTAAGTCCAACTTAATTAAATTAATTTTCTTTCACAAATTGTTCTTTGATGTATAACCCATTAGCTTCCTAATAAATTGCCAATGATTTTAAATTACAATTCTAATTCACAATTAGAATTAGATAAATTAAAACGTTTTTTAATTTATCTTTAATTCTCCAATTAAAAAATTCATAATCATAAATCATGATTGACGTCTAGCAATATGTCATGATTACCCAAATATCAGGAATGTCAAAGAGATTGATTTAACCTGTCCATGCATGACTATGATGTACAATGTAATCCTTTCGTCATTCAATATTCTAATTGGATAGAGTATGGATATAGTGTCTACTTTTTTCGGTCCAATTTTGTTCGTTCTTGCTAATTATTAATTGATTTAAAATTGAAATTTAAAAAATGCTTTTTCAAATATCAATTTACTTTGGCCAGAGAATTCCATAAATCATTACTAATCAAGAATAGTATAATATTCTCTCTAATTACTTTAGAGTGACGAATCCTATATGGACTTACTCAAGTATCTCCATATGGTTCATATTGTATCTAATTACTACCGACTGAATTATTCTAGGATGAATCATAAGTAGTATCAAAATACAGTAATTTCCATACGAGATACCTTGATAATATCAAGTATGAGGATCATTTATACAACCATCATTATGAGATAATCCACAAACATATAAATAATATTGCATTTGAAATTATCATAATCGGGTCAGTTCAATGACTTATTCTCTAATAATGACCCATACATTAGTTTATGCATCTCCATACTTTAATTTGTGAGATCAATTACTTTCTTCATAAGAAAGAAACAAAATGTGTGATAGTTTTACTGTTTTAAAAACATCCCGTTTTGATGAAACTATAACTAGGAACATTTAGGAATAATACATAAGTGAAAATTGAATCTCATAATTATGATCTCATCATAATTACAATTAAACATTAATTATTCCAAGGATTTTATCTTTAGTATTAAAACGTCAAATGTAATTAATACATAAAGATAAAGAATGCCTTGGTTAATAATTGTCACTAAACTACAACCAAAGTGATTAGCTGTAGGGTATAAATCAACAGTTTATAATTATTCAAATTGCTAACACTTTCTTGCATCTCTATGATTATTTCCTGAAAAGCTACTTTATATGTTCATTCTTTGCCCTAGTTCCCTATATAGGATCATAAGAATGCCTAGAAAAAGGTGTTGGTGTAAGCTAATCTCTTATCTATCCTTATATTTACATCTAATTTCTATCATTAGAGTCTCTTCGTAAAGGATAACTTTGGATATAGATTATAATTATAAATGACTTCATATCTATAACTAATGAAGGTTTTTAATTATGAGAAGATTTTTAGCTTAAAAAGGAAAACAACAACCCAAAATCAGGAAGCCATAAAAGTTGGAATAACATTAAAAAGGAAACATTAATTTCCAAATTAGTATTGTATTTTTCCAACTACAACATTTTAGTTCAATTTTAATTTGTTTATTCGAGTTATAAGGATGTAAAAGTTTGACCAAAGAAAAGGCTAATTAAAGTGAGGACATAAATTACTGAATCAATTTTTATAAATTAGATAAGTCACATCATTTTACCACATCACCTAGTTGAATATCACCTTTCATAATTATCTTTCCTTCTAATATTTGTCGTTAAGCTTAACCAACTTGCGCTTTTAGTTCATACTATTAGGAATTGTGACCATATTTATTTCTTGTTGTTATTTTAGTTTTAATAACATCAAAGAAGAAGGTTGGCAATCATTTATGAGACAAATCAAAATCCCACTTAAAAATACAAAAGGATAAAAGTAGCTTGCTTCAGATAGTTGTCAGACATCCTAAAACCTTATTCCATTGTCCTAACAAATAAAGATAACGTAATATCATGTTTGCATCTTTCTAAGCTGACTAGTTTTAGATCTATCTCATATTTCTCCTTCTCTAAATTGTTTATTTACTTTACGCTTTACTTATTTTTAAAGACCCTAGTCATTTAAAGGTAGATATTTGTAGGAAACCCAGTACTGCTAAATCCAACATATATTTAACTTAATTTAGATTCAAAATATTAGTTTGGTTTAGACTTAGTTTTAAATCGTCAAGTTATTGGACTAAAACCTATAATCTTTTTTTTTATTTAAGATCGACAGTTGAAAAATATACAAGTTAAGATTTTTATAATAGCGTATAGTTATAGTTAATTATATTAGCTCTGTTAACTCACTTATAGTCATGCGTGGTTAAGATTAGTTAGGAATTTGTTAGCTTTATAACATATTTTTATTAACTGATAGTTATAAGTTTTCCTTTTATAGGTTTATAGCTTTCTTCTCAACATAGCTTTTATTTTTCTTCATGGTATTAGAGAAAGGTCAACAAAGATATATGGTTTCATCAGTTGTAACAATGGGCAGACAAGGTTTGGTAAGGATATGTGGTTTCATAAAAATATAAATTCTTTGGATATCAAGATGGCTTCTGTATAAATTTTGAAAGTTCATTGTCCTAAATTGTAACCAAGGAAAAGGCATTTTTGTGATTTGGTGTCAAGTTTATCTTTAGATGGTTTGGTGTTTATGGCATAAAATAAGTAGCCAAACACTTAGATGCTCATATGATAGGGCATGACCATAGATCATTTCAAAAGGATTTTTCTAGCTAAAAATAGGATAGGGTAAATGATTAACCAAATAGGTATATACTAGGATGACCTCATCATATAATCTTTTTAACAAAGAAGCCTAAAATAATAAAGCACTAGGGGTCTAAAGAAGATGTTTATGTTTTCTCTAAACTAATCTATTATTTTATGGAGTATACATATATGATCTTTGATGAATTATTCCTAATTCATTGAACAAATATTGACAAAAAAGCCTCAAGAATTTAGTTCCATTGTCATTTCTAACAACTCGAACATTGAAATGGAACTAATTTTGTATCATCTTGACAAAGGTACTTAAAAGACTAACAACCTGAGTTTTATAATCCATTAAATATGTCCAAGTTCCTATGCTATAATCATCAATAATATTCAAAACATACATTGCACTAAATAATGATTTTAATCTATATGGTCCTTATATATCAATGTGAATCATTTACAAAGGTTTGGTAATTTGGATAGTGTTAAAGTGTAAAAGAAATCCCTATTTTTTTAATACAACATAAACAATAACCTTAAAAAACAACTTACTATTTAATCATGATATCAAGAATAGTAACATGCCTTATTACATTTGAAGAAGGATGTCTAAGCCTATTATGCCAAATGGATGTAAACTTGACAATATTGACACTATGATCAATAACATAAACAGAAGTGCTACATATAGAAGTGTAAGTAACTCATGATAATATCATCATTAAACAATATTTTTTTATAAATGTCCTTTGATTTTTTTTAAATTTAAGGATATACTGTATTAATAAAAAATAATGTTTAAAAAATTATAAAGCTAATAAAGACAATAAAAACGACTTAAGCCTTAAGACTAGAGTTTAGCTCTTCTAAAATAATAACATAGCTCATTGGATAAATACAACATGTTAGGTATTATAGCCCTATGATTGTCTAAATATTAGGAGATAAGATCGATTGGTAAGCAAGGCACATCATTCCTTGTTTTAGCATTAATTTTCTCCATAGCATCTTATTATCTTGTTTCTTAACCTTGAAATTTTTGGAGTTTCTTTCACACCATGTACTATGAACCAAGAATTCTATACCTGACTTGAGGAGTGTCATGTCCTCCTTTTTGTTTAAGTTCCCACTCTTGTTGGTAGCTTATCGTAGTTAGAACTTGACAAAATATGTACATTAAACAATTGTAAGTATGATATTTAGATCTTATCAGAATATGGACATTTGAATAAGAGGTGATCATGATCCTCATTATCCAACTCATAGGGCAAAATTTAGCATCAATGTTTGTGCCGTTTAATCTTTCCTTAATGGATAATCTCTTTAATGTGGCAAGCCATAGAATGGATAATCTCATTAAAACTTTATTTCCTGTCAAATATTTTTCCCTTTGTTCAAGCAACCCCTTATACCAATCAAGATAACCATGTAATTGAACATGTATCCCTAGAGTGAACGTTTCTGTTGTAATGATCAAAATGAAGCTTGCTTTGTCCATAAATCCTCTTTTCTCTACATTCTACCTTCCACTAATCTTTTTATTGCCAAATTGTCCTTTCCCCATCATCGCACCACCTTCAACTTACTTTAAGATTGGATTATAGATCACTATCTATTATTTAACTGATGGCACCATAGAGAATGTCTTATTAACACTTGGAAAAGGATCTATGACAAGGATCTGATTCCTTATATGATTATAATTGTCATTTAGGCACATGAAGGATTACATCAAATGATTCAACTCACTTACATCAGTTATTTCCTTTATTGCTTCGCATCAACGTTGTGGTACTAGCATGAGATAAATGAACTCATTCCATAGACACTTCAACTTTATTAATACTTCATTATGTTCATATTGCTTTATGATACTGAGTTAATTTCCCTTTGTTGTTGGTACATATAGGGCAATTACATTCCTTAAAGATTGTTATATCTTAATCCGTAATTTTTTGGCAGTTGTTGCATATATAAAGGTTTCAATGGCCTCCTAAGAACACTACAGCAAAAAGAGCTTTAGAAAATTACATATTTTTAACAGTTTAAAAATGTGTAGCTAAAAATTAATGTAAAGCAACAATTTTAAAGTATTACCTTTGATAATATTAAAAGGTAACAATAATAATAATTTGTTGCTACATATAAGAAAAGGCAATAAAAATTAGAAAAATGGTTGTAATAGAGTCTTTTATATGCAACATCAATAGTTCCAGTAACCTATTTACTAAAGAGAATTTACTAATGTTACATATTTATCTATATAGCTATTTATGAATGTATATTTAAAATATAAATTTTTTATTTACTAATGAGTATTCAGAATATATCAAATTAAATTACTTACCAATTTTTATTTAGTAAAATTAAAACATACAAATTGAGACTGTGTGAGAAGAGTAGGACATGGAAGTGGATAGTGAGGAAGACCAGAGACTCCAAGCCTTTCTTCTTTGCGTTTGCTACTGTACGTAGTGTGCTTCTTGGCATCATTGGGTATTGTGTTATATAGATTATCAAGTCCCGCAACCTTGAGTTTGAGACTTGTCTCTGCCAAATCACTCACCTTGATTCTCCTTAAAATTGGGTGCGAGCTTTATTTATTGCTTAAACAATGTAATTTTATTCAAAATGACATCATTTTACATAACAATTTAGGCTTTAGGTCAAGTACCTCAAGCCTAATTATGACTTAAAGTCTAAATATTTTTTTTAAAAGTCTGAACTCGACCTAAATTTTGGTTAATTCAAGTCACGTCAGATCTACTAGGCTAGGCCAGTCTAAACTATACTATTTTTTCATCTTCAAACAAATATTGATATTTGAAATGTTGTATCCTATATAATAGTTTATAAATAAAAAAAGGAACTATAATTAACTTTTACTTAATAATATAAAGATAAGAGGTAAATATATATTAGATGATAAAGATAATAGATTAGATGATTATATAAAATAAGTTGGGCATTAGATGCCAATATCATTTTCCCACTTTTTTCTTCCCTCTAATTTTCAGCCTCTAATTCTTCATCTTAGGTAACGAAGGTGGATAGCTCGTTATCTTCGAAAAAGGAAGGGCTGATTCTTGCCAAACTCTGTCATGCATATCCTCCTTAGCGTTTCAAATATCCCCTTTTATTTTTCCATTTCTTCTCTGCCAAAAGGAAAGAAAAAGGCAATGGAGTCCTCAGATAGCCACAAATGAGAGGTCAAATCACACCATCCTCATCGATCTAACTCAAGTTGATATGCTTGCAAAAAGAGATAAACCCTACCGTATATGTTTAAGTTTGAAAGCCACCCTATTCTCTATGGGTCAAAGCCCCCAACTAAGACCTTGTCGTGGATGGACAAGAATATGACTCTACCAAGAACTCTTCAATGTTGTGCCTTAATTTTCTCTGGGTCTTCTCTATCAATCATGCAGGTATGGTAAAGTTAAACATAAAGTTGAACTTTGGGAAATCCTACTTAGGTGGGTTTTATTCTAAGTTTTGGTTTTCTCCATTTTTATCATATTTAAATGCAAAACTAGTTGTTACAGATTTATTTTTATCTCTATCTATATTTCTAGTTTTCTCATCCATGGCAATGGTTTCCCTACATTGGTTGGTACTAATTATTTGAAAAATCAGAAAAACTAAGAGAAGATTTCAAGCAGTATAACATATGGGGAGGTATTGTAACTTGATAATGCTTATGTTTGATACACTTGCCATATCTATCATATTCGTGTGCTGGCATGTAGGAGCTTATCTATATGATTCACTACGATTGTTTACATCTATCGGAGAGAGTTATTTCTTGTAATCCAAACCTCCTAAGCAACTTATTCCTTATGGTTTTTTTCCTACTCTCTTACTTATTTTTAGTTAACCTTCAACTCGTCTTTTTACTGCCCAAGGAAATTCGACGATGCTAAGTCTTATTTAAGCCCTTGTGTGGATTCGATTCATATTCTTATATTATGAAATATTTTACAGTTGTATATTATTCACTAGCCTGGTTTTCAAATGAGAGGTTAAAAGAAACCCTCCTAATATCTTTTCTAACTATCTTGTTGCAGGGGAACCTAATTTCTTTACTACTTTGCAATATAGTTTTTGCATTCATTTGTTTCGTATCTTACCCTTTGCAGTGAATGTGTAATCACTATTTGGATCCCCTGCTAACTTCCAAGTTTATATTGCATTGTTGAAACCTCTTGAGGTGATCATGTCACTTGATATACCTCATATTGGACATATTTCAAATGGTTATCAGGTGATTTTGGTTTTTAAATGTAAGATATGCTCGTGAATATCTTTATTGTCATTCCTTCTCTTGCTGGTTGACAAGATCACTCCTTTTTCTGATTTCTGTAGAAGTCATTATTTATAGGTGATAGCATATATAAATATAGTTTGTTGCATAGATGGGCCTTAAAGGCTCCTAATACAAATATATGAAGAGTAAGAGCTTAGACCATATAGTCTATAGTAAACTTTAGAAATCAATATTCCATTGAGCTTGACAATATAAATGATCGAATCTTAGGAGGTTAGATGATTGCAATATGGAACTTGACAATCTTTTAAAAGAAGAGGTAGTTGACTTCTCAAGGTTTCTCCTTTATGTAATTGTCAGAGCTTTGTTACTTATAATCTACTAGCGTTTTTGTGGCACCCCACCCTATTTGACACGTACTCGTATGCCCTTCGGACATACATACATATGCCTGACAGAAATGACATGCCAATCTATATCACTTTCACTATACTCATGGCATCATAATTTAAATCATAAATAGCACAACAATTAAACCCCAAATTCCTCATTTCATTCATTAACCATAATTTTACAATGTACCAATATATCCATCATCTAAGTTTATACAATATCAGCATATCAGAGTCTATAACTCTATCTATAAAACATTTTACATACATGAGGAATTATACAAAAATTTTAGTCTAAGTTCTTCAATTCTAGTTGATTGACCTTTGAGCCATGTTCTCTATCCAAAATTTGTACAAAATCTCTTCTAAGTAGTCTTAGAAGCTAAGTCGTTGCTCTCTCGAACCTGAAAATATCAACGTTGCAATTTGGTTGAGTTTTATGAACTCAATTGAGTAACCATCCTCGATGGTTTACCCATATCACATAACACATCAATTCAAAATACTCATATAAGTTATATAATTCACATTATTTCATTTACCAATATAAAGCATTGCAATACACGTTGTACATAATGTTCACATTTCTCATTCAATATAATTCAATAATACATTGCAATCATTAAAAACATATGTACATCATGTGTATATGCAATGTTCATGAGACTCACATTCATTTATTTCGTTGTTCTGACTAAGTACCTTTTTCACTGTCCTATATTCGTTGAGGATACTGGGCTCTATCATACTGTCCCTTATCTATTGGGGATACAGGGCTCTTTATACATTGAGCCTTAGGCTCTTACCATAAATGTTTGAGCTTTAAGCTCTTTTTCACTGGCAACTACGGTCACAACTACCTTTATCTTTCATGCATTCATGTAATGGTGTGCATCACATTCATTCAGTCACATTCATGTTCTCTTTCTCATTCCCATTTGTCATCAAACCTTGGGTCCAACATTCAACATATAAGTTGACTATCACTTATTTTGTCACATTCACATATAAAGAGCACTTCCAAATAAGGTAATCATGCATCAAATGCCTCGGACATTCAAGGTCCATAATTAGTATATACACATCACATAATAATTCAATGCGAAATTTAACAAACACATAATTAAAGCGAGACTATCTTAGGTTACTCATAGTTTGCTCCCATTAGCTTATTGCCTTGAAGTCCCGGCAATGTCTGGAAGTGGTCGCTCAATATGCTCTTCTATAATATGCAAACATATATATTTACCATTACTACTTTATACATTCATATGAATACTCGATCATAAGCACATGTATATATGTCATGTATAATGCATGTTCAATGAAAAATTCCAGGGTTTATTTTCCTTAGTACATATCTTATAATCAATTAACAACACCTTTGAATCATTCTTTAATCTCTAATACTCTTTGTCCACTTTAATCACCTCATTCAACATCAACTAGGTCCATTCAAGAACTAATTTAAGCTTAAATACCTTATATGGGAACACCATATCATTAATTGGTCCATACTTCACTCAAAAGACAACTCTTTTTCTCTATAGGTTTGGCCACGATCATGGTGTCCCTGCCACGATCTTGATAGAAACTCTTTGGAGCTAGTCACAATCGTGGGGTGAGGGCCACGATCGTGCCATACATTTTCTTCCTTCATTTCTGTATGAATTCAACACATTTCCTTACATACATTTCACACTAATTTTTCCCAAATTCACCTCTTATAATATGACCTCATTTCATACTAATTTAACAACTATGTTGATTACATTAACTCCATAAAATTCAACTCATTTGATTCATCATTTTATAACTCAATTTCATCATTCATGAAATCCTATCTCTTTCCATAGTATATCTCATTCATAATGCATCAAACAATTCATTCATTATGTCATGTGCTCATTTAACACTCTAAACATTTCACTTTTAGATGCATTGACATCAAACATCCTTTTCATTAAAGTATAACATCAAGATCATTCAAAACTTATCACACATTTAACCATCCTTTCCAGCATCAAAATTATGTTCCTTTAAGCCCCAATTAAGTCCAAAAAAATCATAGATATATACCTCATCCTTAATTGGTTCAAACATTGCATAATCAAAAAATTTCCATGAAAAATCACTGCTCATGATTATGGCATCCCCTACCACGATCGTGACAGAAACAATTCTCACACTTATCTAACTGTTTTGTAGTTTTTTCACAGGATAAATTTTTAGGTCTATTTTTTATTACCATTATTACCAAGAAATAAGGATTTTAGGCAACACCTTCTTCTAATAAAATGTTCCTCTATGTCTTAGGTTTCTAATGACATCAAATTCATGCATTTCGGTTTAGTATCATGCACGTTATAATCAAAACACTACAAACTGTTCTCATACCTCAACAGAACACAATGCTCAACTTCAAGCCAAATTTCAAGACTCTTAAAGGCATATTTCAAATTTGATTCCTTCATGAACAATCTATAAATATGTTTTTAGTTTACTCTAAATCAAAATACATCCAATTTGGATATCTACAGATCAAGATATGGCCAAAATACAGATGCATGTTCAGTGAAAGTACTCCATCTAACATATTCCAGAACACATTTAACTTCATTTTTAACTCTATCTTATCTCTAAACTATCATCCTACTTCTTATCATTTCAAGGTAATGCACTAGCCTTTTCTTTAGCTTTAAACTTATGAATTATCATTCATCTTAACACAAAGTAAGACATAACTCTATCTATCTCTTCATCCACACACACATCATCAGCATACTTCAACTTTCTTATTTATCATCATCCATCTCTTAATTCAATATCATAGTTGATTCATTCACCAAACAATTCATGAATAACATTAACTCACTACAATTTAGAGCATGATCTCTTTACCACTACACTACACCCATGTTAAAACATATATGTAAAAACTCATAATTAATCATCATATTTCTCATCATACATGTTCCATTTAACAATACCCATGAAGATTAAAGCATAACTTGATTAATCTTCAAAAATCTTCAAACTCTTCAAGATCTCTCTTAACCCTAGCTCTCCATACAGCCCACGTACATCATCCTTCAAGGTGACAGGGTTAGGTCTTTAGTGAAAAATGAAAGAGAGAGTAAGATGATGGTAACAAATGGAGGTGAAAGTGAGCCTTAACTTTTATGATGGTGGGTGAAGAAAAAATCATAAAAGTGAAGAAGAATAAAGAAGATGAGAAGAAGAGTTTTGTAGAGAAGAAGAAGAAAAGCAAGATTAAAGGCAAAACAATTAAATGGGTCTTTCAACCTTAGGGAGTCATGAGTTAAAGACTCACTTGCCATATGTCAAATTTCTAGTGGTTGGAATTAGGTTCTTTCATTAACTAGTCTAATCAACTCCAATTTCTAGCCTAATTTTCTCCAAATTTCAATGACATAGGTCATTAAATCCAAATGTCATTTATAAAAATTTTCACTATCATTTGACTCTTAATTCTACTTCCATTTATCAGATGTCCTGCCATTTGGCATTTTTCCTAGTTTAAAATTTCCCCAAAAATTTAAAAATTTCTAAACTTCACCAAAATTTATAAATCAATACCTATTCACACCAATTCAATTTTCAATACATATAAACCACAATTCATATCAAAAATTACATTTATAAATTAATTATACCTGAAAAATGTCAATGAACGCATGTACAATCATTTTAATGTGTAAACATTAATATTCACATATGTGTGTATGTCATGTTATGCATGAACATGAAATGCACTTTCTAACTTCTAATTAATCTCTCATGTATCGCATTCTATGGTCCTAACCCTTAACATAGGATAACGGGATGTTATAGTTTTTTATTGCTCCTCTCACATGGTTTCTTTCCCTTACTCTTAATAGTTTAGTTATTGGCTTTTGATTTGTCTGTTTAATTAGCAGAAGTTATTTGGAGCATCTCTACTTATTCTAGCTAATAAACAAGACATAAAAGGTGCTCTTACAACAGAAGAAATTGCTAACAACTCAAGTTCTACACTATAATCGTTCGTTCTCTTTATTATGTCACATTTCTTAGGATTTCTAAAGTTTATTCTAACATTCATACATTAATATCATTGACCTTCATCTTTCAATGTAAACTTAAGGTTAGAACTTGACTACCAGCTTCGTTTCCATAATGCATTCTTAATTAGAAATGCCAATTAAAGTTATTATTATGTCCTCACAATCACTATATTGTTTCCCAGAATGTTTAAGCTATGCTTTCTTCATATTAATATATTATTGAAAATATCGATGTGAACATCAACTGCACATCATTCTTTTCCTCTTCCATCCGAAGAGATAATTTAATGGTAATTCATTTCCTTCTATAATATGATGAAATGCTCTCTTTCTATTTTTATAGGTGTTGAAATTGGAAAATATGGATAAAACTCGTCATTAGAAAATTGTTCATTGTAATGCATAAATTAGTTTAGGATATAAAGAAAAGTATTAAAAAAAGCATATCAACTATTAAATGTTGGTTTGAATCTTCGTTGATGCAGTAAGAGCAATCAATTCCTAGACTTGGAAACTAGGTCTTAAATAATTCTGGGCATAGCCAGAGGTTTGTAATATCTACATGAGGGCTCACAGTTAAGAATTGTTCACAAAGACATAAAAGCTAGCAAAATTCTTCTTAATGATAAGTTCCAACAAGGATTAGAGACTTCAAACTAGCTTATACATCTTCTATTCTCTTGTCAGAGGTTACACAGCCCCAAAGCATGTCATCGGAGAAGAGTTATCTAAAAAACGAACTTCAACAACTAGGCATGGCAAAAGGGCCCAAGCTGTAACACCCCACTCCCACCGAACCCGAACCCGATATCGACCGTGATATCCGAATTCGTGCCCCGCGAGGGTGGCGT
>JANIIA010000005.1:63373644-63387312 GCA_027478495.1 Erythroxylum alaternifolium
AAGTGATGTGACACGCAACCCTCGCGGGGCACGGATTCGGATATTACTGTCGATATCGAGTTCGGGTCCGGCGGGAGTGGGGTGTTACATCTTAGTCCTCTCTAGGAGATAGGAATTACCAATTGCAAGAGAGGAGGATTTTGTTTTTTCATTCCATTGGCTTATTACAAGGAGTATGAGAGGTATGCTACACTTTTTAAAAAAATGAAATAGCTTTTTTGAAAGTTGATGCTTAACCCAAATAACTCCTTAAAACTTTGTAAAGCACTCATTAGTAGATAAACTAAATGAGTTTTTGTCTTAATCCGAAGAATAAGATCATCTGCAAAACATAAGCTTATTAATGATAGCAACTTACACTTGGAGTGATATTTGAAGTTAGGGGTGAATCAATATGTTGTCCTATGTGTTATATTTGTAGATAATTTGTAGTGGCTATCTTTTAGTTATATTCCATAAAGGCTTGTATGCACTTAATTTATAATAAATTACTTGATTAATTAATTAATTTTTAATTAAAATGTATTTAAAAACTTAAATTTAAGAAATTCAAATAGTTTATAAAATCTAAAATTAATTTAATATTTCGATCAATTTTTTTCTATTTCTTAATTTTGACCGTAATATATAGTATATTATAAGAAGTTGTAAGTCTTTTTTTTAGAAAAATTATTTATATCCAAGTCAGTTGATTTAAAGTATAAATCTTATCTTAACAAAACTTGAAATCCATCACCTTATAATTGATTTCTAAAGGGTTTCTTTCTTTTTCTAGATTCTCAAATACAGAAGAGTAAGAACCTTATAAAAGAAAAAGAAAATGTAACATAACCTTAGAAAAGAAAAAGAAAAAGTATAATTTAACATTTAGCATTTAACATTTTACGACTATCATTTCTACTGAGTAATGTATGTAGACATAATTCCTAAAATTGATTACATAACCATGTAATTTATTTTTGAAATAAATTGTTGCCTATGATGTGACTTGCAGCTTTTCTTATTGAAAAAGTAATGAAATATAATATATTTTAAATTGTTAATATTTGTTTCAAAATTATACATGATTTTCAAAAATTTTGGTTGCTTAAGATATTTGAATAAGCATTTAGCTATTATAAATGTAAAAGATGACTAATAAATAAATGTGTAGAATTCTTTAAATGCATTTTTTCCTTTCTTCTCTTTAAACTTTATATTTTTCTTCCTTCAATTTTTGATTACCTATTTTTCATGTCTTAAATCCACAATTTGATATCATAACCTTTTTCTTAAAATCAATTAATCACCAATTTCTTATCCTATTTTAAATGGAAACACTATAAGATCAATAATGGATACCTACATAAAAACTTTAAATCTTTGAGAAGTTGTGGAAGAGGATTATGAATTTCCTCTATTTCCAAATAATTCGACCATAGTCCAAATCAAAAGTCACAAAAAAAGAAAAACTAGAAATCAAAGGTAAAAACATGTATTTTTGTTATTATATCAACAATCTTTTTACAAGAATTAGGTCTTAAAATAATAAAAGAAGTTTGGGATTACCTAAAGTAAGAATATTAAGAAGATGAAACGAGATGAGGTATGCATGCATGAAATTTAATAAAGAAATTCAAGTTATACTAGAAGAAGTTTAAGACAATTAAACTGTAGTCAAACAATTGTTTAGGATTGTTGACAATGTAAGGTTAATTGACATCAAAATTATTGATTCTAGATGTAGAAAAAATTCTTGTAACGATTTTGAAAGATATGAAATATTTATAATGGTCTTGGAGAACACAAAGGATTTGTCTAAGATCACGTTGACAGAGTTACTAAATGCCTTAAAAACCCAAGAGTTGTGATAGCTTACAAGGCAAGATTGGATGGTTGAAGGAGCCCTAGTAAAGCACCAAGAAATTGGAAAGAACAAGAAAAAAAATTACAAGAAAAAATAGACAGAAAGCAAGGAAAACACTATAAACAACTAGATTCAAAGCAAAGTAGAAACTCAAAGAAAAACTATCCACCTTGTCAACATTATGACATGATAAGTCATCAACCATTCAAATGCTAGAAGAGAGAAGTATATAGTAAGTGCAATCAACTTAGACATGAATTTGTGATTGCAAAAGCAAATTTCAAAAGCATGAAGCATATGCCAAGTTATCGATGAAGATGAACATACTAGATTTTTATGACAATATGTTTTTCATTCAACAGATATCTTTTTTTTTCATTCTCGAGAAAATTTATATTTTTATAAATCTTCTTTGTTAATGGTATGGAATAACAGGATCATTGGAGTGAATACAAAAATAAGTTTTAAAAAAATTAGAATAGCCAATTTAGTCCAAATGGAGAGAGCAAAAAAAAACCTCTAGATAATATCAAATTATAAGTATAAAAAAATTTGTGCCAAATGACTTGAATTTTATTACAAATGAATTTAGAAAATTCTTTTATATTTTTAGAACCCAAATTTTCTCTTGATTTTAAATTTTTTGGTATAAAACTAAAGTAACAAAAAGATAATTGATTTTAGAATATTGGTTGATTAACAATGGTTATACAAACCATATAAGTTATAGTGCTAATCTCTTTAATGATTTGAATTCTATCAAAATTATGAAGGTTAGAATAGGGAATGGTGGTTATATTCTTGGAAAAGGAAAATAAACTAGCCCAATTACAATAACTTTAGGTACAAAAAATATTTTCAAATGCTTTACATACTTGTCAATAGATAGAAAAAGGATTCAAAATATCCTTTGAAGATTGGCACTATCTTCTTTATGATACTATTGTGGGGAGATTTTAAAGGTTAAAATACGAGATAAAAGCTTCTCATTTGATCCAATAGAGGAGCGAACAACTTATTACAATAAAGTTAATACCGCAAAAATTTGACACAAAACACTTTGACATTGTCATCTGATAAGTGTGAATTGCATCATATTTTAGGGCTTAGTTTGTTATGTATTTAAGTGTTAACTTAATCGTTTAGTATATGTTTAGGTTAGAATTGTGTTAGTTTGTTAATTAATTATATTTAAGTGTTTTTATGTAATCAAGTCATTGAGTTTAATTATTATGTCTTTGAGATACCTTAATGTGTTTGTTAGTATTTCAGGGTCAACATTAAAAAAAGGAAAAGTTTCGGAGACACTCGGGCCGAAACAAAGGCCTATGATCATGGCACAATAGGCCACAATCGTGACAGAAGCACTGGAGGTAGCCCACGATTGTGGCTTATATGCCACGATCATGACAGAAGCCTAGGATACGGCCCACGTTCATGGCCTAATTGCCACGATCGTGATAGAAGGCTTAGATATTGCAACTCCCATAATCTGATTAGAGTTTATAAATTAGGGTTAATGGTTATAACTCGAGAGAGAGTAATCAACCCTAGAACCGTCTAGAACTAATAATCTAGTAAGTCATAATCGATTAGGTTAGCATTAAAGATAGATAAAATTCCCCTTTCTCTTAATTGGTAGCTCCTTAGGTTGATTCTTGATTGGGTGTTGCAACTGCTATTTTTTTAATATTTTCGTAATTGATTTTAGGAATTGAGTTTCGTGATTGAATTAAATTCTTGCCTTGGTTTTGTTACATTTAAATTAATATGAATTATTTTGGCCTTAGATTTAGGATTAGATTATCCATCCTTGTGGGATTGACACCTTAGATATTATGCGAACAACCCATGCACTTACGGATTATCGATATTAAATATTAAAACTTATATATATTGAAAAACCTCGATTAAGTTTTTGGTGCCATTATCAAGGAGGTGATTAGTTTAGTTCTTTAGTCTAAGGCTTTTTCACTATCTTTTGTTTAAAAAAATAGAGAAAGAAGTTTGGAGCATAAAGTAGAGATAAAGCATGACATCTTAATTTGAATGAGAAATTAGACATCTGAAAAGCTAGATGTCAAGAAGAAATGGAAAGAACAATGAGGATAGATATTATAGGGAGCAACGAACTTTTGCGATCTACAATAAGGCACAGTATGGTTGGTAAAGTAACGATCCTTATTGGAACATCTACACTCCGGGCAGAACCACCCAAATTTCTATTGGTCCAATAATGCAAGTACTAACATGGGATATCAAGACCTATTTGAATTTCAACAAGATGAGTCTTGTTCATGATATTCCATATTAGACAAAATCATGAATAAGCTAACAAACATGTAAGAGAACCAAAAGAGACTGGAAGAACAATTTGATCAAGTAATGGAAAATCATGTTGCTTCTATTCACAACCTAGAGATTCAAGTAAAACAGCTTTCCTATGAATTTTGTAAAAGAAGTGTGGAAGACTTTCTGAGTAATATGGAATTATATCAATGAGAGCAATATGAAGCTATCACACTTAAGAATGGGGAAGAGTTAGAAGAACCAGTGGAACACCAAGTTGAACCCCACCTTATTGAAGACCAAGAAACGAAGAAAGAGGATGAAGAACATAATGCCAACCCTCCCTATTATTCACCAGTTCTTAATATACCATATTCGAACATCAAAAAATCTTAGGTAGATGTTCATAAAAAGAACCTTATTCTTCCGATTAATAATGACCAAGTGACATTCAACAGGAATGATGTATTAAAGAATTCGAAGGATAGTAGCTCATTCAAGATAATTGATGTGTTTGAATTTTCTGAAGAATAAAAGGATGAAGAATAGATAATAACAGATATCTAATTTGACGTAGCTATGAAAGCCTCTGTTCATGCAGCGGATGAAGTAGAGGAAACGAAGGTAATTAAGGAAGAAAGAGAGTAACTCACCTTCGTACAGGATAATCTCTTAGATTCAATGGAAGATTCAAGAAGTTTTGTTAATCCCTGTTATGTTGACAGTTTACTCGAAAAATGAACTTTATCGAGCTTAATTGGTTTTCATAATGTTATCAATATTGTCCTTTTGATTATTTTGCAAATTGTAGCTTACTTACAAGATACAAAATCGATGTTGAACAAAAAAGGTGGGAGCAAGCTGCTCATAATTGATCCTGATTTAGTTTCCAAGGATAGAGCGTCGAGCTACCAATGTTAAAAGAAGCGCTACATAGAAGGTAACTCATGGACTATTAAATTGATGTTATTCCCTTTTATTTCTAAATAGTTGCCTTCTGTAGTTAGGTTAGTTCGTTTTCAAGTAAAATCGAAAAGGCATAAGACTTTGATATAAATTTGATAATCGTTGAAGTACACAAAGAGAGGTGAAAAGGCCACAAAGAGTTAAAAAGTGACTTTGA
Source organism: Erythroxylum alaternifolium (assembly GCA_027478495.1). Taxonomy (NCBI): domain Eukaryota; kingdom Viridiplantae; phylum Streptophyta; class Magnoliopsida; order Malpighiales; family Erythroxylaceae; genus Erythroxylum; species Erythroxylum alaternifolium. Next base: position 63,378,903 of record JANIIA010000005.1, read on the forward strand.
AATGTGAGAAGAACAAAAGGGAAACAAATAAATAATGGTGGCGGCAGGGTAAAAAGGGGACACGTGATTTTTTAGGTCAAATTTTACCATTTTAACCTCCAATCACCTATATATTAAGTTCTAACTTTATTTTTCACTTACTTTCATTTTTACTCTATCTTTTTAGATTTGAAACCTCCAAACTTCTCGCTTCTCTCTACCCAAATTTCAAACTTTTAAATTTCTTCCAACTTCTACAGACTCGCAAGGCAGTATGTCGCGCATTAAGCAATCAGCCAAGCAGGATCAATTATTAGGATGAAACCAAGTCTCAGGAAGAGGGTGAAGGAAAAGAGCAGCAAAATTTAGAGCACCCTTCCCGATCTACACAGAGGAGGAAGGTATTTGTTTTCAATCCCTCAATGTTGAACAAATTGTAGTCCCTAAATATTTTGACTTTGATACACTTGATAGGCTAGAACTGCGCGACAGGGTAGAGAACTTAGCAGAAAGAATTCAATGGGTAAAATTCATACATTTTCATTTTCCTATTTACCAGGAACTCACTCTAGAATTCTTTACTTCCCTTTCTTATAAACCTAGGAACCTTAAAGAAATGTGATTTAGGTTGCGGGAATAAGCTTATGAACTAAACATCAAAATCATGTGCGATATATGTGGGTTCCCCAAATCTTCCATTATCGATATGCACAATGATTTTCGTGCTTCTTGCTATTGGAATGAGCTCACTGGGTTAGAGCAATTCGATGCCAAAAATGCTCACAACAACATCATAAGGACCCATGAGCACTTGTTATTGCACAAATTCCTGTGTCAATTGATTTTTGATAAATCAGAAACCAATAAGTATTCAACAAAGGAACTCTTCATATTATGGTGCATGGATCACAACATTCCAGTCTGCACTTCCACATATATGTTGAACGGTATTGTTGTAACTCCATGCAAAAGGAGCAACAATTTAGGTATGGGATACTTAGTTTTTGCCATTGCTGAGTATTATAGCGTGGACTGTAATGGTTTAACTATCCATCTCCTAGACTTCCTAAATCATCATCAACTATGGTGTGCTGAAATCCTTATGTCCGATAAAATGGAACTCCAGGATATCAGTCAAAAGACACATGTTAAGATCAGGGTTAGTCAGGCGAGTTCGAGTACAGTGCTACCTCAGTAAGAAGAAGAGGACTCGACTAGTGAAGAGTTTAAGGAGGAAGAAGAAACAAAAGAACCAGGCTGGAAGAAAGTACTGGATACAATCTCCATAAACAACAAGGTAATTACATATACGCTTGCGAAGAACTCCAAAAGGATGAAGGAGATGGCCCTAACTTAACAATGTCAGAGCTGGGACATACATCATATCCATCGTTATTTTGAGGCTCAGGGCGTTCAATTGCCATCTCCAACACTATCCTCGCGTCCATCACCATAAGACTTTGTCTAAGCCCCTTTCTTTTGAAATTTAGTCTTCATTTTTATTTTTTTGTTTTACTTTAATTTATGCTTATTCTTACCTTATGTGTTTGTTTATCCCCTTCTTACACTGAGGATAATGTGTTGTTCAAGTGTGGGGAGGGTTATATGTTTTGCTTTGAATGTGAATTTTGCACATTATATGATAGTTGTTAGGTTGCATTTTGTAAATTGTGTGAATGAGTCAATGGTTTAGATGGATTGGAATTGATTTAATTTTGAACATAGTTTAATAGGTTGTGAAGAATCATTAGCTTGCAAAATTAGTAAATTGGGGTCTTTGGTTAAATAAGTAGCTTAATTAAGATTTAGTGTGAATTTGTCACCCTCTAAATTGTCACATTTATTCATAATTTGAGGTCTTTCGACTTAAGTAGCTTTACTAGTATTTTTCATGGAAACGAGTAGCTAAAGTAACAAGGTATGCAATAAAAAATTAATAAAATAATAAATAATAAATAACTTTTCCGCTGGCCTTCGAGTTATTAATAGAGCTAGTAGCCAGTTGAGAACATGATATAGTTGAGTAATCGGATCGACACACATCACAAATATGTGTCTTCCAGTAAAAAGGCTATAATAACATTCCAACCAAGGAACTTGATAAAAAACATAACTTAGTTAAATAACCGGATCGACATTCATTACCAACGTTTGACTCCGCGTAAAAAGACTAAGTCCATGTTCACAAAAAGTAAATAAAAAATATTTTTGAATAAAAACCTAACGAACTTGTAATAGTTGACTTTCATGAAAACATACTTAAGATTAGTTACAGAATCTAGATGACCAAAGAATTATTAATAGATGTGTGCAATTGAAAAGGGTAAATAATTTAGAACTTGTGTTTGGATTATTATGTATATGTAATTCAAAGGCTCAAGACACGAATTTAGCATGTTAATGATTGAAATGACTCGAATGATTGCGTTTAAAATTAAGTTGATTTCATAAAGTCAAAGTCATTTTCTCATTACTACATTATATGTTGTTTGTTTGTTGTTCTGTTTGCTTGAAGACAAGCAAATGTTTAAGTGTGTAGATGTTTATAAATGTGAATTACATCATGTTTTAGGGCTTAGTTTGTTATGTATTTAAGTGTTAACTTAATCGTTTAGTGTGTATTTAGGTTAGAATTGTGTTAGTTTGTTAATTAATTGTATTTAAAAGTTTTTATAGGTTAGTCAATTCTTTGAGCTAAATTATTATGTCTTTGAGATACCTTAAAGTGTTTGTTAGTATTTCAGGGTTAACATCGAAGAACGAAGATGTTTCATAGACACTCAAGCCGAAACAACAGCAAGCACTGGAGTCAGGTCACGATCATGACAGAAGCCCAGGATACGGCCCATGATCGTGGCAAGATATAGGCCACGATCGTAGCACATACAGGGCCACAGTCGGGACTTACGTCGGGCAGATGCGTAAACAAGTAAAACATCAAGTTTTGATAGATTTTTTGAACCTTTTCGACCACGAAAAAACCCTAAGGCTGCTTAGAACACAAAGGGTATTAAAAGAATAAGAAAAAGGAGCAGAGGGAGCTTTTGCATCAGCCATCATTGAGAAACCCTAGAGAGAGTTCATTGAGAGATTCAAAAAGAGAAGAAGGAAGAGAGACATAAAGAAGAAGCCAATGCGAAGTACTTCCCAGAACAGGAGGTTTCCTGACATTGTTGCCTCCATCATTCATTCTGATCTTGTTTCTAATTTAGTTTCAATTTTATTAATATATAGAATTGGATAGTCACTAATGATAGGATTGTGTGAATGTTGAGGATGTCTAAACTCACATTCGGGTTGTTTTATCTTTGATTTAATGAAATTTGATTGTTTGTGTTTTTATTAGATTTATTGTGATTTAATTTCTGTAATTACATAACTCGGTGATAAACTGAGATGGTGAATTAGGTGAAAAATAATTAAATTGGGCTAACGAGAGTTAGGTAATTTAATAGAACGAGAATTAAATCAAATTAGTAAATTGTGCGAAGAGAGATCTTGCATAGATTCTCGATAGTTTTTTGGACAACTTTAGATCTAATTAGGATTTTGGAGATATTGTTAATTGAGAGATTACAATTCCCATAATCTGATTAGGGTTTATAAATTAGGGTTAATGGTTATAACTTGAGAGAGAGTAATCAACCTTAAGACCATCTAGAACCAATAATCTAGTAAGTCATAATCGATTAGGTTAGCATTAAAGATAGATAAAATTCCCCTTTCTCTCAACTGGTAGTTCCTTAGGTTGATTCTTGATTGGGTGTTGCAACTTCTATTTTGTAATTGAGTTACGTGATTGAATTATATTCTTACCTTGGTTTTGTTACATTTAAATTACTGTGAATTATTTTGGCCTTAGATTTAGGATTAGATTAGCCCTCCTTGTGGAATCGACACCTTAGGTACTATGCAAACGACCCATGCTCTTGTGAATTATTGAGGTTAAATATTAAAACTTAAACATATTGAAAAACTGCTATCATCATCTTAAAAGAATGTTGAAAATAAAGGACATTAAGAGAGGTTTATTAGTGTCTGCTAATCATTGGAAAAATTGCAATGCTTTTAAATTTTGTAAATCATTTTCTATATTAACTTGGAAAGGCTCTCAAAAATTATAACTAATTCAAATGTAGCAGTACCCCAAATAACGCCATCATTATGAGGTAGTATATAATATATTCTTTCCATTAATGATTTTGTAAGAATATGCAGATTTTTTTTCTTAAAATTTAAGTGAGATGTGGTTCGAGGATTTTGGAAGTTTAAGAAAATCAAAGTGGTTGTAAGATTTAATTTTCTAAGGTCTGATAATAGAAAAGAGGGTACATTAGTATAATTTATTTTATTCTATAAAGGTGATAATATTGAATGTTAGCTTACAACTCCTTACACTTTAGAACAAAATAGACTTGATGAAAGAAGAAATAGATTGATAATGGAGATGCCCATATATATGTTGCATAAGGAGTTGCCTAAAATATTTTGGGCAGAAGCAACTAACACAATTTTTTTTAGCAAATGACTTCTGACTAAGACCATTAAAGATAAAACTTCATTTGATACTATATAAGCATAAAACTTCACTGAATTTCCTTAAAATGTTTGGTTGATAGTGTTTTGCTTATATTCCATAGGGTAAGAGTGAAAAACTTGACAAAAAGGCAATTCTAGACATCTTCATGGGTTATAGTTGAGTTTCAAAAGCCTACAAGTTATTTCATCTACAAATAAAAAATGATCATCACTAAAGATGTACGCTTTAATAAGATTAGCTACAATTATATTATTGCTTGCAATAAAAATACATAAGACTTAAAAGTATTTTAGTAGCTATCAAATTAATTTTTAAATGGCAAGTCATATGAAAAAAATTATATAAAGAGCATTCAGAGGGATCAATGAAATAAGATGAAAAATAAATAAATCCTACCTGCTCAAAAAGTTCTTATATGGTTTAAAACAAGTGTTAAAAAACCTGATACAACATGATAATGTTGGTTTACGCCCTACAACTAATCTTTCTAGTTGTAGTTTAATGACAAAATATTTAAAGACATTCTTTTATCTTGTACATGTTTAGATGTATATGATAAAGTTCATGGGATAATTATGCACTACAAATGAAATTATAATGAGATTATAATTATGAGATTCATATTGCATTTATATATTATCCGTAAATTGTTCCTACTCATTGTTCTATTAAGACTGGACATTAGTAGAATGCAAAAGATTAGCACACATTATGTTTTTCCTTATAAAGAAAGTAGTCGATCTTATAAACTAAAGTATGAAGATATTTAAACAAATGTGTGAGTGTTTGTTAGACACAAGTTCATTGAACTGACTCGATATAAGAAATCTATTTGGAACATTACTTGTATGTCTATAGAAATTCTCATTTTGATGATTATATAAGTGATTTTTTGACTTAAGGTCTCTAAAGTTATCTAGTATAGGGATTGTTATGTTTTGATACTACTTATGATATATTTTGATCATAGGTCATTCAATCGGTAGTCATTGGATGTAGTATGAACTATATGAAGGTAGATAAGTGATTAAGATAGAATTCAGCATCCTAAAATAATAAGGGAGAATGTTCTATTATTCTCAATTAATGTTGATTTGGGAATCCTTAGCCAAGATAAAATGACATTTTATAAATAGTTTACAAATGTCATTAATTAAATCAATAACTAATGGCAGAGAACTAATATGATTGGACTCAAAATAGAATAGACATTAATTCTATACTCTATGTCTAATCGAAATATTGTATGATAAAAGGATTGAATTATATAGAAAAATCATACACGAGAAGGTTATTCAAAACTAATTTGACATTCCTAGATATTTGAGTGGTCATGATACGTTGCTAGACGCCAATCTGGATCTATGATTATAAATTATTTAATTGGAGAATTACAGATAAATTAAAAGGAGTTTTAATTTATCCATTTCTAATTATGAATTATAATTATAATATATAATCATTACCAATATATTTAGAAACCTAATATGTCTCACATAAAGAAAAGTTTGAAGACAACAAAGATATTTTAATCAAGTTGAACTTGATTATAAAGTTTGAGAAACTTTATGATTCAATATGAGATATTAGAACTTATTTGGGCATAATTGAGTTCGGACACTTGTACAATTACGGTGGTTGAAATGGATCGATTTTATAAACGATTCGACGGATACAACAATAATATGATCGAGCTTCGAAATAAGGTATTAATTAAGATTCATGCTTTATTATGATTTATGTGTTAACCATTTTATAGAATTAAAGTGATATTAGTGTTCAAGAAATCAAAATACGAAAAAAATTTATAATTATTCAGTTATGGACGGGATCGGATCCCATCCTGATTTTCCACCCAATAAATGGATATTTGTTAAGCCTAAGCTCTATTGAAAATTTATTGAGTCCATTCTTTATGTGAAACATAAGGCCAATGACTTTCTCGTAGTATTCATCTATGTTGATGAACTTTTGGTGATTGCAAATAGTACAAAGCTAAATGAGAAGTTCAAACAAAAAGTGATGTAGGTTCTTGAAATAACATATCTTAGTCTTATAATCTATTTTCTTGGAATAGAAATCAATTAAAGGAAAATTAAAGTGTTCATCATCTAAAAGCAATATGTTAAGAAAATACTGAAGAATTTAGATTAACAAGTGCGTAGTGATAAATACACCAATAAATCAAAAAAGAGAAGATAAATAACATCATACTAATAAAGTTGATGAAGGTTATTACAGTAGTTTGATTGTATACCTAATATATCTCATTGCAGCAAGATCGATTTGGTGAAAGTTTCTTATCTTGATTTATGCATTGTCCAAGTGCAATAAATTTAAAAGTAGTAGAAAGAATATTAAATTTTATAAGAAGTACTATTGGTTATAGTATCAAGTTGGAGAAGTGTGAAGACTTTAAGTTGTGTGGCTCCTTAGATAATAACTTGTTTGGATCCATTGATGACATCAAAAATACTTTAGGATATTATATTAGTCTATATTTATGAGTTTTCTCATAATGCTAAAAAAAAAGGCAAGAGATTGTAACTTTATCCATTGTAGATATGAAATTTATAACAATAACAACATCAATAGTAAACCAAGTTTTGTGGTTGAAAAAGGTTATGTATGATTTATATATAGAGAAGAAGATATAACACATCAAATTTTTCCAATTAAGCAACAATTTCAATATCAAATAATGCGATATTTTATGGAAAAATAAATATTTTCAGAATGAATTCTACTTTTCGAGGAAAATATAATAAAATAGAGAAATACACTTTAGTTTATTGCAAGTCCCAACATTTGTTGTCAAACTTGTACACAAAACTACTTTCAATTAATAATTTTGAATTTTTTAAGGTAGAGAATTGAAGTTGACATTTCTAAGGTCATTAGGAGAAGTGTTAAATATTTACTTTAAGATTGCAAGTGAATTTTTTATTGTTTAAATTTTAAATAAATATTTTTTGTCAAAAATAAAAATAATTTGATTGTTTGTGATTTTGTTTTAAAGATTTCATAATTTTTTTGTTAGTATTGATAAATAAGATGTGTAAAATTCTAGAATTGCATTTTGTATCTTTGTTCTCTTTAAAGTTCTTCTCATTTCAAACTATGATTCTATGCTTTTCATTTCTCACATCCACAAAATTCAATCATATTTCCACTTCCTATTCACTATCTCTTTCTTTCTGTTGAAATCCATCGTTGCCTACAATACTATGGGATCTATATGTGCATGGCAGCTGTATAAAATATGAGGTGTTGTTATCAATAGTTCAGAAATCCGCCTTTAATTAATGCAGAAGAAAAGAGTTTATGCATACATGGATACAGAGAGAAGGAAAGTATGCATGCATGCTGCAGTCGACGGCTGACCTCTGTCGTCTCATCTCTTTCACTCTTTTGGTCTACCGTTATCCTCGATCTTGAGACTTGTCTTTCTCATCACAAGATTTTTCCCATGAATGCTGCTTTCTCCCTTTATAGCCTATACGGCCATTGTTATTAAATGAGGGGGGTCAGGTCTAAGAGGGCCATGTACAGTATCAAGACGAGAGAGTTGGAGGTGTCAGCTTTCATCTCTGCTATACTACTGCGAATTAATTAAGTACGCAAGTATAGGATGAGCCCCAACAAGGTCTCTCTTTGATCTTCTAGTCCTTTATACTGGTGCAGTAGGAGACGGCAGGTTTTTTTTCTTTTTTCTTTTGGTCTATTGACTGTACTTACAGCCTTTCTTCTTTTCATTTTTGTATCTGTATATTCATCGCCCTCACCTTATGTCATCTTCTACAGCATACAAAGTACATCTCTCCAATTAGTTTAGTTTAGAGCATTCTCATATCCAGCCCCGGCCCTGGGCAGGGGCGAGGTGGGCCCCTG
>JANIIA010000005.1:63405819-63417370 GCA_027478495.1 Erythroxylum alaternifolium
ATCACAGGGTCTTAGCATTTTGAGGTCAAATATTTGACCATGAAGTAGTTGATACGAAAAGGTGACATTAAGGTTTGAAGCATTTAAAGACTGTGGAACTATAAGTCTATTCTTTAACTAAAGGACTTTACTCGTTTGTATTTGAAATACAAGTATACAGTATGGGTGTTTCGAAGTCCTTAGAAACTGTTAGTTAAAAGATCGTTATGTTTGCTCCATGTACATTTGTACGTTTTGACGTATTATGACAGTATGATGGTTCATCAATAAAGATGATCATTGTTTCTTCTTAGTAATACATGTTATCATATATTGTCATAATATATAAGGAAGTCTTAAGATTTGTGTCAATCTTAAGCATATAAAGGTCATTGCGCATATATACAGATTGACCTTGAGCCTATTTCATTTGGATGCATACAGTTTTATACGAATATATCCTTAAAGTTTCACATAAAATAGGGGGATATAAATTTTTAATCTCCTAAAGGTTCTTTAATGCGACTTAGCATTCAGTTGGAGAACCTAAAGGTTTCCTCTAATGTTGTTTAGTATTTGGTGAGAGGAAACAAGTTTTGTCTAATATTTTTTAGTATTCGGTGAGAGCAAATAAGATTTCTCTAATGCAGTTTAACAATTGCAGTTTAGCATAAAGCTAGAGAAATTGAGGCCTACAAATGAAGATGATATGTATTAGATCATAAAGGTATCATCCTAGTTTGTCACATTCTATTTTCCCATTCATGTTAGTGAGGTATTAGATATTTTTAATTGTATTGGATCTGTGTTGCACATGACATATGTATTTGATATTTTTTGGTATTGAAAGTCTTGTAAGACGGAATGTAAGACTTTCATTATCTTTGGAATAAATGTTTTGTTTTTAAACTTAGTCAACCAATACAGTAGCGTAGCTTGTTAGACATTTTTGTCCTTTCCCATAAAGTTGGACAACATTTAATTGCATTATTTGGTTTTTAAATAAATTATCGATTAAGTTACGTAATTTGACCCAGATAAGGGTAATAAAATGACCCAATAAATGATCTAAATCAATGGGTCGAAGTCTGGGTAGAAAATGGATTTCGTTTATTATGGATCTAGTGTCCATATCGGACTTGTGATGAGAAAACCCGATATGAAAGTTATATATATATGTTAAGGTCTCTTGCAGTTGCTCATATATTAATAGTAAGCATAAGGGTTCTCTGACCCGTTACGAAAGCTTACATTTTGAAAAAACTGTAGAAATACCTAGATCGCGTCCCGGTGATAGATTTCCGTAAAGACGATAGTAAATTTGGGCTGATTTTGGCTTCTAAAAACTGCTTTGAAGTTACAAAACTAAAATCAGGTATATCCTACATTTCTTCATTTTTTGTCCTTTTACGGAGATACATACCTAAGGTACTTTTACGTGTTACTGTTAAAACTTGGTTCATAAGGTACTTTTACGTATTACTGTTAAAACTTGGTTCAAAGTAATGAGTTGTAGCTATAGATAGATTTCACCGTCAAATGTGTCCAGGTAAAGTACAAATTATTGAATTGAACATTTTCGAAATGGTGCCAATTCATTTGCCTGACAAGTGTATATGTGCCATGACTTGTCCCGCATAGATTGCAAGAAGTTGAAGAGAGATGGGGACCGTCGCCCAGCAATAAAGAAAGGAAGTTTTTCAATCTCCTCCAAACCAACATGTGATGCTGGAACAAAATTCCTAGAAAACATGCTTACAGAACATGAACTACGTGTCATGTCCTGCTGGAAGTTGTCCTCTTTCTCAAACGATGCACAACCACACCTTGCAATGACGGCCTCTCACTTTCATCAGTTAAGAGAATCTGTTTCAGTCTATCATGTACAAAACCTTCAGGCTCATTCAATTATAAAGCAGACAGCAACAAAGCCAGCCCATAATTTATTACCAGACGGAAGTGGAGCTTCGTACGAACTATCATTCCTCTACTTATTTTCTATTTAGGTGGCTTCCTGAATAACGTATGAATGTGATCTTACTATTACGTATGAATGTGATCTTACTATTGAACCTTTGTCCTTTATGCTCAACTTGTAGTGACTAAATTCACATGCTGATATTACGTCTTAGTGCTCCTGTCTCAATCTTCTGCTTGCCATTTCCAAGTTGGTCTTTTCTTTGAAGCTAGTCTACATTGGTGGGTAGTGCCTAAATTGTGGCCAAGTTACAGGTAACACTTTCAGATATTTTCTCACCTTTTTGTCATTAAGTAATAACATACCAATTTGTATACGGGTTAAATTTGTAAACTAAAGAGAAAAAGAAAAGTATGAATGACTTGGTTCCCACCTCCTAATTATGTTGGAAGTGAAGTTAAAATTCATATCCCCTTGTGTGTGCACTCTTCCTCCAACATGGAACAAAAGCAGTACGTACTATCTACAATAGTTCTAAGTTAATTGTAGATTTTTGCTATGTTTAGAGGAAGAAAGAAGAATATGATAATATAGTAATTTATGGTAAAATTAAAAGGGTGAAGGGAAGACTTAAGCATTCATTACAATGGTAGAACTAAAAATGTACTACGATCATAAAGTGATGAGGTGTGCTCTGGCCTCTGGACAGTACAGTGTCAGCGAGGAGCTAACACAGTCGGGAGCAGAACACAGACGAGCAGCAAACTGACACAATTTATTTATATAGGTCAACTAGGTGTTGGCCTCCAATCCTATTCCAAACAATCCAAGCCAATAGCTTCTCAACATGTTCATCTACATTACTATCTGTGATTTGTTGTGGTGCCAATCATCATTGACTGCTGCAAATTCCTAAGAATCCCATAAACTCTTGATTCTGTATCATTATGAGGCTCCTTTCTATTCCAATGACTCCTGTAAAACATTTCCAGAATGCAGAAAAGATTAATAACGGTCGTTGTTGGGTAAGCGGTCGTGGATTCATTTCTTATGGGAAAAGGTTTTCAAGTAGAGTATTGGATTTACCCATTGTGATCGCACTGGCAAAGATGACACCGGAGAGGATAAATACAATAAGCGAAGCTCTTCCCAGAAGTGTAATCATCTTTCTCACAAAAAACTGTCCCCAGAAACCAGCCAAGACTGACACTGTCATGAGGTAAAGTGCTGCAAGAAGACATCATATCCAAAGATCACACACACTTCATATTGCATCGCGTTGGAAAATTCTTTTTCTTTTTTGTTAAAAAGATGGTTAAAAGCTATACCATATGGTATGGGAAATCTATTCAGCAAATAGAACTCCATCACAGACAAGGATGATGAGAACATCATAACAAATGTTGCTGTTGCACTAGCTACCTGTTGAACAGAACAAAGGTTTCATTGTTCAGGGAAATTTGTCTTCTTGACAGGAAGGATGGAAACAAGAACGATAAGCTTGACGATTCTTATTCTGTCAAACAATGGTAATGACAACTATACCTGTGGGATGACTCCTATTTCAAGGAGAAGAGGACCCAATATGAATCCGCCACCAGATCCAAGTAGGCCACCAACAGTCCCTCCAAGAATGCCACAAAGTGCACAGAATGCAATGTGAATTGCAGTCCAGTCAATTGAAGCCTCACAAATTGATTCTGTATTGCCTACGCTAATCCTCTTAATATGTTCTTTGTATAAGTTAATGGCTTCATATCCAAACACTGCAAGTGCGATCGGTAGCTGCAACAGAAAACCCAAGTTATGAGGACCAAAATTTATTAACTTGGCAAGTATTAGAAAAATGAAGAAGATCCCACTAGAAAGAGAGCAATCAAATTCCTATTGTTGGCACCTGCAAACAGAAAAGGACCCAATACCACGTACTGCAAACTGCTACGTCGTTCTGCAAAGCAGGTAGGAATAAGAAGAATGATCTATGTAATTTGTTCAAGGCCAAAGCAAACGGAAGAGAACCTGTATCAACTTGCCTTGATGATTTGCAGGAGAAGGAAAAGAACCCAAACAAGTATTAGCATCAAAAGTTTCTTCCATCTGAGGTTTAAGCGCATTATTTGCTGAAAATTCAAGAAATAAAATGAGGACTCAGTTAACCTCACAACTGAGGATGGTAACTGCAGAAGAATATATCAGTTGGTTCGTAGAATCACCATTGCTGTTTTCTTTTCTTGTGGAATCAAGGGCTCATATTCTGTGTTAATGAGTACTGCACATCTCAACAATAAAATAAATTAGAAACTGTCCAAACTCAAGACAGTATTTGGAACTTCCATACAAATAGCTTATATGTGAGAGTCTTACGTTCATCGTGGGACTTCACCAAAGTTTCTTCTTGCCGGGCCATTTGTTTCTGCGTATTTTTGACATTGAAATTTCCAGAATAGTTGAGTATAACACAGTTCCAATTATATGTCCAAGTCAATGGAACAGCAAATTATTACCTTTAGAATTGACTCCTCCTTCCACATTTCAATTCCCTTACAAAAGGACCTAGAAGATGTTCCTGGTCACAGACCTTCATCAGCATAAACATGGCAGTCACTGACTAGCAATATTTACAAAGAAAGAACCTGCTGAGACAGTACCTAGAAAGAGAATTATGATGAGGACAGTGATTAGCCAGTAGGGGAAGACAACACTCAAAGCAACCCCAATGGTGATGCCAAGCATTAGCATGGGCTGGAATAAAAGAGCCAAGTCATAGTCTATAATGGGCACTTCCTTTGTTGGATGGGGCACTCTTAGGTTGTACCAAACTGATGAAGCTGACGCTCCCATTATCATACCTGCACCAATTGAATACAGTCATCATCAAGTCCACAAGTAATACCCTTTTAACCCAAAACTCCGATATCTGAGTTGAGCTATTATGTGCCCGAGTTGTCAACACCAAGGTCATGTCTAAAAGCTAGAAAGAAAATTATAAGAAACATTCTCTACGAAAATTCTAGTCGACAGACAAAATAAATCATAAGCACAATCTCCTGCTCTATGGAGATGACAGATTCAAGAGAAGTGTTGGACAGAAGACTGTATTATAAAATAAACGAACAAAACGAAAACCAAAAAGCTAACGAATGATTACTGAAAATACATTTGGAAATAGCAGCAGCAGACTTGGTATCGAATCCAACAATCAAAGTGAGCATAGGAACGAAAATGCCTCCGCCCCCAACACCACCAACGGTTCCACATGCCGATCCCAGAAATCCTATCACAGTCGCCAACGCTGCCCTCCAACTAAACGCCAACTTCTGCAACACCAAGAACATCATCAAGATTCTTCCTTCACATGAACTAGACATACAAAGCATCAGTGAAACGACTAAACAAAAGCCATTAACGATCAAACCGAACCAAACAAAAGAGGAAGCGAAAGACGTACTGGCCAGACTCTTTCGGTGGTGGACACACGTAAGGAGTTGGAAAGATTGGAGTTGTAAGGCAGGGCATTGCTGTTGGGCTCCGCGATGAAGAAAACGGAGAGAACGGCCACAGAAAAACTGCACAGCAGATAAAGAACCAATCTTTTTGTGGCCATTAAGCCTCTAGAGTTGTTTAAGTTAAAAAACAAGGAGATACCCGAGAACGACAACAGAACCAAAAACCTCTATGCCTCCTAGAATTATTTGTTTTCCTTCTCTAACACGACCCTGGTTGGTGTTGTTTCGGAGCTCGCCAAGATTATAAGTAGACCCAAACACAATAATGAAAGAAAAGACAAAAACCTGAGCAGGGAAGGGAAGGACCGTGTTGTCGTTTTTATATGTCAATGAATGGTCACCCCTAGTTTACCTTCTCAATGTCCTGTAACCTTACGGCATTACTACTAAATATTAGTCAATGTTTTTTAAAAGGGAATAACTGAACGGTGGATTATGTGGCCTAATTTGAGTAATTTCACTATAAATCTATATATTTATGGTTTGTTTATATTTCTTATTAAAAAACACCAAAACATTCTAATTTAATCAAACAAGAAGTTCCCCATATATTGTATGCTCAATCTTCACATTAAGAGGCATAGATTTTATCCCTTAAATTATATATACCAATATCACATTTGTTTTATCCATTTTACTATATTATCAATATTTTAAAAACCGACTAAAGGTTAAACTGGCCAGAAATTTAAGGTTTAAAAGATTCAACTAGTATTAAACCATCATAAAACTGACTAAAGATTAAATAAAATTAAAGAACTTGAAATATAATTGAAGAGATTGTCCTTACTTTTAGAAGAATTTGATGTTTAATTGAAAAAAGAGATTGTTAAATGAAAGTTAATTGTTTTATTTTAGTTTATAAGAATATATTAATTTAAAAAAATTGATTGATTAATTAATAAATTAATTGATTTTTATAAACATGAGTTATTAAAATAAATTGAAAAAAAATAAAAATTGAATTTAAAAATTAAATAGTTTAAAAATTTTACAGTTAAATCTGTCAAATTAGTTAAATCGGTCTTATTGAGAATATTTTAATAATAAAACTAGTCACCGTTGCAACGAATGACTATGGTCACACTTTTAATATATTCATATCAGTGGAGGAGTAATTAAAGAAAATTTGATTTTGCATTCTTTGGAGAGGTGCCCAAAAGGATGGAATCGGGAGTAAACATGGTGAATGGTGATTGCCAAATGCTCCACAAGCATCCTCTGACCCGTCAGCCTATCCAAATTTCGAAAATCTTTTGATGACAATGACCAATGGGCCCACATTTTCTATTTATGAATATGGCTAAAAACCTATTGACGGACGGCACGACACTCGTTCAAAGAATTCTTGATAATGAAATTATTAGTGAGTCCACTATAAAATAAAGATGTGAAATAGAAAAAAGATTGTTATTGATATTGGGTCTATGTAGAGTAAGATTAATAAGATTTTATCCAATCGAATGGCAAATGGCAAAATTTGGCTAATTTTTAAAGGGGGTAAAAGAAAGGAGTCGGTGAATTTCGCAATGAGTAAAAAAAAAAAGAAAGTGGTCGATAAAAAGACGAAACATATTGCAAAAATAAAAAAAGTGGTCAATAAAAAGACGAAGCATCAGTTCAAGTATAAAAGAGGTTAGAGTAAGAATGACGGTAACCTCCCTTTGTCACCCTGAACTACCGCCATTGCTAATGGTCAACAGGTTAAAAATAGTCCATGCATGCATATAAATGTAATAATAGTTTTACAATAAGGTAAAAGAGTGTGCATGTTATAAAATTAAAAAAGAAAATAAATTAGAGAAAAGAGTTGAGTTTAATTGTTCAATCCTTAAATCTATCGGTAATAGATAGAGTAGCTAATTAGACATATATATATTATTCTTCTTCTTTTTCAACGTGGGACGTTCTTCTCAGCGGATGTTTTCGAGTATAGTTAGAAATTCCTCCGCAGAAGTGACCGAGACAGTTTCCTGTTTAAGAGAACTACGCAAGTCTAGTGAGTCACAACCTTTGTCCATCTATAGGCTATAGCTAACAAATTGTATTCTTTAAACAACGAGTTCGGAAGTATGTATCGAGTCATATTAGTACGAAGTATAACAGCTAAACGGTAAAAAGAGTTATTATATGTTATTATCATTGGATAGTTGTTATCTTAACTATGACTACATAATTAGTATATCACCCGTTAACATTTGGCATAAACTACAATTGCTTGGTACCCTTTGCTTTATCATATTCAAAGTAGATACGTCCAAGCTTCCAACAAACTTATCTTGACAAGAGCTTATGAATACGATATTTCCTCTTACAAAAATCTAATTTTCAGAAATACTAAACAAAATCTAAATTCTCGACTTGTTTGATGTGTCTTACTTGTTATAAGAATTACTTTAAATTGCTAGTGTAAAATGATTATTTCTACGCAAAATATTTAGGTTAAGCATTATGTGTTATGGCGATGCCTGAAATGTACTAAAATACTAACAACTACAGGGATACTGAAGTTGATATTATTACTGGCCAAGTAATACTGTCCAGGATATGAGGAACTCACTCAGTAACACGTCAAGTTTCACAAAGAAGAAAAAGAACATAATTACTGATGGAGATTCTAGAAAGAGCAGACAACACGGAAAGGAAAGAAATTAGCAGAGGAGGGTACATCCATGTCAATATTTTCTACCCCCTGCTATTTACCTAAGGTGACCATATATTCTCTCATTCACGAAGACACAAGGGAATCTTTCTTGCCCTCATGCTGCGCCTGACGAATTTTGTTAGCTCGTACAAGCCTTTTGGATCATGTGTCAACTGTTCTCTCTTGGGGAAGAACCAGATTTTCTGTACCCATTATCCCGTACTAACTCTATTCCACGCGATCTCATTCATACAAATATGTGGGATCTATGTAGGACCTAGAGAAATGTATAAATGAAATCGCGTGGAATAAAGTTAGTACATAGTAGTGGGTAAAGAGGATTTTATCCCCTCTCTTGAAACCACTTGCCACATTTGAACCAATTTTGTTTTTAAGCATAACATTTCCCTCCACATTAAAAATCACCTTGTCAAAGTGCAGATTTGGGTACTGATCATAGAGGTTATGCAGAAACTCCCAAGAAGTTTCAGGGATGTCATCCCTTTTAACTAGAGCCTGGGGTACCCAGTGGTCCTGAACTCAAACTTGGTGGATGTTCATAAATTCTATTGGCTGAATTTTCAGCCCTTCAGAGGCAGTAGGTAATGGTAGTGGAATATAGTGAATTGCAGGATCATCTTCACACTTCTTCAAGAGAGACACATGGAAAACAAAGTGAATCTTTGCTTATGGAAGAAGAGCAAGCCTGTATGCAATCAATCCAATTCTTTCAACAATTTCAAGTGGCCCAAAATAACACATACTGAGTTCCTAGTTTCGCTGGAGTTTCTGAGAACCTTGTCTATAAGGTTGCAACTTGACAAAAACATAGTCAACCACTTGGAATTGGAGGTCAGTACGATTTTTGTCAACAAAGTGTCGCATACGCTGCTGAGCTCGTTGTAAATGAAGCTTAAGATTATTTAATACCTTATCTCTAAGCTGCAATTGCTCCTAAATGTCAAGAGGAGTGTCTTTTTGAAAAGAACATGGAATGATTGATGGTGGTTCACTCCCATAAAGTATCTTGAAGGGGGTCAAACCAATAGCTGTCTGAAAAGAGCTATTGTACCAGGATTCAGCCTAAGGTAAATAAGTAACCCACGGCTTTGGATTGTCAAACACAAAGCATCACAAGTACATTTCTAAACATTTGTTTAGTGCTTTAAATTGCCCATCCATTTGATGATCTAGTGACCATAAAGAATTACAAGTAGTTAGAGCTGGTGACCGACTAATTTCTCTTAAGATTATGCCCTTGGATAAAAAGATGAATGAAATATACAGTACGGTTGCCTTCTTTTCTCGACTACAAGAATGTCTATGTAGTTTTCAACATAATATTCAAAGGTGTCTCGTAGAAACCCCCTCAAATATTTATAATTATATTGGAACCTTTTATACATTGTTAATTAATTATAATCGTAGCTTTAGTCAAAATATAATGTTACAAAATTTATCAAGATCATTGCATGTGTAATACCAATATATGTATATATTATTTAACTATTTAACGGGCTTACTTCTTTTGACCAAGTTAACTGCTTAAGAGAAAGAGAGTGCCCCATATGGATATATATATATATATATATATAGTCAAAGCTAATCAATTGCAAATTAATGGGTTATGATTTTTTTTTGACAACATAAACTATTGGCAACCAAACTTTCTTGTTCGTTCAAGGGAGGAAATCTATGGTAAACATTTTAAATTTCTGTGGGTGAATTACATAATAAAATGTCATCTATGGCGAAAATATATATATTCAATAAAATATTGTTAAGGTATTAGATCTTGAAAATAATAATAATAATAACACCTGCGTGGTCCTTGTCTTTACAAAGGTCAAGGGGTCAAACTCACCGTGGTCCAAATATACACTCGTTGAGAAAGACGCATAGGAAAATTTTAAAGACATATGGCTCTGCATTCTTATCCTCCTAACATGTGGTCTCAACCAGTGCCTTAATGAACTAAGACACAACCTTAATTTTCTTTTATGGAGTGTTTGTTTGACTTGGAATGCCATTTTATTCCTGATATATTCTTAGTAATAGGCTATTTTCTTTATTTTACTTAGTTTAGAAGAAGCTATCTTTGTGGAATATAAACACACCATCTGAATCTTGTTTAGTAATAATATTAGCGTGTCTTCATAACAGTAACTTTAGATGAAACCAAAAGAGGCCAAAAATAAATTATGTCGCTTTGAATTTTTAGTTTCGATGATAGCAACTACTAGCCAGTAAAGAGTAAAATTAATTGCCTACACTGGTTCTAATCCATGATAATTGCCATACATGACCAAAAACCCCAATAATACTTGTCAACAACCCGCACACGAGCTAATGCATCCACTTGATCACTATTTGACAAAATAATTACCCAACATGTGAAAAATCCTTACACACATTGATTGACTCAACTAAGATCATAATATGCAAGCCAGGTGTTGATATATACGATTGTTCAAGTAGTCGGACTTGTAGACGACCTATCTGTGATTAACACGATGAAAATGAACCATACCAAAAAACTCCTGTTTTTTTGCCCGAAGACGTTCTAATTAATGTTACATGTCTTGAAGGTAGGTATCTGTCTATCACCCATCTTTGATGTTTATGCTTTAAATTACACCCACCTCTTTATCCTGGACTCTATTCAAATCTCATTGTTCTTCAGTAACACGAAAGTAGCATGAGTTAATTGAAAATTTCATTTAATATTGGCTCACGTAATTGGTACGTACCGGGATTAATGATTCTCCATCTAGTTACAGTAATCCTTCAATTTCACTTGCCAAGTAGGAACTAGCATATACCCTAGAAACCTTGTTTATTTACTATTTGCTTAATTTACTTCTTCATAAACTAAACCCCAAGGCTACACAAAGCTTGTGTTTTTTCTCATCATAACTCAAAGGGCCTGAATGGTCGATGTAATTAGATAGATCAATTACTCCAACGATGATATGGACCCATGAAAATGGTATATTAGCTAAAATTTTTAATCACTCCAACGATGTTACGGACCCATGAAAATGGTATTTTCACCTATCGCTACTCATTTGCAGTTGGGCAGCTGAAATTTCACCAGCAACAATAGTGGAAGCATTGGTTTCATTTAATTGACGTTTAGGAGAGCTCACGAGTCCGGACTCCGGATACTAGGGCGTGCGATGCAAGAAACGTACGATAATGGGTTACCCAAATTTCAAGTGAGGCCCAAAGAACATGGGAACCCAACTTACAAACATTTAGGACTGATCTACAAAATGTTAAACACTGATGGGGTGTTTAGTTGAGGGTAATAGAACCTTTCTATTTTTACCTATTATTTATTCTTTTATTTGGTTTATTTTATGACCCAAAGAATAGCATTCTTAAAGATTACATATTCCTTACATTAAGGAATAGCTAAAGACAACCTCCCTCATCTTTACCTATTTCATGCAAGAGGGAATACCTCAAACATAACTCTCTTTCTTTTGGACAACTTATACC
>JANIIA010000005.1:63452166-63471915 GCA_027478495.1 Erythroxylum alaternifolium
GCTGGGAACTCCTTAGATGTCGTTAGAGAGGTAGCAATGTCTTCTTGATTTAAATTTTGTTGTGCTTAAGCTGTTCATGACATAATACTGACGGTGTGAATTGCTGTGGTTCACAGGCATGTCTCGGCATGGATAAGTGTTCATTCAAAGTTGATGAGAGCGCTTTTGGCCCCCTACGCTGTAGAGTTGATGAATACAGGCTGGCTATTGAAGCTGTTTGTTAGTGTTATAAGGAATTCTTTAGTGGTTGTTAGTAGTTAATTTTAGAGATCACGTATTCAAAATAAATGTTTAGAACGTAACAGTTTAGGGTTCATGGGTCGATGAGTGACCCAATAATAAGTTACATTTTGGATCTTTAATTCCATAAAATCATTTTCCATTTTTGGCAAGTAACAGGATGAAGAATTACAGTATCTGACTGCTCCAGAGTAAAGAGCTTGTTCCTGTCTAAAATTTACATATCTGCTTGAGTCTTGATATAACCAACTACTAATATTTATTTACATGTTAAAAGCAAAAACTAAGGTTGCAAACAATTATTGACTCACCAATAGTCTTTGCATGAGCAACCGCCATTTGCAAAGAAATGAAATCCTGAAGCATCCCTTACAGATATGTCTCTTCCGGTGACGACTGTAACATATTTTAAGAATGTATGGCAATCCCCACAAAGGAGGATATTCTTGAATATTTGAACTGGTTCTCCTGGTCTAGTCATTAGGAGCGCATAAGTTGCCGCCAGTTTTGCGCTATGGTAGAACAAGAAATCTTTCTTCTGATGCTCCTCTACTTCATGGAGAACAAAGCTTGTGTCGGGCTCATATCCAGCTTTTAGGCATTCCAAGATTAGTATTTCTAGACCACTGTATATGTCTTTTGTTTGAGGATGAGATTTGTCTCGTACAAAGAATGAATGCACCTTATTCTGATGAATGGCCCAACTTCGACACGGGTGCTTCTTAATGCCCTTTTCTCTCATATTCTCCCTCAATATATCCGAGCAATGCCACCTCCCAGAAGCAGAGTACAGATTTGATACAAGAGCATATGTGGATGGATCCTGTGGTTCCATTGCAAGTATGCGCTTCGCAGCACGTTTCCCTATGTTTGTATTCAAATGGAGTCTGCAACTGTCAAGCAAAGCACGCCAAACAGAAGCCTCAGGCTCAAAGGGCATATTGAGGATCAATTGTTCAGCTTCTTCAAGAAGACCCCAGTAACCCAAAACGCTAACCAAGGCGGCAAAATGCTCTGAAGAGGGCACGGTGTTATGTACTTCTTTCAGAGAGTGAAACAAGACTTGACATTCGTTAACTAAATTTGTACTGGTATGCTTATAAGAAGATAAAATCAACATGAAAGTGACTGCATCAGGTTGTAAACCAGCCTTCTTCAACCTAGACCAGACAGCCAAGGCCTCATCCCCTTGCCTGTGAAGAAGATGACCGGCAATTAGTGCATTCCAAGAAATTATATCATGTGTGGGCATCCTATTAAAGAATCTGATTGCATCAATGATATTGTAACACTTAGAATACATGCTTACTATTGAATTTCCCACCCCTAAATCAGCTACCAGCCCTGTTTTAATCGCATGACAATGGAGTTGCTTTCCCATCTCAAGAAACCCCAAAGTTCCGCAAACCCCAAGTATTGAACTCAATGCAACTTCATCCAAAACCATATTCCCTTCATGTTGACTACGGTGGAAAAGAGAAATTGCCTCGTCAGGCATACCGTTACGAGCATAACCACATAGCATTGATGTTTGAATTATAGAGCTGCCCCGGTCAGTTGGCCAACTGGAGAACATTTTATCAGCATCTTTCATCCTTCCACACCTCATGTAAGCATCAATAAGAGCTGCTTCAATAATAGCATTCCACATAAAACCAAACTTGACAACAAAACCATGAATTTGCCGACTGATATCCAATCTTTCGAGCAAGCCACAGGCATTCAACACACTAGTGAAAGCAGAGTCAGACAATTCTATTCCCTCTTGGGCCATCTCAATAAACAAGTTGAGTGCCTTCAACCCTTCACCATTTCGACAAAATCCAGCCAAAAGTGCATTGTAAGAAACATGATTCATCTCTGGCATCTTCTCAAATATCTCCACTGCCAAATCCACGTATCCAAATTCCAAATATGCAGTCATCATCTCCGTCCATGTCACTACATCTCTCATTGCCATCCTCTCAAACACTGCAACCACATCTTTTAAACTACCACATCTAGTGTAGAATCTGATAATAGCATTGCTCAGACTCAGATTACCCTCTAAACCAAATCTAATAGAATAGCCATGAGTCCCTCTGCCGTCCATCACTGCAGGGCTCTCGGTACAAGCAGTTAAAAGCGTTGATAGAGTGAAGTGATCAATTTTAAATTTATCATCTTGCGGCAAATTGCGAAACAACTGTAGTGCTTTATCGTATAAAGATTCTTTAACAAAGCTGGACAACAATGTATTCCACGAAGCAATATCTCTGTGACCCATTTCATCAAACAATTGAACTACAAAATCTAAACTCCCGCAGTTACTATACAATGCCATCAACGCATTAGCAACAAAAACGCTATCCAAAAAACCCATCTTGAGAGCCAAGGCGTGAACTTGTAAGCCCAATTCAAAATCCAAAACCCTCATACAAGCAGTTACAATCCCAACAAAACTGTAATCATTAGGCTCAATACAAGCCCTTCTCATTCTAAAGAAAAGCTCAACTGCTTCGCTCTCTCTATTCTCCTTGGCTAAACTCGAAATCAGCGCAGTGTACGACACGACGTCCGGTCTATGAAGGCCCGTGAAAACCCCGTAAGCATCAACAAGAAAACCCATCTTGAGATAAGCCGAAATGAGGCAATTACCCACACGTGTCGAGTGTTGAAGCTTACGAAACAAAGCGTGCACAGCTCTGGCAAGCTCAACATCAGCATATTTAATGGACAAACGAAGCCAATGCAACAAGTCATCAGCGTCGATAGTGTCCTGGCAGTCGTGGAAAGAGTCCAAAGTGAAAGCGGGTTTGTGAATTTCTAGCTCAGAGAGAGATAAGTGTGAGGATATCAGAGGTCGAAAAATGGAGGACGCGACTGGTGGACAGTATACGTAACAGATGTGAGGTTTGGTTTTGACGAGAGAAAATGAACGGAGTGGTAACTGCGTCGGTGACTTCGAAGGAAAATGAGAGACGGAGGTTATCGGCGGTTGGATAACAGTAGCCATGGATTGGAGGCGCCAATCATAGTCGAAAAAAGAAAGCTGTTTGTTATCTCATAGGACGTAGTGAGTAGTCACCGCGCGCCAATCGTAGTCGAATAGTGATGAAACCAAAGTTAACACGGCACGGCGTCGTATTGAAAGGGAGTATATAAAATAATAAAGTAGACGTGCGGTATAATATCCTTGGCGTAAGTTTTGACGTCGGAAAGATCACGAACTTGAACGTACTTGATCGGACCTCCATGGACGGACCTCGTAAGAATCAGGTGAAATGAGTTCTTCTATTCAGCAAAAAAAAGGAACCTGTTCAATTGTGCGTTGATTATCGTTGGAACTTTTGATTGAAACGGTTCAGGTATCGCTAAGAGGAGCAAGTAAACAGGAGATATCGAGGGACGCGCTTCTGGAGAGAGTCTCAGTCGAAAGAGAGCTCCGGAGCTACGCCCGGAGAGCTTCTTCCGCCGCCCTTTTTGTACAGGTGCTTCAATTATTTTTGGTGTTTGTAATTAGGAGGATTAGGTTGTGAATCATGATAATTTTGATTTCAGTTGGGTCTATTGGATTGTGGAATGTATGAAATGGTAGTTTTTTGTGTTTCCAGAGAGTATGGAGGAGTTATATAGGAAGAAAAAATGTAGCTTTGCAGCTTCAGAATGATTGGGAGACTATGGTGGATCGTCATGATGGTTCCGTAATGACGGCCAATTGGGTTTCTACTAATGTCCTGAGGCCTTTTTTTTTCTTCATTTGGTGTTTATCGGTGAGGTGTGGGAAGATTCGCTCTGGAGATGTTGATTGTATGGGGAAATGCTTCAAGATTGTGCTTGAAAGCATAAGTTCTATGGGTATGCGCTTTAGTATATTCAGATGCATTGGAATTATTGCAAATGCTATGTTACTTCGCGTCGATCTGCACATGTTGGGTTATTCTAATAATGGAATGGGTGCTTTTCTGCTTTCCAAAAATCTTGTTCTCTTTGTTGCTTGTTTTCCTTTTGCAGCTCATCCATCTTTCCAATCCTCATAATTAGCTTTTTGTTTCTGTAAAGATGTCTCAGTGGATCCATTTTTTACCATTTACCTTTAGAGAAATTGTTGCATTCGTACTGTTATTAAACTGTGAATTTCATTTGTGTTCATAACCTTATGCATTTGTTTGTGCTGTCTCTACATGGCATCATTTCCAATTTTTTATTCCTTTTTCTTGAAGGATAGATTCAAGAAGGAATGTTTGTTCTCTGGCATTGGGTACTCTTGAAGAGAGAAGACTGTGGACATATCAATCAGAGAAGCTTATTTCTCTTGGCGCTTTTGTACTTTCTGAGTGTCATAGATCTTTTCCAGAGGGTCAAGATTCTGTTATTCTTACTTCTCTAGTAATTCGTATTCTTGTTATGTTAACTGATCCAAAGGCATGGAACACTGTTAGCAATAATAGTTTTATGGATGCTCATGTGGTGGTGAAGGATTTGGTTATGTTCATTGGAAGTCGTAAGAGTGGCCTTTATGCATCTATTAGAAGATACTTAGAAAACCTGGAAATATCTTGTTGTCCACAAACAAACAATGTGGCTGGGACAGATGACAAGTTCCTGATCAGTGCCAGTACAATAACTTTGGCTCTACGGCCATTTCAGGTCACAGACTTCAATTTTACTGGTCCTGACCTGGTGGACTCACGTTCTGCTGTTGCACAGTACTGCTTATTTATACTTACAATTCCTCAGCTTACACAGCGCTTACCATCTCTTCTTGTACCTGCTCTGAAGCACAAGTCTATTCTTTCTCCATGCTTCCAGACACTACTGGTAATTATATTTCAAAGAAAACTATCCTGTGCTTCTGAGATTCTTTTTTGCAGCATCCTTTTTGAAGAGAATTGGGAGATTGTAATGGATTATTTTATTGTTAGCAAATCCTTCACAGAGAACTGAATCTTGGGGCACTAAGTTAGTTTGCTCTTTGAGTTTCATTTTTCCAAGTCAATGGCTCACAAATCTATACCTTGATACTCTTTCTAATATGTAATGTGGATTTTGAAAACGATCTTTCTTGTCTCTTGCCATCGTTTCATTTAAACATTTTCCAATTGCGAACTTGAATATGTGCATGTTATCCTGTCATACCAGTCAAATTAGGTCTTTAAATTCCCAGGACCCCCTTTGATTTTTTTCATACACCACTATGGTTTAAATGAATGAGGACTGATCAAACTATGGCAGATGATGACAGACCTTGAGAGATAATATCTTGACTGACATGTCAGAGGTAGATCAATTGCAAATTCAGCAATCTTCTAAGTTGATTCCATCAGTTGGTTGGGCTCTGGCAAACATTATTTGCCTAGCTACTGGGAGTGAAAATGAGTTTGTGAACCCTAGACCTGACCAAGGTTTAGACTATGCCTTCTATGTCCGTGTTGTGGTCACTCTTGCTGAGAAGTTACTATCATGTCTTGACAGAAGTGGGTGCAAGAACATATATCCTTTTGTTAATCATGATCATTCTTCAGAGATTGCTGAAGTTTTTTGTGAAACAGGAGAAATGTGTGCCTTAAACATGTCATATTTGGACCTACTCAAACCTGTTTGTCAACAGTGGCATCTGACAAAACTGTTGTCGATCTCAAAGGTAGATGCATGTACTCAAGGGGATGGGGCTGTGGCATTGGAAAATCTGAAAATTTTGAGGAAGCTGGAATTGCTTGACATTGCATACTTCTATTCTTATATGCTCAGAATATTTTCAACTTTCAATCCCGCTGTTGGATCATTGGCTGTCCTCAACATGCTATCATTTATGCCTGGATTTGTTAATTCTATATGGGAAACATTAGAAAGTTTGCTTTTTCCTGTAAATGGGCATCTGTCTACGAATAGTCAAATTTGCATAAAGAAAGCTACAGATGGCAAAAGGCAAGAGATTCTCAATAAAAAGCAGAAAAATCCAAACAAGGATGGAACCAATAAGTGGGTCAGTGTACTCCATAAAATTACGGGTAAGTCACAGGCAGAGATAGACTGTAGTCTGATGGGTTGTGAACCAAGTAAACCAGATGAGGAGGATAATACTGATGTTTGGGACGTAAACTCTGTGAATTTTGGTGTACAAAGGATTCCAAAAGACTTGTCGTGTTTGCTTCATCTGTTCTGTGCAACCTACTCACACCTGTTACTGGTTCTCGATGACATAGACTTTTATGAAAAACAGGTAATTATCTATGTTTATTCTTTCTAAATGGTCTCTTCTAACCATCTGGAGTACCCTAGAGAATTTTCCCTGATGTTCTCTAACGTAATTTAGGTACCTTTCACTCTGGAGCAGCAACGAAGAATTGCATCAGTGCTTAATACTTTAGTTTACAATGGCTTGGCCCATAGTATAGGCCAAAATGATAGACCTCTTATGGATTCAGCTATCAGATGCTTGCATTTAATGTATGAAAGGGATTGCAGGCACCAATTTTGCCCACCTGTTTTATGGCTTTCACCTGCTAGAAATAGCAGGCCTCCGTTTGCAGTTGCTGCAAGAACTCATGAAATTATGGTAGGCAATGTAAAACTAGATGATGCTTCAAGTGTTCCAAGCATGGATTCTGTGATCACAGTTACTCCACATGTATATCCGTTTGAAGAAAGGTGGGAATAAGTACTTGCTGGCTGTAACTCCTCTTTCTTGTCATAACTCTTCCTGTACCAGTAATTGTTATTTCCACAATAAAATAAAATCCTTCTGCATAACTGGATCTAGGGGTCTCAAAAGATATAATGTAGAACAGGGTCCATAGTCATGATTTGTGAATTATATTATAAGGATGCTTCTCTCTTGATGGCAAACTTGTACCTATGTTGGTTATCATTCTTCTCTTGTTCTGTATGTTTATTCACTTTGATTTTCTGTAATAACTCAAACTTAGCATCTTAACTTGCGTTGGCTGCAGCTTCTTCGCCAACAACTTTGAGAATCTTTTGCTCATGACATCATCAATTACTTTTTGCAGAGTTCAGATGTTTAGGGAATTTATCAACATGGATAAAGTCTCTCGAAAAATGGCTGGTGAAGTCACTGGACCTGGTTCCCGAGCAGTTGAAATTGTGGTTCGTCGGGATCATATTGTTGAAGATGGATTCCAGCAATTGAATTCCCTCGGGTCAAGGTTGAAGTCATCTATTCATGTTTCTTTTGTTAGTGAATGTGGTCTTCAGGAGGCTGGCTTGGACTATGGGGGGCTATCTAAGGAATTCCTGACTGATCTATCAAAAGCTGCCTTTTCCCCCGAGTATGTCCTGCCAGGTTCATAAATTGATTCTTTGATTCATCCATTATCTTCCTTCTGTAACACAGCCCTTTACACTTAGTTTTCTATCTATGTTAAAAGGTATGGCCTATTTACCCAAACTCCAACATCAGACCGGCTGCTAATTCCCAATCCAACTGCAAGATATTTAGAAAATGGTGTCCAGATGATTGAATTCCTTGGAAGAGTGGTCGGAAAAGCTCTATATGAAGGAATATTACTAGATTATGCCTTTTCACATGTTTTTGTTCAAAAACTGTTAGAAAGATATAGCTTTCTTGATGAACTATCAACTCTTGATCCAGAGTTGTACAGGAACCTCATGTATGTGAAGGTAGAATTTCTTAACATGCTAATTTTGTGTCTCTGTAGTTGTACATTACTTATTTGGTTCTTTTTTATCGAATAAGATTGCATTTCATGTTTTCTTGTTTGACTAATCCTTGCTAAAATATTATTTGGTCTTATGGATGTACATATAAATCCAGAAACGAATCCATTTCCTACTTTAATAACATTAATATGTACTTGCTTGTTGGGCTAGCTGATGACTCAACTTGGTGAATCGATGCATTCATACCCCTGCCAATATGGATTGAAGAATTCACATGCAAGCTAGAAGTAGAAAGTGTGCATTCACCAGCTAGAGGGAAAGTGTTGAAAATCTTAAAGATCAAGTAATTTTTATTACTATTATAATACAGATATTACTCAAATATCATTATTATAAAAAATGTATTACTCATAATAAATAGGGATGATGTACTGTGTATAAAACACAACTCTATCAAAGATGTAGTTCTTACTAGTCTCTGTATCTATGGATTTAGGCTTTAATATTAAACCACGTTAAACCTTTTGTACATCCTTATCTCTATCCATCTTCTTTTATTTACTTTCACATGGTATCAAACTTACTTTCTCAAGCCACTTCAATTGGCTGGAAATCACCATCTTTAATATAGTTTGGTTTAATACTATACATGGAGTATGTTGTATCTCTGTTGTAGTATATGCACACTCTTACATAAAAAGCTATACATCTTAATGGTCTTTGAGTAGTTCATATCATGCAGCATTATGATGGTGACGTCAAGGAACTCTCTCTGGACTTCACACTTACAGAAGAAGCATTTGGTAAATGGCATGTTGTTGAGCTCAAACTGGGTGGCAAGAATATTTGTGTGACAAATGAGAACAAAATGCAATATATTCATGCAATGGCAGATTATAAACTCAACCGTCAGGTGTCTTGTAACTTGTTTCCTTTTATCATGAAATCTTGTAAACTTAATATTTAATTTAACCTATTGTTCTTGTAAATTTGCAGATATTACCCTTTTCAAATGCATTTTATAGAGGACTCACAGATCTCGTGTCAACTTCTTGGTTGAAGTTGTTTAATGCAAGTGAATTTAATCAGGTAGTTTCCTCCACACGGGCATTATGTCAAGTAGTTCCGGCCAGTTCCTTTGTTGATAACTTGCTCATAAATCAACAAGAACAAATATGTTTTATTTTCCATGCTATGATGTTGATTTTCACATGTTACTCTTCATGGATTCAGCTTTATTCATGAATGTTACCCAGCATTTTATTCAGTTACTTTCAGGCGGTGACATTGACATTGATGTTGATGATTTAAGAAATAACACGAGATATACTGGTGGCTATTCTGAGGGTAGTCGAACAATCAAACTTTTCTGGGAGGTAATTCCCTTTGGTGGATGTTGCATAACCCTTTTTTCTTTTCTGTACCTGTAGCTTCTATTTCTCTAAATTTTCAGAAGTTCATATGTTATGTAGAAAATTCCATCACCTAAAGAACTAGCGTTGCATACTGTACAATTGGAGGTGGAAGAGTTTCCTGGCCAGAAAAAAAGTAGAGTAATTGCACTTGAGATGTATTAAGAATCTTATAAGGATGTTTGGCATTGCTAATTCTTCTCTTGTGTGGTTGACAATATTTTTCTTTTAATCCAATTACATCCCTGGCCTGCAGCTGATCTTGATATATGAATGAAAAACTTATCTTTTCAAATTCACGTGCTCATAATCTCTTCAATTTTGTGTTGAGCAGACTCAGGTTTGTCTTCATGTTTTTGACAATTTGAGTGCTGCTTCACCCACCACCTAATGGTCAGAGGGAACAAGTTTCCCTGTCTACTGAGACATGATGTGATTTCACATGCAAAGTTTGGACTTGATGATTGCATGCGTTCATGTTTTAAGGAGCAGTATAGTTGAGTCATGTTGCATTTTCTGGTGGATTAACATTTTTCTGTTTGATATATTTGGGATGCTTATTAGGTAATTAAAGGTTTTAAACCGCATGAACGTTGTATGCTACTCAAATTTGTAACTAGCTGTTCTCGAGGACCATTACTTGGTTTCAAGCACCTACAACCTTCATTTACCATCCATAAGGTATGGTTTGAGATCACATGCAAATTATTTTTAACCTTGGACATAGAATTGGGATCTGTAGTGATTATTTATGAGGTTTGAGGTCATTTCTGTGCATCTTTGAAGAATATTTTGTTCGCTGATGGTATCCAACTGTTTTTCTAGAGTGAATAATATTGATTTGCTAGTGATTAAGTAGTTACTCATTAGTTTCACAATTAGATTTGTTTTCCTTTTTAATTTTGAAAAACAACTGAAGAGATGCAATGGAACCTCCAGCAGTAAACAAAACGAATGGAAGAAGCGTTAAATGACAGTTAATCATGATATTTATCTGTTTCAATATATCAATCTTGTAGTAGATAGATTGATTTCTTTTCATCCTTTCATGTCACTCCCTGCCCAGACCCTGCTTCATCTTGAACTCTGCTATATTATAGTCCATTTTCAATCAATCAGTTGCCTCCCTTGTAATCGTAATCATTTGAGATAGGACTTCTTGTATCTACTTATTTCATGTCTTTTTTTTCTCTCGATAAATTGCTTATGTCATGCCTTCGCAAACACCTAAAGGAGGCAGTTAACACATTCATTGTTAGCGGCTAGCAAATTAAGTGGGGAAATTGGTCATATATAGGTGACATGTGATGCTTCTCTGTGGGCAACAATTGGGGGACAAGATGTGGAGCGGCTTCCCTCAGCTTCAACTTGCTACAATACTCTAAAGGTATACTTGATGTAAACCTCAGGGCTGTCCATAAGTGGCATCTTTCTAACTTCATATGAGTTTAATATTTCTTGTTTTCTTTACAGCTTCCAACATACAAGCGTGCTAGCACTCTCAGAGCAAAGCTTCTTTATGCAATAAGTTCCAACACAGGCTTTGAGCTTTCTTAGGGATGTCTGAATATCTTGCTTCCTACTGTTTCAGGTGAATTTTTGGCCGGTTGTCTTCAAAAAACTTTTAGGTCAAGCTGAATATACTAGACTGTGATTGCTATCTTATTGCTTGAATTGATTTATGTTAAAGGTTATATAGATTCACAGTTCGTTGGAAGAAAATGGTGAAATAGGATTGTTGGATCTTGGAAAGTGGAGCTTTGTTTTCTGTAATAAATTGTAGGCAAAAGGAAGATATGACCTTGTTGAGTTTTGAATATTTCGGAAGAAAAACCAATACAAAGGAATCTTAGTAGATCATTAGTGTATTTGGGCTTATTCCAGCTAAGATCAGTACTCATATAGTAAGCGCCAATTTGATCCTGTTTAGTGCTCGACTGATTCATAGATATTCCTTCAAAATGGCAAAAGCACAAGTGATTCTGGCTATGTGTACGGGTGCAATGAGGCTACTACTACCAACTAAGAAGTCGTAGCATTTAGACTTATGATGCATCTAAGAATACAATTGAAAGCTTTAGCGGGGTAGTTGTAAATGTTTCTAATAGTGATTCGAGTAATCTCAAGAAATGAGGGAAGATCCCTGGCTAGCTAGATCAGCGGCCAAGACTTGGTTAGCAGCTTCAGAGGGATGGAAACTATCCCAGAATACATACTGTGTGGCATTGGAGCATGTTCCAATTGACCATTCATTGCACAGCATTGATGTCTCGAATGTACCTGTTCCGCAGCAAGCTTTTCTTGACTCGAAGAAACCTGTTCCAAAAACCTTACTTAGCATCTTATGCAATGTTATTATCTCATCGTAGTGGTCGGATGGTATGATGTTTGTGCACTGGTTAAACAACAGTTTGATCATTTAACCCGAGCTGTGCTCTGGAGTAGACGTGTTTCTACTTTAGTATTGTTTTCTCACCTTTAATGGAATAAATCCATTTATTCCTGGGATCAAACCTACAACTGAGTTAAAAGTTCTATGGTTACGTCATATTCCGTTTTATGCGTAAAATGATGAACGTTACCATAGTCAGTTGGCTTCAAGACCATGTCCAAGAGAGGTTGGTAGATATCAAAGACCACCAGTATTAGTCCAGGGAGCTTATGCACTAGGCGTTGAGAAGTGATGTTTAATTTGTTGTTGAAGGAAATGGCATCGTGGTTTAACCTTTCAACGCACTGGTTGCTTCCCATGCCAAAGAGAGTGATGGCCGCAGGCAAACAACCTGTCGGTGGTAGGCTTGTCACTCCAATCTTCCTTGCTCCTCTTTCATATAGATTCTGCCTCAATACCATTCTCGTCAGTACAACTACGTTCTCTGATCAAAATAAGCAGCAGAATTTTCAGTTGATGCTTTTGAAGTTCACATTATACAACTTTCCGTCAATAAATGTACAAACATTGTACTTCCTGCTTTTGAAGGCTTGTTCAAATAATAGACTATGCTTTTAACAGATACCAGTGGGGCAATTTCTTTATTTCATTTAGTTTAACAAGAATAAATTATATTTAAAATTTAAAATTTACTTGTTAATAAAAATCATTTTAAATAAAATCTTTTAGTTTTATTTGATTTGGAGCCATTGGATAGATTGTGTCAATCTATGTTAATGTACCCCTGAAACTTTTAATATATAAATTCATTAACCATTGAATCATATTAGGAATAACTCTAAAAATTTCTATTTATTTATTAAAATTTCACATGTTTTTTAATGTAAGAGTTGATGATGATTATATTTATAATAAATTAAAGGTCTGACACTTAATTAATATTTTTTAATTTACGTAGTATTATGAAATTTAATAAAGTTTTAGATTTAAACTGTAATTTACTCTCTAAATAAATAATTTAAAATTACGGAAATATTATTCTATTTTCTTTCAAATTTCAAAGAAAATTTTCATATTTTCTTTCATTTGAACTATTAGAATTTAGAATAATGATTATGGGACTACAATAGATTAACCAAAACTAAGTATTTTTAAACAATACAACTGAGGCTATAATCATTTAGTAAAATTAGAAATTGATTCACTAATTTAATAAGAATGATTATATTAAGTTAAATTTAATTTAAATGATAGATTTATCAAAAAAATTAGAGAAAAAAATAGTTCTATTGCATTAATCAAATCTTGTTGATGTCTCATTAACGTTAGAACAGTATAATCGTCGTCAATTGTGAATCCTTTAGTGACGATTTTGGATATTGATCACCAAATGTTTAACAAATTATAGTGACGATTTTTGAAAAGCGTCATCAAAAGTTCATTTAGCGACGAATTTCTAAAATAGTCACTCATTATGGATAATTTTGTAACGATTTTTCTTAATCTTCACTAAATATTTACTATTTGGTGACGATTTCTATCATTTGTCACGAATTGTTGTTTCGTTTGTGACACTTTTTTATTTATTCGCTAAATGTTTAGGTTTAATTAAGATTTCTAAAATCGTCATAAGATAACTTTTGCCTACGATTTTTCAAATGTCGCAAAGAAAAATATAACTAAATGTCAGCTTTGTAGCAAGTGAGAAAATGTTCTCCTTTTTTATTTTTATGCTTTTAATTTAAAAAATCTTAAAAGCATAACTTTTGATTTCAAACCTACCTTTAGTAGTTGAGAAAAAGTAAATTCAGATTTAACAGTATTTACTTAGATAAATACTGTATATTGATTTTCAATAATTAAGGGGTACAACTAAAAGTAAAGAGAGCTTGGTTGATGATACCTTAATGAAAGAAGCGTAAGATCTCATAAGAAGGTCCGAGAATTGATCGGGTGTGTAGAGTCCGTAGAGCAGGGGATTGATGTAATAGTTCTGAAGAAAATCACTGCTACCTGTACTCAGGAGATGGATACTACCATCGATTATATCTTTGGTTTTGGCTTCTCCTACCATATTCACAACTTTTGCTTGGTAGTCCCTGTAGTTTTTGAATTGCTGGCTCAGAGAAATGCTGCCCTGAAAATAATAATAATAACACATACAAGAGCGAGTGATTTATTATCCTTCAGTGATTACAAAAAAAAAGAGACAGAGAGCTCTAAATCGCATTGTTTACGTATAATTTGGCTGTCCCATCGTGAAGACCCGAACCAGCTGAGGCAAAGTTAACTCCTTTCAGGAGGTTGTTTCCTGTGGCATCTTGGCCAAGATATGCAGGAGGGTACGAGGTGAAACCAAGTAAATCAGCTGCGCATGAACAGAATAAACCCATGAGACTAAATGACAAAGGAAAATAAGGATTATGTTGTGTTCATGGGAGATATATGCTACATTACCAGTGAAATCTGCCGCCAGCTTTCCGTTGCAGAATCTTCCGGTTGCGGTGTGAGTGACAAAATCCCTTCCATAAGGAGGAAAGTTGGCCTTAATGAGTGTGGTGAGGTCGTTGTTGTTTCCTGCATCAACAACGGAGTCACCAAAGATGAGGAGTGCTGGGACAAGTGTATCACCATCACCACCACGAGCCACTCGGAAAACTAAAACAAGGAGCACGAAGGACGTAGCTGAAACACTAGCACAAAGCTTCATTTTTGTAATTCAAATTATTGTTGCTGAGTGTTGTAATAGATAGTCTGTGAGACATGAAGCAGTTGGAGAAGAATTTTAAAGGAGTCATGACTAAGGTGGCATAACAAACTAGATTCTAGTCAATGAGATGCTCATTTTCTCGGAAGACAACACTTTTGTAGCACAACTCCAAAGTTCCAGCTATCCTCTATCTTTGGTAAATGGCGAAAGAATAGTTCTTCTGTCCTCCAAATGCTTAGGAAGGAAGAATTTAGTTAAAGTTTTAGACAAAGAAATATAGTGAAGGGAAAAGGATACGACATTATGCATGATTATCCAGAAACAGCCATGTAAAAACATATATAGTCCAATGAAACTCTTAGAAGCCATTTTCTCCTGTTGCTGGTGCACAGTTTCTGGTCATTTTGTTCTTGTACTAACATAATATATACTCCTGTTGCTGGTGCACAGTTTCTGGTTATTTTGTTCTTGTACTAACATAATATATATTCTTCATACAAGTTAAAAAAACACAATGAGTACGCCTTAATTCATAATCCATAGCAACTGGTTTCAGATAATTTGTTAAATTTCTTCCTCTAAATATTCTAAAGTCATTTAATATACATAAAGTTATATATTAATAAACTAAAAAATGTCACTTAAAATTTTATTTATATATATCAACAGTTTATCAATATAAAGTCAAAATATTCCCTCTCTTATTACCAATAATTAATATGTTAAAAATTATATTAAAGAATAAAAGCTATTTATAAAAACTTTTTCTATAGTTTCAGTATTTAAAAATTATTTCATATTTAGTAATTATCCCATTAGTTAATCTTTTAGTCGAATTGCTTTTACAGAATTGATATAAATAATTATGCACTAAACATTATAAACTCGGGAATGTTACACAATTAAGATATCACTGACTCGTCCATAATAGACTTAAAAATATTCTCTACAACTTTAAAAGTCCTTATTTCCAAGTACTAATTAGCTTCAGTCTCGGAATTGGACAAATCTTCTCAACTTGCAGATCCATTTTAGGACATGTAGGTTGCTTGTTCAACTGTAAGATAACTATTCATGGACACTCCTTCAAAATGGCCAAAGCACAAGCGATTCTTACTATGTGTACAGCTATTTAGAATATTGGTAGCCAATGAGGTTGCAGCAACTGACCAAGAACTCATAGCACTCAGACATATGAATGATGTATATAAGAAAGATAATTGAAAGGCATAATGGTCATAAAAGGTTCTAATCATGAACTTAGTGGTCTCAAGAAATCAGGGAGGCTCCTTGTTCAAGTAGATCACCAGCCAAGACCTGATTAGCAGCTTCAGAGGGATGGAATCCATCCCAGAACACGTATTCCGTAGCATTGGAGCATGTACCCACTGATCTAGCATTGCACAGCACGGAGGTCTCTAATGTTCCTGTTCCACAGCAAGCCTTTCTTGACTCGAAGAAACCTGTTCGAAAAAACTTTTTTGAGTGTCTTATGCAATAGCATGATGTTGTCTGCACTGGTTGAACAACAGTTTGTCCATTGAAATCCTGTGCATATGCTTCTATTGTGATAAAATATTGACTGGCATGTTTTCTGTAAATTGTGAACCTTACCGTTGTCACTTGGCTTCAAGATCATGCCCAAGAGGGGATAATAGATGTCGAAGACCACAAGTTTTAGGCCAGGGAGCTTATCCATAAGGCTTTTGGAAGTACTGTTTAATTTTTTGTTGAAGGAGATGGCATCTTGGTTTAATCTTTCAACGCATTGATTGCTTCCCATACCAAAGAGTGTGATGGCTGCAGGCAAACAACCTGTTGGTGGCA
Source organism: Erythroxylum alaternifolium (assembly GCA_027478495.1). Classification (NCBI taxonomy): domain Eukaryota; kingdom Viridiplantae; phylum Streptophyta; class Magnoliopsida; order Malpighiales; family Erythroxylaceae; genus Erythroxylum; species Erythroxylum alaternifolium. Next base: position 63,468,371 of record JANIIA010000005.1, read on the forward strand.
GGCTTGTAACCCCTATCCTTCTTGCTCCCAGTGCATATAAATTCTGCGCCAACACCATTCTTGTCATTGTAACTACATATTCTGACCAAACTAATTTTCCCTTCACTTGATATAATCTATATTGCTATAATTTTCTACCTATGAATATACAAAATTTGAGAGGAATGTACTCTGTCAGTTTGATTAATTCAAATGGTAGATATTTTAGTTTTGATAGCTTGATAAACATACATTCCACTTCATTCAATCGTATTAACTTTCCTCAAAAAGTTTCTGAAATTTTTTTCCAAAGAGAACTTGGTTTTGAAATGAACACCACATGTCATGATACCTGAATGAAAGTAGAGTAAGATCCAATGAGAATGTCAGAGAATTGATCAGGTGAGTAGTGTCTGTTAAGCAGGGGGTTGATGTAATAGTTTTGAATGAAATCACTGCTACCAGCGCTCAAAAGATGGATACCACCAGAGTATATATTATTTGCTTTTACTTGTCCTACCATGTTCGCCACTTTTTCTTGGTAGTCCCTGTAATAACTCAATTGTTGGGTCAGAGAAATAGAACCCTGCAAAGTTCACAAAAAAGCAGTGATTTAGGCTTATGTTGTGTAGATATGAGAGAGCTCTAAATCGCAATGTTTACATATAACTGGGCCGTCCCATCGTAAAGACCAGAAGCAGCTGAGGCGAAGTTAGCTCCTGTCAGGAGGTTGTTGCCTGTGGCATCTTGGCCTAGATATGCAGGAGGGTATGAGGTGAAACCAAGAAACTCAGCTGTGCATGAGCCAAAAACAAAAAACAACAGAACACCCCATGAGACTTAAATGAGGCGAAAGGAAATAAGGGTTGTGTTGTGTTCTTGGGAAAATGCTACATTACCAGTGAAGTCTGTGGCCAGCTTTCCATTACAGAATCTTCCAGTTGGCGTGTGGGTAACAAAATCCCTTCCATAAGGAGGAAAGTTAGCCTTGATGAGTGTGTTGAGGTTGTTATTGTTGCCTACATCAACAACAGAGTCTCCAAAGATAATGAGTGCCGGCACAAGAGGATCACCACGAGCCACCGAGAAAACTAAAACTAACTGCAGAAAGGAAGCTTTTGCAAACTTCATCGTTCCTTCACCTCAATACCACAAACTGAGCTCACTGTCCTACTTTGAAAAATAAAAAGAAGTAGGTGAAGGTGAAGGTGAAGGTGAAGGTGAGGAAGAATTTAAGGAAGGAAATTCCACCGAACGATTGCCAAAGTGTCATAACTATTCAGACTACAGTTTCAATAAAGGTACTTTATTTTCTTGGAACAGTGCATGTTTAGCACACTTCCTAAGGTCCTCCTTTTTGTCAACCTAATTCTGTATTTATTAGGCTTTTGGGATATGTTGAAGATGACACAATTTTTATTTAAGAGATTTAGGGAAAGGATGCGCCTTTTCCTGTCTCTTATCACGTTGTTGATGATCATTCGTAAGCACCTATATCGCCCGACGAATATCTTAGAAACTAAGTTCCACTATTAAACACTTTTTCAGGGTTGCACATTTTCCGGCCATTTTGTTCTTGATTGACCAACAAAGGTGGCCAACTAATTTTGCCCTTTACTTATACCACATTCCATTTGTCAAAAGGAAAAGACATATCATGAAGGAAAGTGGTGCTTTGCATGTGTGCTGCGTTCCTCAAGCAATTCGGTGCAACCCCCTACACATCAAAGTTAGAGAGTCAAGTCTTAGCTAATAGTACAGATCGAATCATGCATTTCCTTAAATATTTCTAACTTAATTTTATTTTTTATTTATTTTAATTATTAAACTTTATTAATCACTTTATATTAAGACTTTTATTGATCTGTTTAATAAAAATTGTCAAAGAATCAAAATAAAAAATAAGATTTAAGTTCAAAGATTCCAAATGTGCTTATCCTTTCATGTTTTAGACAATGTATGAAAAATCACGTTTACCAAAAAGCTAAGAACCATCCGTCGAATTAGTATTTAGACTGAAAAATGTAGTTAACAAGACCTCTCTTAAGTAATTGCTGATTCGATTTGCTACCATTCTCAGTTTCTTTATTGCAAAACAAAATGGCATTGCATGGTAAGAATACAAAGACCCATCATTCAGACAAACTCAGATATGATAGACTGACAATTTTGTGTATAACTCATAAAGCTATGTATTGGTAATTACTACTTGGTCTCCATCTAAGAATTGAGGAAATTTCCTAAATCCATTAACATGTACTCTTTCTTGTCACTCCATTTGTCGATTCTACTAAGCTACGATACTTTGGAGGAAACGTTCTGTCTTTTGCTCTGAAGTAGGGTTCGGCCATATAAATGAAAATTTGTACTGGAGTGTTAACTGCCGCTGCAGAGCACCAATTACACTTGTTCAGCGACTGAATTTAAGAACTTATTGTGGATTACACCAACCGGCCCTGCCAAAAGAGGCACAATCTACAATGCGACCCGTGTTAGATCAGTCAAGTACTGCCACTTTGTAGACACCTCTTGCCTTTATATTGCTAGAGGCATCACTTGGGATGTTTTCCATTTCTTTCTCTTATGTCCATCCGACATGTGATGCTGATCTCCTAAAAAATGTAGTGTAAACTTGAACTAGATCGTGCCCCGTTGACATTTATTTATTTTCTTCGTCGTTATCACCTAATTTAAAATTTCGCAATAAAGCGGAGTTTAGAAAAATTTAATAGTATGCACTTTTATCCTTACATAATAGAAAGGTTATTTTCAATTTTCTTTAATAATACAATACGAGAACTTTCTAAAAGATCACCCATCTTAATACTACTCTCACTTAAACACATTTAACTTTAAAATTATGATGAGATCCGGTACATTAGAGCTGGTATAATTGACGACCACTTATTGTAAAGTTGAGGTGCGTTCCACTTCCACACCCTTTTCAATCTCTCAACAATTTAACCCACCCGTTGTGTCTCTAATTCTCTATCTAAGCAAAAAGGACCTTTTTTCAGGTGTTTTTCTTTTCCTAGACTGAGTTATTTAGTAAAGAAAGTGGTTATAGAAGAAAGGAGAAATGAAAAGGGTTAATAAGGTTAATCCATGGACTTTAAACCCTGTTGAACTGTGAACTAATACCCTTCTCTTCGTTAGTTTGTACCTTTTTATTTCGTTCAAATATGACATTTTTTATTTAAATTAATATATTTAATTTTATAATATATAACTATTATCTCATAATATAATTATATAAAAAGTTTATTTAATATATATTTCTTTTTATTTTATTTATAATAGTTTATTATTACTTTTTATAAAATTATATTAAATTACTAAATACAATATATATAGACATAAATTTTAGTTTTTAGGATTTAAAATATTGTATAATTTTATAATAAAAATGGAAAGAGATCAATTCTTTAATAAATAATTGTATTTTACAGAGAAAGTTGGCACACTACATGTAACACCTCATTCCCGCAAAACCCGAACCCGATATCGACAGTGATACCCGGATTCGTGCCCCGCGAGGGTGGCGTGTCACATCACTTAACACATCA
>JANIIA010000005.1:63534750-63560517 GCA_027478495.1 Erythroxylum alaternifolium
ACTTGTCAAGAGGCCCAAATGATATCTCTCTCATTTAAGAGAGGTACAAATCCCATCTACATCATTCACATCCCTCCACATGATTCATTTAATGTCCAATATAAGACTACTTGTTATCCTGTTAAAGATAACTAAGTCTAATGTCAAAACACTGAATTCCTCTTGTTTGAAACCATGATGACTTCAAGTCAAAGGACTAAATTCAAATCATATTGAGAATCACTAATGACATGAAACATGTAGTGTTCTCTTTGTGGGTCGGTCCAATACATGTTCTCAAACATATATCTATATTTCTGATTTGATAACTCATATCCATGATCAGTAAAACATGATCATCAATCAGAGCACATACTAGCCTTAATTCATTATCGTTCCACCAATAACGATTGACTAGGAACAGTTTAGAATAGTATTATAATACTTATGGTTTTATTATCAAGTCACATACATGATGACATAAGTCTAATACAATTTATGGAATGTAAATCACATTACATAAACAATATACATACATATTTAAAAGAATACCTCATAATATATTATTCATAAGTCAAAATGTCAGTACAAAAGTCACATATAACTATTGGCTTAGGGCACACTACTAACATAGACATCAAAGAATAAGAATCCATCATCAAAAACATCAAACCCATAAATTTCATCAAGTGGGTTTCATAGTTATGGCAAAAGAAAGTGAGAAACTAAATTCCAATCAGTAGAATCAAATGTCGGGACCAAAGCTTACCACTTTGTACTGACTGATCGGCTTGACTTCACTTTTTTATAAAAAAGCTTGAAAAATATGAGAGAGGAGCTTCCATGGTGAATTCAACCAAGTGAGGGAGAAGGAAGACAGGTGTTTTATCTTATTTACACTTAGCTTCCTTTATAAACCACTCTTTTCATTATTTACAGAAATGACCCTCTTGTAATGGTTTTTTAAAATCCGCTTGTACAATTTCCTTTTACAGCCGGAAAAGTGTCAAACATCATTAATTTGATGTCACAAAAAATTATGATTCACTGTCTTGGTTTTAATGACATTAGTCTTAAATATTGATTTTTTTGTTGTACCGTGTAAATCAGATACCGGTTGTTACATTCTCCCTCTCTCATTAAAAATTCAACCACGAATTTTAGAAATTTGCCTTATTAGGGAAACAACTGTGGATATCTGGTTCTCATTGATTCTTCTGTTTCCCATGTACATTCCTCAACTCTCTGATTCTGCCATTGAACTTTATTTATTGGAATCCCTTTATTCCGCAATTTTCTAATTTGCCTATCCCTCTAAACTGGAGTTCTTCATAACAAAGATTTTCTGCTATTTCCACTTCTGGGGTTTGTAATACATGAGAAGGATCTGGAATGAACTTTCTTAACATTTATATATAGAAAACTTGATGCACGTAGCTAAGATGAGGAGGCAAAGCCAACCGATATGACACATTTTTGATCCTTTCAAGAATCTCGAATGGTCCAATTTATCTAGGATTTAGCTTCCCTCTCTTTCCAAATCTGACTACACCTTTCATAAGAGAGACTTTTAAGAAAACTTGATCACTTGGTTCATACTGTACATCCCTCCTCTTAGAATCTGTATAACTCTTTTGCCTGTTGAAGGCCATTCTTAATCTTTCTTGTATCAGAGGAACTTTTGCAAGTGTTTCTTGAATTAGTTCTGGTCCCTCTAACTATTTCTCTCCTACTTTGTCCAACATAGTCGAGATCTGCACTTTCTGCCATACAATGCCTCATAAGGTGCCATCCCAATGGTGCAATGGTAGCTGTTGTTGTAAGCAAATTCTATTCAAGGCAAATGATGTCCCCAATCTCTACCAAAGTCCAAAACACACATTCTTAACATGTCTTCAGGTGTCTGGATGGTTCTATCATATTGCCCATCAGTTTGTGGGTGGAATGCTGTATTAAAATTCAGTTATGTACCCATGGTTTCTTGTAGTTTCTATCAGAATCTAGAAGTGAACTGTATTCCTCTATCAGAAATAATAGACATTGGCACTCAATGATACTTCACAATTTTATCAACATATAACTTGGCTAACTGATCTGCATTATAAGAGGTTTTAACTGCTATAAAATGGGCTGACTTGGTGAGTCTGTCGACTATAACTCAAATATAATCATGCCCTTTAAGTGTTCTTGGCAGTCTAACTACAAAATCCATAGTAATCCGTTCCCATTTCGACTTGGGTAGCGGTAGCTCCTATAGTAGTCCAGTGGGTTTTTGATGTCCAAATTTGACTTGTTGACAAGTTAAACAGGTGGATACAAACTGGGCTACATCTTTCTTCATACTCAACCACCAATACATACCTTTAACATCATCGTACATGTTGGTTGTTTCAGGGTGAACACTATAGGGTGCATAATGTGCCTTAAGCATAATTCTTTATTTTAGCCCATTTATATCAGGTAAGCATAATTCTTTATTTTAACCCATTTATGTCAGGTACACATAACCTGTTACCACATTTCAATACTCCATCCTCTATATTGAACTCTCTCACCTTACCATCTTGTACAGCTATTCTCAATTTGGCTAGTTTAGGATCACTGTCTTAGGCAGTTTAATCTTATCAATTAAATTGGGTTTCACCTGGAACTGAGCAAGTAATACCTGAGAATCAGATACTTCTAAGTGCAATCCCATATTAAATAACCCATTTAAATCTTTAACTAGATCTTTCTTTTGAATGGGGATATGATACAAACTCCCCATTGATTTTCTACTCAGGGCATCAACCATTACGTTGGCTTTACTCGGGTGCTATAAGATCTGACAGTCATAATCCTTCAGTAACTCAATCCACAGTCTCTGTCTTAGATTTAACTCTTTCTGTTGTCGAATGTACTAAAGACTTTTATGATCCGTATATATTTCACTCTTTTTACTATATAAATAGCATCTTTAAATTTTTAATGCAAATATCACGTCTGCCATTTTTAGATCATGGGTAGGAAGTTTACTTCATGTTTCCTTAATTATCTGGAAGTATAGGCAATTACGCATCACTACATAGCCTAAACCGAATTTGGAGGCATCACAATATATCATATAATCACCTTGCCCTGAAGGCAATGCTAACACTGGAGTTGATGTGAGACATTCCTTAAGCTTTTGGAAACTTTACTCACAGGAATATTCCCACTCAAATTTCACTTGTTTCTGTGTTAATCTCGTTAATGGAGTAGCTATCTTAGAAATTTTTTTTACAAATTGTCTGTGATAATCAGCCATACCTAAGAAACTTCATATTTCGGTAACATTAATAGGTCTAGGCCAATTAGATACTGCTTCCACCTTCTGAGGATCTACTTGAATCCCTTCTTTACTAACTATATGACCCATGAAACCAACTCTGTCGAGCCAGAACTCACACTTTCCCAACTTGGCGTATAACTAATTTTCTCTAAGGATTTGTAATACCATTGCCAAGTGTTTTTCATGTTCTTCTTGATTCATGGAATATACCAATATTTCATCAATGAAAACTACAACGAATTTGTCCAAATACGACTTGAAGGTTTTATTCATCAAATCCATAAAGGCCGCTGGAGCATTCATTAAACAAAAAGGAAGCATCAGGAACTCATAGTGCCCGTATCTGGTTCTAAAGACAATTTTTCACACATCCTCTTTTCGGATCCTTAACTGATGATACCCAGATTTGAGATCAATCTTAGAGAAATGACTTGCTCCCTGTCATTGATCAAATAGATCATCAATCCGAGGAAGAGGGTATTTTTTCTTAATAGTTACTTTATTCAACTGCCTATAATCTATGCATAACCATAGGGATCCATCTTTCTTCTTAGCAAATAACACTGGTGCACCCCATGGTGAACTACTGGGTTTAATAAACCCCTTATCAAGAAAATCCTGCAACTACACCTTTAACTCTTTTAGTTATATAGGTGTCATTCTGTATGGAGTAACTGAGATAGGGTTTGTATCAGGAAGGTGTTCTATATTAAACATTATTTCTCTTTCTGATGGTAATCCAGGAAAATCTTCTAGAAACACATCTGGAAAATCCCTTACTATAGGGATCTGTTGTAACTCACAAATCTCCCTTCTAGTATCCTTAACATAAGCTACATACCCTTGACATCCCTTTCTTAGAAGTCTTTGGGCCAGCATAGGTGATATTCTGTTAACAGGAAACCCAATTTGATCACCTTGATATAACACTTCTGTTTTTGGATCAGGATTAAGTATAATTCTTTTGGCATAATAATCCATTGTAACATGGTGATTTGATAACCAGTCCATCCCAAGAAAATATCAAATTCTAATATTGCCAACTCGATCAAAATTGCCATAAATTTTCTACCCATCTATTTCCACTGCACATGAGGGTAAACATATTTCACTGTAACAGTTTCCCCTAAGAGTGTAACTATAAACAGAGGGTCTTTCATTAATTCTCTCTCTTTATCTAGCTTTCTGGCCAAACTCGGTGCTATAAATGAATGAGTGGCACCCGAGTCAAATAACACTTTAGCATTCTCGTTCTGGATAAGGATTATACCTATATCAACAATGTTTTATCATCATAATTAAAGAAAAATCATATCTTTTGTTATAACAGAGCATAGACATTTTATGCAATTCAATTGAATATCAACAAGTTTGCATAGGATTACATGTTACAATTGTATTAGAGCCCTATACTTTTTGGGGATTTACAACAAACACTCTCCCCTGACCTCTATTTGCTGGGGCTAGTGCTGGCATCTACTCTGTATTCTGGGTGGAAGCTTAGCCTTGAAGTCTACCTCTACTAGCTGGGCCTCTATTAACAGGTCTATCTATCTGCACAGTAGTTTTTGAAATTAGGGGTGGAGCTGCTTGGTTTTCCTGTATTGGGTAATCTTTAATGAAGTGCCCTTGTTTTCCACACTTATACCAACCTCTGAACCTGAGTCTACAGGGTCCATGATGGTTTTTCCCACAGACATTACGAGCAGTTCTAGTCTGTGACTGTGTTAGAGATTATTGTGATCTATTCTTAGCTAGGTTTTGTATACCACTAGGTGCTAACCATATTGATGCACCTAGATTTCTACCTTTACCTTGACCCCCTCTCTATAGTTTTGAAGGAGCAGACTGTACTGTTTGTTCTATTTGTCTCATCTGAGAGCTATCTCTTTCTTTACGGCCTCTATTGCTCTGGCCTTTACCTTTCTTTCTCCATTCTCTTTCTGCTCTCCCCTCTTTAAACTTTGCTTCCACTTGTCGAGTCTTATCAATCAACCTTGACAAATTAGGGAAGTTAATAGTTGCAACAACATTATACAAGGAAGGTATGAGTCCAAACTTGTATCTTTCCATTTTTGCAGCTTCAGTAGGTACCATTGCTGTACTAAATTTGTACAAGTGTAGAAATTCACTTGTATAATCATCTACGCTCATTCCAAAGCTTTGTTTAAGCCTTTCAAATTATAGGGCTCGATTATGTCTTTCATATGAAGAAATAAGCTCATCTATTAATGCCTGCTTACAGAATTCCCAGGTCAGAGGATTCCTACCATATAATTGTTCCTTGATTTTCCTCTGGAACCATTCCCAGGCATTCTTTACTAATTTAACCCCCACTAATTCGATGATCCGTGCATCAGAACAAGTCAATCTCCGGACCATTTTCTCAATATGACTAATAAAATCTTGGGGATCCTCATGTCTCTCACCACCAAACTCAGTGGTTTGTAATTTCAAGAAATCATTGATACTTACCCCTTCATCATCTAAAGCTCACCTAAGTAATCCTCTCAGCATTTGCACTGGCTGTGGTGGTGCAGGAGCTACTTCAGGTACACCCTGAGGTCTTTCTCTCTCTCTTTCTCTAAGTATTCTTACTTCTTCTCTAAATTATAGAACCTCTTGCCTTTCGCTTAAGGCTCAATTCTCTACTTCTAAGGCTTCTATTCTTTTTTGTAAGGTTCTATCATCTTCCCTTCGAGCAGCTGGGGGTTTAGGTTCATTTTCTATTTCTGATCTCCTCCTAGCTCAGGGTGGAGATCTTTCTTCTTGTTGTTCTCGCTGTATGGATTCAACATTAGGTACGGCAGTTGGAATTTCCCTCCTTCTAGAAGGACCTCGTCCTCTTTGAGGAGGTGTTCTTCTTCTAAGAGGCATCTCTATTATGGAGAAAATTAAAATCATTTAGATATAACAATTTTTCGAAGTAACATCCTATTGACATGATGCAAATCCTATACTCCATGGTGTCATGCTCATCAATGATATCATATACATTTATCATATCATATACATATATACATTTTATTCTCATTCACTATGCTTTTTCAACATTCTCTTCATCTCTATTTTACTGGGCTGTTTAGGACTGGGAAGGTAAGAACCCCAAACACATCAAAGGTATTTTAAAATACCTTTGATGTGTTTGGGGTTCTTTGTAAGGTTAGTAGCCTATCCATTCTACTTCTCATTCCCGTACAGATCCTTACTCTTATGAAACCTTTGGCTCTGATACCCTCTAACACAACCCGCCTTTTGGACCGTGTTGGCACTAGGGAATAGGTAGGCTTAATGCCGCAAGATTAAAAAAAGGATTACTACACAAGTATAGTAGCATGATTATACTGACCTTGACTATCTCAAGGGTTCTGATCTCTTTTCTAATGTTCTTAAAATTAAGAGGTAATAGGTACAACTTCTAGTTCTATTCCTCATCTGCTTTCACAAGATATTGGGTAACGTGCATAAAAATTACATATACCTGCATTAGTCATTCTTTCATAAATCTCATTTCTTAACATATATCATTATAAATTTATATTTTCTTCTATAATGGTCAAATTGGTTTCAAGCCAAATTTACCTTGAAATTAGGAGTCTTGGACTTCATTATGTCCAAACTTAGTTCACAATTTCAAGTACCTGATTCTTTATGTCTTGATTAGCTTAATCATACTTGAACCTATTCGGTTTTGTTGATTCATCCGCATAGGTCTCACTCGAAAAAGCATAACTATTTTTACATATGTCCAATGTTTTTCAAAATTTTCATACCTCTAGTTAACAAATAAATTCACATTTTTTCTTTTATGACCATTTTCTAATTCTGTCATTAAGGTTTCCAAATATCCCATTTACAGTCAACCTTAATATTCTGTCACGAGTTGAACCCTTCCTGACTAAAATCATTATAACTTATTCATTTCTTATCCAATTGAGGTTATTAAAATTTCAATTTTCAATAGACTCATATGGATATCACATATCCAAGTACGGCTTAAAAATGACTTAATTTAGATTTATTGTGATTTTTCTAAAGCTATCCTGTTCCTGTTCTCTTCTGTGTCACTAAGGTCAGTAACACCCTTCACTTGTTTAGCCATATCTCATAGGATACTCATCCAATTAAAATTCCCTTTATAAAAAAATTAGATGACACATTTTCTAGCATTTCATAAGAAGAACTCAACATCCAATTCTGATTCCAAAGTCCTCAAACAATTAACTTTCATTTAATGTTTCAATCCTATTGGTATTCTGAACCAGTTTCAATTCGGGACTTATACCTCATTTGTTTTTTTTTGTATCACCGTAAATTCGTAAAAAAACTTCAGGGATACAGTAGACACCTATATCTACAACTTTCAGGTTTTGAGTTTCTTCAAATTCATAGATTAAACAGCTTAAAAAAATTGTATAAGAAGGACCTACGAATTTGCCTCCCTTGGTAGCTTTAACTCCAAAACCCTAGGTTTTGGTTTAGGCCTAAATCACCATAAAAAATGAAAATTTCCTCATGTTAATTAGTCATTAGACATCAAAGAATAAGAATCCATCATCAAAATCATCAAACCGATAAATTTCATCAAGTTGGTTTCATAGTTATGGCAAAAGAAAGTGGGAAACTAAATTCCAATCAGTAGAATCAAGTATCAGGACCGAAGCTTACCATTTTGTATCGACTAATCGGCTCGATTCTCCTTCACTTTCTTATCACAAAGGTTGAAATTTTTGAGAGAGGAGCTTCCATGGTGAATTTGGCCAAGTGAGGGAGAAGGAAGACAAATGTTTGTCTTATTTGCACTTAGCTTCTTTTATAAGCCACTCTTTTCATTATTTACAAAAATGCCCCTCTTGTACTGGTTCTTTAAAATCTGCTCATACAATTTCCAGTGACGACCGTAAAAGTGTCAAACATCATTAATTTGATGTCACCAAAAATTATGATTCACTATCCTGGTTTTAATGACATTACCCTCAAATATTTTTTTCCTCTGTACTGGGTAAATCAGATACCGAGTGTTACAAAAATGCTTTCTCGAGTTAGTTCCTTCCTTTTTGATTTTACTTGTTATAGTTCATGTGATAAACCATATTTTCTTTTGATATCTTAAGGTTTTACAAGCCATCGACAAGGGTTCATATGGATAATTCATGCTCAGAAACTAAAAATAAAAAAAGAAAGCCTTATGATGAGTCTAAGTGGAAAAAGAGAAAGGGAGAATTCCATAATTCTTATGATTACAATAATACTAAGGCTAAGTAAGATGAGAAAAGAAGAGGTCCTCATAAGAAGAAAAATATAAATAAAGTAAAATTTTATATTTGTGGCATGAAAAGTTACTTTGTTCTTGAGTATAACAAGCTAAGAAAGTTTATCCATGTAATATAAACGAATACATTCTATTTGTCTCTAATTTTTCTCAATTAATCGCATCCTTTATAGATTATAGAATTAGGAAAACAAACCATATAATGGAGGAAAGAGAAGCCATCATAAAATTCTGGTAAGTTTCATAAGGGACAAGGTGGATATATGTAGGACACAACTTTATAGTTAAGTCCTAAGGGATAGGCACCTACAATTTATTCATGTGTAATGGTAGGACCCTTATCGTATATGAAGTATTTTTTTCTTGTGAGATTTGTTAGAATCTTTTTATCATGATTTTATATAGCCTTTGGATTCAATGTTAATTTCTATAATGGTGGAATGGATATTTTTCTTTATTATGATTATTACTGTCCTTATTTTATATTAGATGTTTTATAGTATTATAGCTATTTATCATACACATCAATTCACTTTTTATTTAATTATATAATCTAATATTTACGATATTGATGCTAATTTGTGACATGCTAGACTTAGTAGTCATATTGGACATGATCAAATATGGTTTAAAGTAATGTTCAAGGCATAGGAATATTAAATTTCATACTACAATTATATCACATGATTTTAGAATGATTGATAGGGATCATTATGTTTATGTTAAATCATTTAATGATAAAATTGTGATCTTATCATTATATATAGATGATACTTTGATAATTAATTATGATAATCAGTTGATTAAGAAAATAAAAAATGATATTAACTAGAGATCGATCAAGAAGATTATTATTTTTGTTATAAGCCTCATTTATAAAACAAAGACTTTAGAAATTTAATTCAAGATTGTAAACCATATGATACATTCATTATTAAAGGTGAACGCTGAGCAATAAACAATATCCTTATATGCCATAAGAAGAAGAAGAGATGATGAAGATTCCTTATTATAGTGCAATTGGTAGTATCATATTTGCTATATTGTGTACTAGACTAGATATATGTGTTGAACCAAAGGAGCTTATAATTGATGTTTTGATGATAAAAAAATATAAAGTACTACTAATGAGTATTATTTTGATGAGAAGGAATATAAGAATTAGATGTGCTCATGAAATAAAAAAAATGGATTGTGAAGTTGATAAACAAAAAGATAGAGTTTGCAACTTATAAAGTGAAGATCAAGTAAAAAAAAAAGGGAAGAACAAGGAATATGAAGGTCATTCTTTAGTTTTCAATGTTAATTGTAATCTTATTTAATCACTTTGATGTTTTAAAAGGTTTACCATGCATACAGATTTTATATCACTTAATTGCATGAGTTTTTTCAATCATTAAAGGGTATTAAAGTTTTTTATTTTAATAGAAAATCCTCTTAATCTTTCAAAAACTCTTTAAAGGAATATTTTTGGAAGTATTTAAATCATAATTACAATAAACAAATTGATTTTAAGCATATGAGGATGTTAAAATCATCTTTTTTGGGGGAATGTTTGACATATATGGGTTATTGGTCAACCAATATAAGTTAAAGTTGTTAAATTTGATGTATCGATAGTTATTGTAATATTGGTTGACCAATATGCCTACTAATTGATCAATATCTCAACAATTAGTGAATCTGTGCATTCAATGCATACTAGTCAACTAGTGTTTTGCAACTAACTATTATAATGACAATTTTTTAGATCCAATGGCTAGTAAGGTTCTGAAAACCATATAAATACAAGTATTATCATTGATTTTTGCATATAGGAGAATTTATGCATCTTTTACATATATTTTAAAGTGTTTTTCAATTATTTGAGTACTATTGTCTCATATTTGTGTGAATAAGCCTCTTTGGCATTATCAGGTGACAAAATTAGGTATTTTAAGTTGTAAGATATGGTTAGGGAATTATTTTATTGTACTTGGTAGGTGTTCTTAATGGGATTGAGGTTCCTCTTTATTGTGAAGTAAGATTTTAAAATGGTTCCCCTTTGCTAAGAAAATATTTTACAAAAGTTATTTTTTGTTTTGAAAGAATAATTATAATGGAATTTCGAGAAGAATCTTAGGAGTGGATGTAGACAAAAGTTGTTTGTCAAACCACTATAAATTGATTTATAGTTTCTCTTCCCTATCCTCTTTTAATTATTATTCAATTTTTGAATGGTTTTTATTAAGCAATCCATTATATTCTCATATAATATGTATATATATAGTTGTTAAATTGAGTTCATAAGCTATAAAAGTTTGTTAAATTTTGTAAATACCTAGTTTAACCTTCTTTTGGATGCCACTAGGGACTGATAAGTGGTATGTAGATATATAAGGGTAGCATTTCAAACAAAATCCTATGGTAAAATTGTATTTTAATTATCTTTTAATAAAGAGGGACAAAACATTAGTAGAGCCCCCTATCTCCTAATATGAATTTTTTGTTAATATCCAAAATTTTTGATTTGTGGAAAATTGTTTCAAGTAGTCCATTCATTCCTATTTAATTTATAAATGATAAAAACTTACCAAGCTAAAAGAGGAATGGAATCCTCAAGACAAAAGACTAATTTCCTTAAATAGCAAAACTATTTATATGTTATTTTCTGCATTAGGAAGAAATGAATATGATAGAGTCTCTATATATGAAACAACTTATGACATACACTATAAGTTACACATAAGGGAATAAATCAAGTAAAGGAAAGTAAAATTAGTATTTAAACACACCCATATGAATTGTTTTAAACGAAGTATGATGAAAGGATTTCTAGCTTGTATACTATATTTATTGATATTATCAATACTCTTCTCGGAAAGACTTATAATTAGATTGAAATGGCAAGAAAGTTGCTTAAGTCATTTCCAAAGATATAAGACGTTAAAGTGATGGCCATGTAAGAAGCTAAAGATCTAATAACATTATTATTAGAGTAGCTTATTGGAACCTTCTTACATAAGAAATGAGGCTTTAAAAGAGCAAGAATAAATGACACTCCAAATAAAGAAGAATTTAACATTCAAAGGCTCAAGGGAAGAATCAAATGAAGAGAAAGAGACATCAACTAGTGAAAGTGATCAAAAAGAGATTTCCTTGATTAATAAAAAATTCAAGAAATTCATGAAAAAGAGATTCTCTAAAAGAAATGACTTCAAAGAAGGTAAAGGTGATTTAAAACATAAATCCTTTAATATTATTTCCTTCAAATGTAAGAAAATCTAGCCACATGAAATCACAATATCCTTAACTCAAAAATGATGACAAGTACGAAAGAAACAATAAGAAAGAGAAACATAAACACAAGAAGAAAGAACTTGAGGCCTCAACTTGGAATGAGATAAGTGGATCTACAAATGAGCAATCAAAAGGAGAGATCAATCATATATGCTTTATCGACAATAATGATGAAGTGGTAACATCCAACTTCAACATGTGATATGGTGACATAGTGAGTTGGCATATGATGAACTAGTTAAAAGAATAGAAATCGTGAGTAAGAAAAGGAAGAAATTATCTTCCAAACTCAAGGAAATTCAAAAGTAGTTGATGCATACATGAATGAGAATCAAAAGATGAAAAGTGAATTGCATAGCATTAAAGCTTTAAAAAATGTGATCATTGATGACAATTGATCATTAGACATATTAATGCATGAAAATGAGACATTGAAAAAAGAGATCAAATTTATTAATGATTTACTTTCCAAATTCACTAAGTAGAGTGAAAAATTAGAAAACATGGTAAGAGTTCAAAAGAATTCCAATGATAGTCATAGAATAGGATACTTCAATGTGAGTGAATCCATTCTAGAACCACATTTCTAAAGGGAAAATATTTGTATAACAAATAATGTGACAAATGATTATAGAGCATCCACATCTAAGAATATGTATTGATAGTGTTTATTTTAGTTTGTACCATAAGTTCACAGTGTAGTTGTAGCTACTATTGGTGAGTATGACTCAATCCCATAATGACAAGAATTACTAGTACTTACCATCCTTCTATTATCTAGTCTAACAAATTATAAAGTTTGTGATTAATAAAATTTAAAATTAAAACAATAAATTAAAATAAATCAACATAATTTTCTAACTAGAACAAAGATTAAACTAAGAAATAATAAAAGAAAATAATGGTACCTGGACTTTAAATTCCCCCTAAGACTTCTCATGCAATCATTATTTCACTAATCAATTTATTATATAGTTCATTGAACCTTAGAAATTCCTCAATTATGCTAATATCTTTCTTATGACTAGTGACACCTAACTCCAAGTTGATTAACTAAAATCTATTTCTAATTAAACCCATAAGATTGCATTAATTGATTTGTGAATTTCACTATTAGTTTTAACCCTGATATAGAGGACTTATGTTAACCTATTTCTAGGTTTGCATGCAAATTGTTTTAATTATGCTAGATTTATTTATATAAAGGGTTTCTCAATCTCAATGATATAAAATTATACATGTATCAACCTGCTAGCAATATTAACCTAAGAATTAAGAACATAAAATTAAATCTTAATAAAAATAAAGAGTGAATTGAAATAAAATTACTAGAAAGTCCATCTCAAAGTTCATCTAATCCAAGAAACAATAAAGGTTTAATTCATATTCATAGAAGATATAATATCAAAACTAAAGGAAAACTATAAAATCAAAAGAAACATGATGAAATCCCTTTTAATCTTTATGAAATCCACTTTAGATTGATGGTAGTCCACTCCAAATATGTTTCCTTATTTCTTATTCATTCTTTTTATCATCCTAAGCCATTAATTTATGTTTTCTCGAGCCTACCTTACACCTTTATCTAGCCTCCCTCTTTTTTTATTAGTTTTGTCTTTTTATAGCTTGAAAATTAGGGTTTTTGGATTGAAAAATATCACTCTTACAGTTGTTTACATGACCGTGTCTCTCAATATCACTTCATTTATTCAAAAATTGCGTAGAAACATGGTTTTAAAAGGCTACATGTTATAAGAAACGACGGTGTCCACCTCCACGTAATCATATTCCTCAAGGACATCTTCAATTCTTTAAATTTTTGCCTCAATTTTGTCTAATTTCTACTCCTTTCAATTTATGAAGGTAATTAAGACCTAAAAAACATCATAGGAACGAATTAAGTACTAAAACCATAAAAAATAATCTCAAATAAATAAGCAAAATTTTTGATTTTGTCTAAATTAGAGTTTTTGGTAGTTTGCTTAATGAAATGTGGGAATTTTCGAAATTATTCAATTATGAGCATCCTTTTGTGCAATTGTTTCCTAATTTCATTAGGAAAATTGTTGAGTTATTCATACATTTAGTTCCATTAATTTATCCATTCATGATTCAATTTAGTTTTTTTAGCTTAGGCTTCTTAAAAGAATTGTGTTTTTAAATTGGGCACAATATTGGGTCATATTCATTCAATTAAGACTTTTACCTTTCTTAACCTTGATGGTGTGCTTACACCTTTTTTGTAAAAAAATTCAAAACTTCATTTATCATACGTTACATTTTTTAACTTTGATTTATAATTAATTTTTAGATATTTTACGGTGCCTATTGCATTATGCTTTGAAATGGTTGCAAAATTAAAGTTCGCGGGATTCAAGTTATGGAAGTGTTTTTCTCCTACAGTTGAACTTATGCAATTTATACCGTTACTCTTTTTGAACTTTCCTTTGTTTCCTTCTAACTTCTTGTCCTGTGCCTTCTTTTTATCCTTATAAAAAGAACTAGAGGGAACCATAATCTTATGCCTAAGACACTCAAGGTAGAGCTACCTACACACCTTCTAGGATTAGAGAGGAATCAAGAGAAATGCCCAACTCCACTACCTGTTATGCCCCCTCCTTCTAATAAGGATGAGTATTTTGATATTAACTGTCCCTATTTTCACGATTATGCTTCTTAAGAGTTATATGAAAATTGTGATAATTCCCCCACTAATTTAGAGAAATTCAAAGAATATGATCTTGTCCAATTCTTTTTGATAAAGGGTGGGAATCCCTTCTTACTAAAACTTATTGTATAAGTGCCTACAAATGTCATGTTATTTTATAGTAATCTTTACCCTAAAGTGATTCGAGGTGACACCCACATTTTCTCCAAAATCTATGGTGTCGATATTCATCTCACTTATAATCTCATAGATGAGACATTAGGAATTCTCATTCCTAAAAATACTACTTATTATAGTTACCAAACTAAATATGAAAATTTACCTTATTCTATCGTCGATAGAGTCAAAATCTTTTTTGAGATAGTCAACCATTTAGAGGTCACTAAAAAACCCAAAGATGGTCAATGTTATTCCTTATTTTTATCATCTTATAATTTTTTCTTTTCAAGTGGTCATTTTAACTTTCTAGTTTATGATAACTTTTGGTTCCCCTTCATTCTCATGTTAGGAGAGTGTATTCATCTTAGTTTTTTTTCCTTTTGCTTAATATAGGCTATTTCCATTAAACTAAGAAAAAGAAACAAAATATTATGAATGTTCTAATAGTTAACCTCATTTTTTTAGCATTTTCACATTCCTCTCACTGACAATGATATTGATTTTGATTTCTTTTATTATTATACTACTCTTAATTATATGGTTTACTAATTGGTTGATGGTTAAATTGTTCGACACCAACGGTAGCAACTCTAACCTTCACAATTGTCACCAATATATGAGGCTATCCTATATGATGATGGTCCCGATAAGCCTATTCATACTATTGAGCTACATATTGATGATGAGGCCACTACGTCACAGTCACATTATAAGAATCCCCCTAATGCTCATCTAGTTATTATTAAGTATTAGCTCACTATATTGTAAAGCAAATTTGACTCCTTTTGAGATATAACAATACATCGATGCGATGATTTATATAGTTTGATCAAGTCTCACTTTCCTTTTCTAAATAATTGTTTTTAATGTTTCCAAAAAGGTTTAGAATAATTTTTATTATATAAAATTTAAGGGGAGTGATGACATTCTCGAGGAGTGATTTTTAGTTTAAGTGGTGATTTTTATACGTATGGATATTTCTATACTTTAGAAAATTTATATTATGTTTAAGTAAATGTGTGGATATTTCTTTTATACTTGATATTGAATATCTATGTTGTTCTTCAAATTAAATTATAACTTATTCATTAATTAAGTGAGAATTAACTCTATTTTGATTGTATGCTTAAATTTTATATTGCTCTCCAATATCACAAATTTTTTGTCATTTACCAAAAAGGGAAGATTGTAGAGTCAAGGGAGGTTCCAATCGATGTTCTAATTATGACAAAAACACAAATACTAATGATAGGTTTATTATTTTTTATGAGAAGGAATATGAGAATAATATGTAGTCAAAAACTCAAGAAGACATTTCATGAAGTTGATAAACTAAAAACATGAAGTTTGCAACTGAAAAGTTAAAGACCAAGTTAAGAAGAAAAGAAGAACAAGGAATATTAAGGTCATTCTTTAGTTTGTAAGGTTAATTGTAATACCATGTAGTCATTTGATGTTCTAAAATGCTAACCATATTGCATGAGTCTTTTCATTCATTAAAAGGTAGCTTTTGGTTTTAATAGAAAAGCCTCTTATCTCTCAAGAATTGTCTAGAGAACATTTTAGGTAGTGTTTAAATCATTTTTGCATCAAAAATTGAGTTTGAACATTTAAAGTTGTTAAAAATAATATATTTTGATTAATTAATTGATCTATATAGGTTAATGATAGACTAATATAAGCTAAAATTATTAAATTTGATGTATAGAGAGTTTGTTGTGACTTGTTTTGATGTATTGGTGGACTAATATGCCATATTGGTCAAACAATGTTCCATATTAGTTGACCATTATGCCTACTAGTCTACCAGTATCTCAAAGGCTAGTGAATCTATGTATTCAATGCATACTGGTCTACCACTGCTTTGTAACTAGTTTTTGGCTCCAACAACTAGTAGGGGTCCCGAAATCCTATAAATATTTATTTTCTCATTGATTTTGCTTAAAAAGCATATATGTATATGTCTTTTGGACATATTTCTAAGTATTTTTAGTTTTTTGAGTATCATTGTCTCATAATTGTGTGAGTAAGCTCTTTAAAATTATCAAGTAATAAAGTGAGGTATTTTGAATTGTAAAATTTGGTTAGGGAATTATTTTATTGTACTTAGTGGATGTTCTAAATAGGATTGAGGTTCCTTTTCACCGTGAAGCAAGATGCAAAATGGTTCCTCTCAAGAAATGATTTTACAAAGGTTACTTTTCACCTTAAAAGAAGAATTATAGTAAAACTCTAATAAGAATTTTGGGAGTGGATGTAGGTAAATGTTCTTTATTGAACCATTATAAATCAGTTTGTATTCAACTTAAGCATTTCTTAGACCATTTAGATGTCACTATGAATGTTACTATTCCTGTTATAATATATTGTGATAATCACGTATCAATTGCATACAACAAGGATCCATGTATCATTACAAAACCAAACACAAAGATAATAAGTACAATTATGTCAAGGACATAATAGTTTGAGGAGAAGTGAATAAACAGTATATTTTAACAAGAAAAATATTTTTAAATCTAATGACTAAGTTGATTCTTATAGATGGGTTTTCTATACAAATTAGGTCATTATGATTGCATATGATTTAAATTTTACTTTCATTTTGTTTCCTCCATATGGATATTCACAATATTTATTATCAATGATGATGTTTTATTTGTTATAGTCATTAAGTATTTGGTGTAAGATATATTTAACTGACTATCAAATATCATTGTCTAGATTAAATTTTAGAAAAAAAGTAGTTCTAGAAATATGATATTGCTTGATTTCATGTTAAGTGTTTAGTTTTAGAATGGATGTAATATTCAATTTTAAATAAACAAAAAAATATGTTAGATAGATGTGAGATACCTTCCTATATAGGTAATCGCCTATACTACTATGTAGGAATGGAGATAAAGAAAATTTAAGCAGTTTATCTAGGTATAAAATAAGAGCTCAAGGCTTAGACCACTAATATTGATACGAAGTATAATAAAAGATAAAATTAGCATTAATAATGGTCTAGCCTAATGAAATAATATGTTCACTTGATTTGTTTTAACTTTTAAAAAGTGAGTTTTCAAATATGAATTGAATAAGTAAACAAGTGAACTCAAACTTTTGGTTTGCTTACATTATCGTTTATATAATATTGTGAGACAAGACATAAACTTTGATGAAAAAGAGTTGATATTATAGCATATGGATCATATTATTTACACATAGTGAAGCAATAAATATAGTATTAGTCATAATATCAATTTACATAATTTAAGGATCCTTAAGGCTATATGAGCTTCAAATTAAAAGGAAATCAAACTTTTCCTTAATGCCCATCTGCTTGACTGTTTTTTGCTCTAAGTGTAGAAGTGGACCTGTGACTTTAAGTCAAAAACTCCCAATTTACCCATACAATCATTGAAATCAGATAAGTAGTTTCTGAGGCTGGAGCATCCCTCAAATTCAATTCTATACAAGGTAGAATTGAAATGGATTCAGTAATTTCTGAGGTTGTAGTGTCCCTCATATTCAGTTCTATATAAGGTAGAGTTAAGTCAAAAGCTCCCAATTTACCCATATAGGGCCACTCCATAGTGAATCATGATTCAATTACTCATTTTCTAGATAGTGGGTCACTTTTTTGGATCCTTTATTCTTAGACCATTCTCCAATGCAGGTAAAGAACCTTTTCCAGACTCAGGACAGAAGAGGTCCTTTTAGGTTTAATAATTTTTTGGTTGATGATGATGGTTTTCTTGAGGCTCTCCAGAAAAGTTTGGAGTTAACAATTGCATGAACTTACCAATTCATTTGTGTTCATAAACTTAAAGCTACGAAATTTGAGACGAAAAGTGTTATGAGCAGAAAAGCCTCTTTTATATATGAAGTTGTTGTTATCGCTAAAGAAGAACTAGCAGTTACATAAGAAAACTTACTAGAGATCCAACCAACTCTCTCTTATTGAATACTAAAAAGTCTCTCTTGAGTTATTAATTGTCAACCACTAGAGACCACAATATCCTCATAGAACAACAGGCTAAAGCTAATTGGATTAAAGATGGTGAAAGGTACACTAAATACTTTTTTATCTCTGTTTTGGCTAAGAAAAATACAAATAGAATATATTCCCTTAAGCTTCAAATTGGAAATGAAATTTCCCAATAAAAGTACTTTCCAATGGAAGATGTGAGATGCTTCAAGAGCTTTTATAGATATTCCCACCCACAAGCAACTACAACTCCTCTTTACTCCATTAAAAAGAAGATCTCTTAGGACCAAGCTATAAAGAGATAGAAGAGCTGGTTTTTAAAATGAAAATAAATCTCCAGGATTTGATGGTTTTAGTGGCTACTTCTTTTAAAAACCATAACAAGAAACTGGCCATGAGGTAAAGAGATCAGTCTTAGATTTTTTTCTTAAGGGGAGTGATAATGAAGGAGATTAATAAAAACTCATATTTGTTTGATTCCTAAGATCTCCCATCTTTTTTCCTTTGAGGAATTTAGAGCTATTGCGTGTACCAACTTCCTTTACAAGGTAATTGCTAAGATTCTAGGTAACAGGTTGAAAACAATCTTGGATTCACCGATTTTTTATAATAAAAATGCCTTTGTTCAAGGATGAAAGATTGAGGATAATATCTCTATTGTCCAATAATTGATAAAGGGTTATCAAAAGAAGAATAGTCCTCCTAATTACATAATAAAAATGGACTTCAAAAAGGCTTTTGACCATGTTCAATGAAGTTTTATTCTTCAAATTTTGGAGATATTGGGATTCCCAAATGTGTTTGTTTGGTGGCTTAAGGCCTGTATAAATTCCCCATCTTACTCAGTTTTATTAATGAAATACCCACTAAAATCTTTAAGAGTGCTAGAGGAGTGAGACAAGGGATCTCATTTCTCTTATCTCTTTATCATATGCATATAGGTACTAATTCAATTGATTATTCATAAAGTGGATAATAGCAAGAGCTTCAAATTTCATAGCAAATGCAAAAAGGTAGGGCTTATTAATTTATGTTTTGTGGATGACCTATTATCTTTTTCCAAGGCCCACAGTGAATAGATTGATCTTCTCATCTCAACACTATTTCTATTTAGAGATCTCTCAAATCTAGAGGTTAACTAGAAGGCCTATCTTGGAGTTCCTTTAATCCAAGTACCAAAAAAGGTTTAGTTCATATTTATAGAAGATATAACATCAAAACTAAAGGAAAACCAGATAATCAAAAGAAACATGATGAAATCCCTTTTAATCTTCATAAAATCCACTTTAGATTGATAATAAACACTCCAAATATGTTTCCTTACTTGTTCTTCATTTTTTTTATCACCCTAGGCCATCATTTTATGTTTTCCTAAGCCTCCCTTGAGCCTCTCTTTAACCTCCCTCTTTTTTTATTAGTTTTTCCTTTTTATAGCTAAAAAATAGGATTTTTGGAGTAAACACGATCACTTATATAGTTGTGTACATGACTATGTCTCTCAATATCGCTTCAATTCTTCAAAAATTGTGTAGAAATATGGTTTTAAAAAGCCATACAGTATAATACACGGTCTTTTCCACCTCCACACAGTTATGTCCCTGATGGACATCTTCGATCCTTTAATTTTTTGCATCACTTTTGTCTGATTTATGCTCTTTTCAGTATATAAGGATAACTAAGACCTAGAAACATCATAGGAACGAATTAAGTACTAAAACAATAAAAAATATTAAATAAACAAGCAAAATGCATGATTTCTTCTAAATTAGAGTTTTTGATAGTTTAGATTAATAAATTTTAGGAATTTTCGAAATTATTCAATTATGAGCATCCTTTTGTGCACTTGATGATTTCCTAATTTAATTAGGAACATTTTTTAGTTATTCATACATTTAGTTTCATTAATTTAGCCATTCATAATTCGATTGAGTTTTTTTTAGCTTAGGCTTCGTAAAGGAATTATGTGCCTAAGACACTCACTTAAAGTGGAGCTACTTGCACACCTTCAAGACACTCACTCAAGGTGCAGCTACCTGCACACCTTCTAGGATTATATAGGAATCAAGAGAGGTGCCTTTCTCCTCCACCTCCTATTCCCCCTCCTTATAATGAGTATGAGTATTTTGATATTAACGATCCTTAGTTTCATGATTATGCTTCTCAAGAGTTATATGAAAATTGTGATATTTCTCCCACTAGTTTAGAGAAATTAAAAGCATATGATCTTATCCAATTCTTCATTGATTAAGGGTGGGAATCCCTTCTTACTAAAACTTATCTTCATCTTGGAGTGAATCGAGTTGACACCTATAGTTTCTCCAAAATCCATGGTGTCAATGTTCATCTCAATTATGATCTCATAAATGGGATATTAGGTATTCCCATTCCTGAAAATACTACTTGTTATAATTAATGCACCAAATATGAATTTTTACCTCACTCTATTCCTAATGGAGTCAAAATATTTTTTGAGTTAGGCAATCATACAAAGGTTACTGAAAAACTCGATGATGGTCGAAGTTATTCCTTATTTTTATCATCTCTTTATCAAGTATAAGTTTGACTTTTCATGTGTTCACTTTATCTTTCCAGTCCATGATGACTTTTGGTTCCTCTTCGTTCTCATATTAGGAGAGTGTATTCGTCTTAGTTTTTTCCTTTTGCTTAATATAGTCTATTTCCATCAAACAAAGAAAATGAAATAAAACATTCCTAATGCTTTAATACTTAGCCTCATTTTTTTAACATTTTCACATTCCTCTCGCTAACGATGAGATTGATTTTGATTTCTTTTTTTATTATTGTACTCTTGATTTTGATTTGTTTTTTTATTATTCTACTCTTAATCATATGGTTTACTAATTAGTTGGTGCTTAAATGACTCGACCACAATATCGGAAGCAGCTCTCACCTTAGCAACTGGCACCAATATATAAGGTTTCCTATATGACAATGGCCCCAATAAGCCTATCCTAAAACAAAATATTGAGCTCTATATTAATGATGAGGCTACTACCTCATGACCACATTATAAGACTCCACCTGATGCTCGTCTAATCGTTATTGAGTATTAGCTCACTATATTGTGATACAAACTTGACTTCTTTTGAGATATCATTATACATTAACGTGATGATTTATATAGTTTGATCGAGTCTCACTTTCCTTCTCTAATTAATTCTTTTTTCATGTTTCCAAAAAAGTGGAGAATAATTTTTTTTGATGTACAATTTAGGGGCACTGACGACATTCTTAAGGAGTGACTTTTATTTTATGTGGTGAATTTTATATATATGGATATTTCTATACTTAAGAAAATTTATGTTATGTTTAGGTAAATGTGTGGATATTTCTTTTATAGTTTATATTGAATATTTATTTTTTATATATATTAAATTATGACTTATGCGTGAACTAAGTGGGAATTAATCTCTATTTTGACAGTATGCTTAAATTTCATATTGTTCTCTAATATCACAAATTTTTTGCCATTACCAAAAAAGGGAAGATTATAATGTAAAGGGAGGTTCGAATCGATGTTTTAATTATGACATAACATAAATACCAATGATAAGTTTATTATTTTTTATAAGAAGGAATATAAGAATAAATATGTAGTTAAAAACTCAAAAAAGATGTTTCATAAAGTTGATAAACTACAAAGATGAAGTTTGCAACTTACAAGTTAAAGACCAATTCAAGAACAAAAGAAGAACAAGGAATGTCAAGGTCATTCTTTAGTTTGTAGGTTAATTGTAATCTCATTTAATCATTTTGATGTTCTAAAAGGCTCACCATATTGTATGAGTCTTTTTATTCATCAAGAGGTAGCATTTGGTTTTAATAGAAAAACCTCTTGTCTATCAAGAACTATTTAAGGAACATTTCAGGAAGTGTTTAAATCATAATTGCATCAAACAAATTGAGTTTGATCATTTGAAGTTGTTAAAAATCTTATCATTGGGCAGATGAGTCGATTTATATGGGTTATTAATTGACTAATATAAGTTAAAATTATTAAATTTGATGTATCAAGAGTTTGTTGTGACATTTTTTGATGTATTGGTCGACCTATATGCCATATTGGTCGAACAATATAGCATATTGGTTGACCAATATGCCTATTAATCCACAAATATCTCAAAGGCTAGTAAATCAGTGTATTCAATGCATATTGGTCGACCAGTGCTTTGTAACTAGTTGTTATAATAGTTAGTTTTTGTCTCCAATGGCTATTAGGGTCTTAAAATCTTATAAATATGTGTTCTGTCATTGATTTTTGAATTAAAAAAACATATAGATGTCTTTTACATGTATTTCTAAGTACTTTTAGTCATTTAAGTATCATTGTCTCATATTTATGTCAGTAAGCCTTTTTAAAATTATCAAGTAATAAAATAAGGCATTTTGAGTTCTTAAATTTTGTTAGAGAATTAGTTTATTATATTTTGTGGATGTCCTAAGTAGGATTGAGGTTCCTCTTCATCATGAAGCAAGATTGTTGTAGCAAAGTAGTGTGTCCACATTGGCACAAGTAAACCAATGTGAACAAGTAAGTTATGTCTTACAAGAAAGACAACACTTACAAGTAAGTGGTCACTTGTTGGAGTATCCAACCCCCTTCTCCATTGTCTCTGCATAAGTTGCAAAAGAGAGGATGAGAAAAGGGGCCTTTTTTTTCCCATACACTTGCTCTCCCAAGAACATTGAGCTTTCCCTCATGTTCTTATCTCTTTGAGCCACCATTCACAAGGCTTAGGATTTGGAGTGTGAATTAGAGTGAGCAACTCTAGTAGCTGCTCACAACATAGAGAAAGGGCAAATTTGAGGAGTCATTAGAGCACAAGGTGGACTTATAAAGCAAGCATAAGGAGAGAGGGACTTGTCAAAATAGGAGAGGTAAGGTCTCACCACACCTTCCAACATTGGTATCAGAGCATTTTATAGCTTGCTTTCATCCTTCAAATTGTGTCAAATGAGAATAATATGTCATATATGCTCAAATTTGTTCATGTATGTGTAAAATGACCATTAATGGAGAATTTTTGTGTGCTTTGTTATTTTGATATGGATATGTTCCTTATAATGTCATAAACTTGTGTCTAAAATTTGGTGAGAAACAGATTTGAAATGAGTGAGATATTGCATGATGAATTTCTGAAAAATTTTGAGTTTAAGAATGAGTTTTCTGAAAGTTTAGGCCCTTTTCTCAACCTGTTAAAATACTGTTCTGCAAGAGATATGTATATAGATGTGTTCTTTGTCAAATTATCTTTCCAAATGTATATCGTATGCTCAAATTGGAGTTAAAATGAGTGAGAAACAAAAGCCTGAAATTTGCATCGTGGCCATAAAATTCTGGAAAATCCGGGTTTAATATGAATGTGTTCATCTGCGGCATGTGTTTCCAGAAAGTTTAGGCCCATTTTCTGAACTGTTAAAATACTGTTTTGTATGAGATATGTATTTGGATATGTCTCTCGTCACATTATCTTTCTAACGATATATCATATGCTCAAATTGGAGTTAAAATAAGTGAGAAACAATAGTTCGAAGTGCACATATTGGCCATGAAAGACTGAAATTTCTGGAAAATCTGGATTTTCCGAAACCATACAACTACATCTCTCATACGCCCTAGGGGCCCGTAGGGCACATAAGATCATCCTAGAGGGCCGTTTATTAAAATTTTTCAAAATTTTGAGTTATTTGTTAACCTAATTTGAGAATTTGCTTAATTACATAAGTGTAATAATTTTATTTTTATTTTTGGCAATTAACTTGGGTTTTCATGCTTGATAATTGTGTATTATATTCATTAATTTATGATACATTTCATATATGTTATGAGTTATATTTTATTATTTATTTCTTTTATGTGTTAAATGATTATTATTTGTGTTAGGAATAAATTGATTAATTATTTGTCTATGTGACTAATTGTTAATTAATGCCAATGGACATAAATTAAATAAATATACATTAATATTTTGAATTAGTGCATATACATTAATATTTTGAATTAGTGCCTTTGTTGTGTGATGTATGTTTTTCAAAATAATTTTATATACAAGGAAGAAGGTGTGACATCCCCATTATTAAAATGTGTAATGAGATTTGCATTGTAATTATTAATGTTTTGTAATATTGAGGCTTTGTAAGGGAATAAATTTTCACACTAATTCTAAGTATATAATTTTATTTTGGACATAAGGCACCAAAATGTCAATGGAGTCTTAGTGTGAGACTCACTAATGGATGCATGATTGGTTGATCCTATATTTAATAGAAGTGTTACCCGTAATTTAATTAATATTAATCATTGAGCTAAATACAATTAGGCACTTAATACTGCTTATATTGTTAGTGATGATTACTAGCAAGTTTGCGAAATTTTTGAATTGATAATATAAGTAGGAGTTAAGCTAACTAATTGAGATTAGCATAAATAGATATGTGCCTTAATTAAACCTATGCAATGATGTAGTGAAATGGCGACCAAGAGTTTAATAATTGAGATAACTAAGGGAGAGAAACTTGATGGTAAAAGCTATGAAATCTAGCATAGGAAGGTTCAGTACGTTCTCAATGGGCATGAGTTGCTCGACCATCTAACCACTAAAATAAGCCCACTATAGGCTGGGAATTCAGCCCAGCATCGCCGTGACCATGAGGCCTATGCCCTTTGGCAAAAGAAGGATAGAAGTGCACGCTTTACATTGTTAGCTTGCATGCACGACGACCTTATTGGGGAGTTTGAGAACTACCCTGCTGCTATGGAGATGTGGGAACCATTGTGCCCAAAATATGGAGGGACAAAAGCCACAAGGCTTCGTGCCTTAACGCTTAGGTTTAATCAATACATGATGGACCCTAAGCATAACGTGACTGAACATCTTAGGGGTGATGTCCTCCATGATTAAAGAAATGATGGCAGCAGGTTATGATCTCACAGATGAGTAATAGGTTCTAGCTATCATTAGGTCACTTCCCGAGTCCTCGTGGAGGCAAATGAAGTTAATCCTTACTCATAATGAGGCCATTAAGACCTTTGATGACATTTCCCATCATTTGGAGCTTGAGGTGGAGCGTAGAAATGCAAACCGCACTACCATTGCATTAGT
>JANIIA010000005.1:63590576-63601260 GCA_027478495.1 Erythroxylum alaternifolium
GATGAGGGAGTTGAAAGATATGGCTTATTGAATTTTAGGACAGATGCTGCCAAAATTTTCATTTTTCTGGGCAGAAATTTTGAAGGAATTTTTGATCCTTATAGAGTTTGAATTTGTTCCTGGAGTCTTCATGGAAGTTGTATATTTTCTTTTTCTCTTTCTGATGATATAAAGTATGTGATTTTTGGCCTATAGGGTGGAAAGTTATATTGTTTAGAAATTCTGTTGCTGTTAAGTTGTTCTTCATTTTCTTTGTTTAGGCAGATCCTTTGCAGTGGATTTTAAGGCTTTTAGAAGCATAATTGGTTTTTGCATCCTTCAAGAAAGTTGTATAGTTTTCTTTTATCTTTTTATTGATATCAAGTTTGCAATTTTTGGAGATCTGAGTGAGAAATTATGAAATTTTGAAGTTTGCTGTTGTTTTGAGGGGTTAGACTCGCGGCCACTCGCGAGTGCGAGTGCTCGCGGTCGCGAGCGTGCGCATTCAGCGCGCGCCTCGCGATCGTGAGACGGTCGCGAAAGCGAGCAGGGCTCGGACTCGTGGTTCGTCGCAAGCGCCTCGCGCCTCGCGGGCGCTATCGCGAGTGCGCCTCCTCTGCACGACCCTTTCCAAATCTGAATTTTTTCATTTTTCTTTTTCTGAAATTCAAAAGGATACATTTTGATTTTTCTACCAAATTAAATATTCTTGGATTAGTTTTGGACATGGAAATATTTTATAATTAGTGGGAAAATATTTTGACCCTTCCTATGAATTTAAATTATTTGAAAATCATTATTAACTATTTTTATTAATTCATTGTTATCTATTAAATTGTGTATTAAATGTTTTTCTGAAATTTTTGTTCTTGAATAATTTATTTTTATGTCTATGCTCATTCTACGATTTCCCCCCACGTATTTTTCCGGGGTCAACCTTTATTGAAATTTCTTATGATCTACCTCTGATTTTGTTCGGAGGTAGGTTAAATGAGTTTGTTTTGTTTAAGTTTGACCTGGTGGAGAATTCCTCTCTCGTGGGACACGCGTCCAGATGTCACCTAGGACGTCGAGTTCGTGACTCGCCTGGGTGGGGTTCCAATAATAAGAGACCTTAATAACTATCGATACTAACTTTAATACTCATCCCCATCATAAGTTCAATAAATAATCGAACCACACTGATAAGGACCCATTTTCCTTTTTTTTAAGCCTTAATTGTTATAAAACTCATAATTAGTAATTATCCAAAAGGAAATTAAATTGCAACATTCTCCCTCTTTGAAAAATATTAATTACAACAGCTGAAATAAAAAAGCAAAAGTAGCTAAGAAAATTAATACAAAGTGATCTTTTTACGAAACACTTCTCTGGATCAATATCATCCCTTTTGAATGTTTTTCACGTCTGGAATCACCTCTAAAAGTTTGCTCCTCTATTTTACCTTCGTTGATGTCTTTTTATAATAATTTTTAGGATTTTGGGAGATACACGGTCTGATACAAGAGTGCATACTAAACTATGTATACTTCAAAACCTCTAGTATTTGCAAATCTACAAAGGCTAAGAGAATTACACAGCCAAAGATACAATCGTGTATCCCTTATATGCTTCATATCTTCGTTTTATGGCGCATTTTTGCCTAAATTCTTCTCCTTTTGGTTTGTGAAGGCAATTATAACTTTAAAATGCATTTGGAGTAAGTTAAGTACCAAATATACAATAAAAGTATAAAATATCAAGCAAAATACATCAAATATGGGTGTAAAAATATAATCAAATATACATCTATTAAACTTTTGCTTATCCTTAAGTAAATCATAATCAAAATTATAAATCTTATAATCTCCATCCTTCGTTAATCTTGATATGTCCATTGATACTATAAATCATCATGTCATATTGAATCAAATTAACAAATAATTAAAATCAAATTATCTCAAAATTAACTCCTAAATCAATATTAATAGTAATTACATCGATAATTACGTTGAAGTCAAAAGTATAAACCTTTACACCATCACTAAGATTTCACGCAATACAGCCATTTGTTTTGGGTGAAAAGTACCAAAACTCTCAAATCAATGCAAAGTAGAACTCGTACTATAGACTTGCAATATTATCACATCTTTACCATTTATGTATAAACTAGAAACAAAAATTAAAAGGTCTTTAGATAGGTTGTGATGGGGCTTAAGTATGATATGATTAAGATAATAAAGAGGGTCAAATTGAAGGAAATTTACTAAGGAGAAATTACAAGAAACTTGTTTACAAATACACAAGTCCTTTTACTGCAACTCCATTAGTACCATATGCTTTTTTCTTCTTTTCTTTTTATATTCTTTCTTTTTTTAATCACAACAGTTGTGTACCACTATTAAAGAGATATTAGACCTTTTGAAAATTCAAGTTTTAAACAAGCAAGTAATTTAAATAACATTCAATGTTTAAAACAATAAAAAGACTTTAAAGAAAAAAAGATAAAAGTTAATAATTAGGTTATAATCAAAGAAAAAGGCTAAGACTCAACTTGGTTATTCCTAAAGATAAATTTAAGGTAAGGTAATTATCAAAGAAATAGGCTCAAACAAATTGATAAATCTAAATGTTTTTATCACTTCAATGCTTTTAATTTAACAAATATTGTCTCAATATGCTTAATAAAAGTAAGTTTTAGAATTATCCCACTAAAAATGATAACACACATGAAAGAAATAAAAAGAGCTTAAAAATATTTAAAAATTTTCTCTTAGTCTCAAACGCTCACAAAAAAGATAAGTTAATATGTGTAAATAGTATGCAATATCATTCAACTTGGTTATTTCAATGATTATTAAAAATGTGATTTATAAAAGAAAATTTTATTCAAACTCTCGTCCTTTTACACACTAATTCAAATCAATATTCAGTAATGAAATACAGTAATAATGATCATATTTCAATTAAGTAGAATATTAGTCAATAAAATTTAATAACTAAGATTATAATAAGCTTAAGAAAAATAGTAAAATTGTTAACCCCTTCCCCACACTTAACCTATCTTGCTCCTCAATCTCGAAAAGTAGAGACCGTGTGCTAAAGTTAACAAGGTTCCGAATTTGTTGCACTAAGCCAACTTGCTCTAGTACCTCCAAATCAATGAATTGGTTGATAACAAACTTCTTATCCTTAAGCCTCTATTATTGCTCCTCTTGGGCCCCAACGTTGAACAATAACATCTTTGGTTGCTCTAGGGGTTGAGCTGAAGTTGAGGAGCCTTATCCTCTTTATTGCTTCATTGGGATCTCCTTTTCTAGCTGTGATTTTGTCATATATTCCTAAAACTTTGAATAAGTGTGAGAAAATTTTTTCATATATGGATTTTCTTAATTTATTAACCATATCAGTCTTATCTTGATCATGAACCTTTCAGGTTGTTTCATATAGACTTTTCATAAAGTTCTCCATTTAGGAAAGCAGATTTAACATCTATTTGATATAGCTCCATGCCATAATGAGCTACTATTACCATGATCACTTTAAATGCATCCTTAGAGGATACAAGAAAAAAGGTGACATTAAAATCGATCCCTTCTCTTTAAGTGAACCCTCTAGTAACTAACCAAGCATTAAACTACTCAACTTTACCTTAGGAGTCCTTTTTGGTCTTATAAATTATTTACTGATAATGTACTTATAGTTATAAGGTAAATCCATAAGCTCCCACACTAGATTATGCTTTATACATTGTATTTTGTCCCTTATAGCATCCCATCACTAATCTGCACGTTATCCAGAAATGACTTTTACAAAAGTATCTTTATTTGCTAGATATCCAATATCATTGTCTTGTTCACCCAAATATAATATGTAGTCAGATGATATGATAGGTCTCCTCACTCCAGTGGATTTCTTGAATTGAATTGCTTTAGTATAATCATGTACCTTAGGAATCTTATTTTGTTCACATATGGGTTCTTATCCCTGTACTAGCACAGTACTATAACTTGAATCCATTGGTTCTAATTAAACGAGTGACGGATACAATATAATTATTATATCCACCCTTTTATCATCTAAAAGATGAGAATGATCACCTTCATCAAGATGAGACAGACTATCCTCAATATAGAAATTATGTTTTGATTCCTCTATTTTAGATACTCTATCTCTTTAATAAAATCTCTATCCTTTAGAGTAGTCAAGACATCCTACAAAGTAACAACGAGTAGAATGAAAATGTAGCTTGTACTTATAAGGATTACATAAGCATACCTTAATAGGGAAGTCCTACATACAAAGATGAGTAAAGCTAGGTTTCCATCCCTTCCAAATTTCAAAAGAAATCTTTGACACTGATTTGCTTGGGATCCTATTAATTATATATAAGGTAGTCTTTATAACTTCTTACATTGATCTCATCATATCCTTTAAGATGTGATTCTACCTTACAACCACACAATTTTACTCAGGATTACCTAGTATAGCGAACTAAGCCATTATTCCATATGGTTTCAAGTATTTAGCAAATGCCCCCATTTTTTGTCTTGAAACGCCATGTCTGTTATAATATTCACCTCCACAGTCATATTTGATGATCTTAATTGGCTTTCTCAATTGATTCTCAACTTTAATGTTAAAGATCTTGAATTTATCAAGAACTTCAAACTTTTTTAAAGTAAGAACATGTAACCATAATAAGAATAATCATTAATAAATGTTAGAAGGTGACTTACATATCGTAACTGTATAGGGGCCACATATGTCAGTATATATGAGTTCTAAAAGTTTAAAAGCATGAGTTAACCCCTTTTTCTTTGTTTTGGTCAACTTTCCCTGTAATAATCAACAAATGTTTCCATATCATCAAAATCTAAAGGTTAAAGAATATTATCCTTTATCAATCTTTCAACTCCGTCTTTGGAAATGTGGCCCAATATCTTATGCTATTATATGTATGATTTTTCCTTTATCAATAGTCTCTTTTTAGTAACTTGCCCGACAATATATGAAGAAATGTATATCTTCTTAGGAGTTAAACACATTATATATAAACCA
Source organism: Erythroxylum alaternifolium (assembly GCA_027478495.1). Lineage (NCBI taxonomy): Eukaryota > Viridiplantae > Streptophyta > Magnoliopsida > Malpighiales > Erythroxylaceae > Erythroxylum > Erythroxylum alaternifolium. The sequence goes on from JANIIA010000005.1 coordinate 63,595,596, forward strand.
TATGATAAGAAAGTTGATCCAATATGTTTTATATTGAAAGATAACTATATAACTGAATTTCAATTACAAAAATATAGCTATCTTTACCTAAAACTGATATAAAAATCAAAATCTATCTAAAATACTGTATATAGAAAGTGTCACATAAAAGATTGAACCCAGTATCTAGTTTCAAACAAACATCCTTGACTGAGTCTACATTAACTTCTTCTTTATTCTTTACCATCAACTTTTCCCCCTCCCTATTTGACCTTCTCTTTTATATGAATCTTGATATTATAGAAGAAACATAATTAGAAGCTTCAATTTCCAGCCACTAAGAACTTGATATGACTATAACAATATTAAATTCATGTATCATATAAGCCAAAGAGTTATATGATAGCTCTTGCCTTTCTTTGCAAGTTTTTACTTCCAAAACTTTAGCTTCTTATGTCCCTTCATTTTATAGAAGCAACATCATATATTCATAACCCTTTACATCCTCCATATGACCTATATTTATGTTGGATTGATCGATATCTTTATATAGAGGAAATTTAGATTTCTTACCTTTAAACATTTAGGGCTTTAACTTCACCTTCCCTTTGGTTGTTATTAAAACTAATTGAGTTGTATTTTTTTAGCTTCTCCTCCTTAGCAACGCAATGGGTCATCAATGAATTTATATCCTAACTCTCCTTATAAAATTTATATATGATAACCAAAATACCAAACTTTGAAAGAAGAGTATTCAGAGCTTGGTGCATAAGGTATGAACCTTTAATTTGCTTAAAAGTGGACCATTCTAATTATATAATCCTTCACTCCCCCAACTTTTGTGTATCCCATAGAGTATAATTCTGTTAATAAGGTACCTATTTCAACATTAGAGGATACCTTATATCTCTGAGACACATTAATGAGGAAATTTCTTACTATATTTGTCTATAGAAGTCCAATTAGTAGATGATCTGGGATCTATCTCTTTATGATCAAATAACACAACCTATTTAACCTCTCTTAAGCCACATAGACTGCTCTCTCAACATTTGCAATAATAGATGTAGGGGTTAGTAGTATATCCCTGATCATGGCCATATTGATGTCCGCCATCTTCAATGTGAACTTTACATCTTGTTCCCACTTCTTGAAGTTAAAATTTGTGAGGGTTTCAATAGTGACAATGTCATTGTTTATAGAGAAGGTGACTGAAAAATTAATAATGTAAATCATCAACATAAAAGTAAGATAATAGTGAAACTCAAAGTCACAAAATAGTATATGTAATGAGCATCTTATCATATATATCATGAAACACATGTGAGCTAAATACATATACATTAAATAAGATCTCATATAAAAGTGATCAAAGTATACATCATCAGGTCTTATGATTCTATCCTGTGAGTGCATAGATCACTTAAGAAATGGCTATTCCCTATCAAATGCCTTTATACTCATATCAAAATCTCATATAAGGTCAACATATATGGGCATAATAACTAAACACAAAACTAGAGACATCCCCTAACATACAAGCAAAATAGTCTAAATATTAACTTGAAATCCTACTGTGGTTTCTATATTCTCATTAGTGTCTAAACTATACTACAAAAACAAGGGATACACTTGTATGTTATCCTCACATTATCCTGTAGAGCCATAAATATATGACAATTTACCAGTCATTAATGTAAATTCCTCATACACATTCTTACTATCATATATCAGGGACGAAAACATTATCAACAAACTTCATTTGAGAATTTACAATAAAGAAAATCTCAATAAAGTGATAATTATGCAATACAAAACAATAAATGAACCATATGAGATAATAAATCAGTACGTATCTCCTTTATTTCAAGTTAATTGCCTGAAGTTTCACTTAATTATGGTGTTGTTAGCTTTATTTAAAAAATTTTAAAGTTAAACCTTATTTATTATCAATGTAATAAATCTAGAAAATTAAAAAACACTATATGAAACCACAGGACCCAAAATAACTTGAGGGACCATTTTACAATTTCTGAAAAATTTTGAGTTTTTTTATCCTATAGTGTGTTGAAGTTAGCAGATGATGTGGATGAAGGGTGCTTGTATTGCACGCGCTAGCCTCATATAGACATGAATGTGTGAGGCATATGGACACATAAAGATGCATGACATGCCTTATAGTACATGTTTGACACATGCCTAACGCACCCAGACACTCAGTTACCTTCATGGCACATATGATTCATGAGCTCACACATAGCAGAAGTGCCCATCGCCTTATGATGTGTGTAGTGCACATACCATGATGATTAAACATGCCCACTGCTTCGTGTGCATGTGCCTACGTATTGGACATGCATCCAGCACTAGGCATGCATCCAGCATTGGACTTCCGCATATGCCAACTGTCGCGTCCCAGGTAACAGCTGGTTGCTTATTCATTTTTTATCATAAAAAGGTGATTTTTAAAGGCTTTTTAGGTGATTTTTCATGAATTATGATAATTTTAGTTAGAAAATCACCTAAATTTCATTTTATTCTCCATTTTTCCATACAACACTTATCCAAAATCAATATAGATAACAAACATGAAGTTTATACAAACAAAACATATCGATTTCTCCAATTTACTATAGAGAAATTTGAAAATTGCCTTTCAAATTCATATAATCATGGAACTACTTTGATACCATGTTTTAAACATAACAAACACCTTAATCATCAGCCTAGGATTAACTATGAACTTGTATAAACAGACAAAACATGGAACATTACCTATTTTGCTATCAATTATTTAGTGAACAAGATGTTAAATTTCTTCAATAAGTTGTTAGATCCTCTAAACAAGCTACTTGAAGAAGTTGCTAACACTTTCGATTGAACTTTATAAAAGTTGTACAACTTTATTTAGGAAGGTCAAAACCCGTTCAGCCCACCCGATCGGTCTTGATTTTGGCTCGAGTTGACTGGGTAATAGGCCAGCCAGCCCTTGCCCGTGGCTCGACCGTTACTTCATAAACGACATCTTTTTTGAAGTTCTTCTTAAAAAAATATATGGTGCGCTTGGTTGTGGCCTGTTGGGTCACAGGTTGGGCTATGGGCCGACCCATTGACATCTTTAACTTTATGCCTTTAATGTCTTTCTACACCTTTCTTAATGCGTGGACCTCTTTTTAATGTCTTTCTACACCTTTCTTAATGTATGGGCCTCTTAATGAGTTTAAGAAACTGTATATTCATGAACTTACTTAAGTAGACTTAAAAACATCAAATTAATAGTCAATTAAAGAGAAATCTTAATTGTTTATTAGTTACCTATAGGACTACTTTAAATCTAGTTGCATAGTTAGGGAGAATTTTGATAGATTTAAAGTTCACAATTCAATTTTCATCTACTTTAATTGGGATTATTTGATTAAATCTTGAGAGACGACAATCATAATTATTGGATAGCTAGGGTTGAGTAATATTAAATCAAGAATGTAAAGTGAAAACAAATAAGGATAGAATTAATTCTTAGTTTTCATCATTGATAAATTAACCGATTCACTGCTGCTTATTTCATTGTTTAAATATCAATTCTTTGTTTTTAGTTTAACTTTTAGGAAATTATCTAATTGTTTACCTTAAACAAAGTTGACAAGAATTGTTAGGTGACTATTCCAATCCTTGTGGGACAATGCTTTTTATATTATAAGATGCGATCTCCATACTTACAGTAAAGAAAGTTTTTCATTTAAAACTTCAACACGTAAATATATGAACATCTTAGAAAATCATGTTATGTGCAAGTAGGATTCATAATACAGGAAACACCTATATTTTGAATGTTGCTACTTTAAAACTATTATGGATTTGATCATGTAATTGTGGATTATAATTTAAGGGTCTTATAATTGAGAGGAGATACTTACTTGGTACTATGAAAACAAGACTAGAAGGGATAGAAATTGGCTTATCTCCAAATTGGCATTATTCATTATAGTGAACACCTTATGGATAGAGAGGAACAATCAGGTATTCAGGAAAGGGGCAAAAGAAGTAGAGGCTCTATTTTATGCACTTATTAACATATCCAAGGAGTAGATTCTAATTCACAACTTGAATGAAGTCTACTATCTCGATATATCAAGAAGATGAGAATTAACTAGATGAGAATCCAAAAGGTTTAGGATGAGCTATATGACACTACAATTAGAAGTTTGGAAGATGTACTCTTACAAAACTAAATTGGATTGGGCTAAGAGACATTGTTTTGTATGATAGAACCACATAGAGTAACTAGTGCATATTTACATCATTTTGTTTGCGATTACCCTATTAAAATTATCTTTAATAAGGAACCAATTCCTTCTTTTGAAAAATGAAATTTATTTTATTTTTTAAATGCCCCATGTTAACAAAGTAAAAACCCTCATATAGTTTCAAATAGTCATTTTCTCATAATTTTGCAAAGATTTATGAGCAATCCATAAAATTTTAAAAGCAGTAAATTGTTCCTTCAATTCATAAACCAAAACCTTTTATGTACTAATTTATCGGTGACCAACATTCAAGTCTTCATTCGTTCGATCTCTTCACTATAATTTTGTGGCTCTCACTAAGTATATGCTAGTTATCATGACTTTGTCTATTTTAGGGACTTTGTAATGTCAAAGTACTGTTATATGATCCATAGTAAGTTTTCCAATAATTTTACATTACAAGTTTTTTTAAGGTGTCAGACTTTCAACTACGACCAATTTATACCACACATATGGATAATATTGTTTTACATGAGAGCTCGTGCAACTTCCAACACTCTAACTCTTTATTTTCCTCATTAAAAGATGAGTGTTATTTTAATATCAAGTATATGATATAACTATAACTAAGAGGGTAAGCCTTGGAGCAATCGGTAAAGTTGCTTCTTTGTGACCATAAAGTCATAGATTCAAGTCATGGAAATAACCTCTTTGTAAAAATATAAAGGGAAGGCTGCGTACAATATGACCCTACCTAGACCTTTACAAAGCAGGAAGCCTTGTGCATTAAGTACGTTGACTTAATATAATTGTAACTAGTACTAGTGAGCGCAGGTCAATCCATGAGGACTAGTTGTTATTTACCGATTCCTCATAAGTTTGCTTATTTAAAACATCAAATGTAATTGACCAAAATGAAATAAATGAACAATTCCAAAGAACCAAATTGAAACAATGATTAAGTATAAAACCATTTGTGAATAAACTAGATCTAGGCAAGATATTCCATGAGACTTTACTATGCTTTAACTTCACTCTCTTTTAATGAACAATTTTAGTTCCTTGGATCGATAAGAACTCCTAAGTTATATGTTCTCTCTTAGGCAACATAATCTCTATTCTTATATCAAATTAACTGAAATCTCTTTCTAATTAAGTTAACCTAAGAATGGATTTATCTGATTCATGAATTTTTGTGATAAGTTTTATCCTAACCTAGGAGAATTGTTCAACTGTCTCTCGAGTAACCTATTCAAACCTCATCATTCATATTGTGATCTAAACATACAAATTATCTTTTGATTTCAATGTATGAATCTAATATTTGAATCTTTAACTTTTTTTTTGTTCAATTCAAACTAATATAAGTGTAACATCCCGGTCCCACCTAACGGGTCGGATCAGGGAAACGGGTCTATGAGAAGACCAATGAGAGAAGTAAG
>JANIIA010000005.1:63605144-63627824 GCA_027478495.1 Erythroxylum alaternifolium
CCTAATTGCCCCTCCTTATAAGACTTAACTTCTAAGAACTTAAGTGTTCTTCCTAAAATGTCCTCATATAACCTTGTACTTTTAATCTAACTAACACCATAAGAATTTTCTAACTTAATCTTAATTTCTCCTTTCAAACCATCAATCTAAAAAAAAATATTTCCTACACCCAAAGACATTTTAATTAATTCCTAACTACAAAAAATTTATCCAACTTAACCTCAAAATAAATTTAACACATGCTTATTAGTAAGAAAAGAATCGGGGTCCAACACTTATAGCCTGCTTAAGTAAGTTTGTAAGCGTGCAATTTCTCTGACCCATTAAGAAGTCCACATATTATGAAAGACACAAAAAGATGTTGACACGATATAAAATTATACAAATTTCATAAAGGTAGATTGAAAGCTTCAGCAGCTTGTTCATACATTAAGTAACTTGTTCAAGGAGCCCTAATCAAGGGTAGAAAGGACACTCACCCAGGGCCTAGGCTCATAGAAGGCCAATGACAAGCCACCATCATTAACCATTGTGCAATTTGATTGGATAGCGTTAGCAAGCTATAAGCAACAGGAAGATAATGGTGTGAAAGAATTTCCTATAATATAGTTGAGACATGAGGATAAACTCATGAGCAACCTAGTGTAGCTAGATTGCGTCGTGGCTTGGGACCAAAGCATCATAGCAAAGATCAAGAACATACCACACATTGAACCACTTTTGAAGCCATTTTACAATTAATGTAAACTGGGGCAACATATAAGAGTAGATAATATAGGAAGACTCGGACCTTTTTCTATTCTTTTATGCTATAAGTGTGCAGAGAATGTAGGATAGAGTTCGACTATATTAATGAAGCAATTATAGGAAGGAATCTATTAGTTATATTTAGATGGCTAATGTTTGTTGATATGAGGGTTATTTGGTGAAACTATCAGGAGAATATCAATAGTACTGGGTACTTGAATACTACGATTCTCGTGTCAAGATATAAAATACTTAAGTTTTAACTTTTTGATGGACCATTTCGAGAATGACTAATTTAATCACTGCTATAGTGTGGTTGTTCCCACGTGGATGGAAGTGTGTGGAAGAGTATATATCTATTAGTTGGTACCCAACTCTTTTATTCTATTAAGAATATCTTGTAATTAATATAGATTATGTTGGTCTAGGATAGGAAAGGAAAAGGTCAAATCCACTAATTATGGATCACGTCTTTATAGGCTTAGAAGTAGGATTGATTTATGTAATTATAATAGTATTTATCTTGTACTCCTGTACCCATGAACTAATGAACTTTTTAGCCATTCATTATTTTTTCCACAAGGACCTCAACTTTATTAAGATGGTATCAGAGCACACAATTTGGTGTCTGATTCCATGAACAATCACCAACCCTACCATATCTTTAAACATCATGATAGATGACAAAACACCATCACCAAAATTCAACAGTTCAATCCACAACAACTCTGGCATGGATCCATACTATCTTCACCTTTCAGATCACGCAGGCCATGTGCTAGTTCCTGAAAAATTGAATGACGCAAATTACTCATCATGGAGTAAGGCTATGATTCACACTCTTCAAGCCAAGAAAAAAATTAGCTTCATCAATGAATCTATTAAACCTCCTTTAGAGACAGAACACCAAACAGAATATGCTCAATAGAGTCAGTAGAATAGCATGATTCTGTCATGGATTTCACATTCAGTATAATCCCACCTTGACAAAGGACTGGTCCATGCTACTATTGTATATCAAGTATGGGAAGATTTCATACATCAATTTTCACAGCAAAATGCATCAATAATCTATCAGATTCAAAGAAAAATTGCCTCTTTGTCAAAAGGCACGAAAACTATGTCAGCATATTTTACAGAACTCAAAGACCTTTGGACTCAACTTGATTCATGTGAAAATCCTTTCACCTTCAACCATATAAAAGAGCATAATGAACAGAGAGAAAAATATCACATGATGCAATTCCTTATAGGCCTTAATGATATCCATGATACTGTTTGCACCAACATCCTTATGATGACACCATTACCCAATGTTCATCAAACCCATTCCTTTGTCAACAACCATGAACAACATCACCAATTGACATCAGAACAACCAAAAAAATTACCATCTGATAATTTTTCTCTTGTCGCTGTGGCTTAAGGCCAACCATTTAAATCTCCATATGATCCCAATAAACATTGTGATCACTGCAACAGATATGGACATAACATCGACAATTGTAGAACTCTAAAATATAATTGCAAATTTTGTAATAAAGGAGGACATATAAAAGAACAGTGCGAAGTCAAGAATGGTATACAGGTTCCTAATCATTCTAGGACCCACAACAATAAACATAGTCAAAAAGGAGGCTACCAAGGGACATCATCTCATTCTTATTCCGCTGCACATGCTACTAATACAACCCCATGAGAGTCATAATCACAACAGCCAACAAACCCACATGGGTTAGCCCCACATACACGCACATATGCTCAATCCAATGCTTTGACTGCACTTTTTGCAAAGCAAATTCAACAACTGAGTCAAGCCCTTGCCATACTTTCTCCTTATAACGGGAATTCATACGCAAATGCTACAGGTCTGACACACTTCTATAGTGCTTCAATTCATTCTGTATACACTAAACCGTGGATTTTAGATAGCGGAGCCACAGATCATATCTCCTTTGATTTCACCTTTTTTACTAAAACCAAACCTTCATCCATCCCCATTGTTAATTTACCCACAGGTTCTTCTGCACCTATCACTTGCACTGGCACCATCCCATTCAATTCTAACATTACCTTAGAAGATGTCTTATGCATCCCATCTTTTCATTTGAACCTTACGTCTGCTAGCAAAATTACTAATTCCCTCAATTGTTGTGCTATTTTGTTTCCCACATTTTTTGTTTTGCAAGACTTGGCTTCGGGGAAGAAGATTGGTTCAGGTAGACAGTATGGTGGTCTTTATTACATGACGCCTCTGCAACAGATCAAGTCTTTCACCTTTCCACCTTATGGCATCTCCGACTTGGACATCAATCTCATTCACGTCTCAAATTGGCATCTTTAATACTATCTTCTACTGATGTTTCCTTTGATGAACATTGTCATGCTTGCCCCATGGCTAAACAGACTAGACTAACTTTTTCTTTAAGCTCTATTTCATTCACCTTTTGATCTTTTACATTGTGACATATGGGGTCCATACAAAATTCACACACATTCTGATGCTCGTTGCTTTCTTACTATTATGGATGACATTACTAGAAGTACATGGGTGTTTTTAATGTGTCATAAATATGAGACTCAAAACCTTTTAAAGTCTTTTATCACTTTTGCTCAGACTCAATTTAATACCACTGTCAAAGCTATCAGAGTAAACAATGGGTCTGAATTTATATCCATAAGGGATTTCTTTCAATCCAATGGTATTGAGCTTCAACGCCCTTGCATTTACACTCCACAATAAAATGTAGTCGTTGAACGTCAGCACTGTCATATTCTTACAGTAGCTCGTGCTTTGCGCTTTCACTCTAATATACCTTTTTCTTTTTAGGGCGATTGTGTCTTAACTACTGTCTATCTCATTAACCGGTTACCTTCTTGCTTTCCAACAAATCCCCTTTTAAATTATTATACAAACGCCCACCATCACTTAAGCATTTCAAAGTTTTTTGTTGTCTCAATTATGCTATTGTTGTCCATCCTACATATAAATTTGAATCTAAAGCACACCGGTGTGTTTTTTTTGGTTATCCCACAGGTCAAAAGAGCTACAAACTTTTTAATTTAGAGACCAACAAATTTTTTGTGAGTCGTGATGTCTATTTCCATGAGTTTATTTTTCCTTTTTCTTCCCATTTAGACACAATTGACCTTCCACTCACTACTAATGTTCCTTCCCTATCCCATACATCAGACTCACCTGCTTTATCACATATCTCACCCTTTCCCATTCATGACACTTCTTCTCCAACCATTCCTACTCCACCCATTCCTCCCAACCTGCACCCACCCACTTCTTTTCCTCCTACTGAACCCAATACCATCCATCCTACTCTATCACCTTCTCCTAATCATCCCAAACAATTCCCTTTTCTTCTGCAAACCCTCCTTCTGATTCTTTACTCCTTCTTCTTCCCTTGATATTATTGCCCCTTCTCTCTCCAACCCTCCTTTGAGACAGACCACACTTTCCAAGCAGCCACCTATATGGACTAAGAACCACCATATGTCTTCCCTTGCCACTCACTTTACCTCGACACGTTGTCCTACAAAAGGTACATGTTATCCACTTTTTGCTTCTCTTTCATACTCCCATTTTTCTTCTACCCATTTTTCTTTTTTAGCTAACATCACAAGTTCATTTGAACCCACATCATATGCTCAAGCCATTCTTGATCCTAACTGGCGATAGGCTATGCACATAGAATTGGAAGCATTAGAATACAACAACACATAGTATTTGGTTCCCCTTCCTTCTGGTCATAAGCCTATTAGCTCTAAATGGGTATTTTAAAAAAAGATAAATCTGATGGTTCTCTGGAAAGTTTTAAGGCCCGTGTCGTTGCCAAAGGAGTCACTCAGATTGAAGGTGTGGATTATCAGGAAACATTCTCTCCCACTGCCAAACACACTACTTTGCGTTGTCTTCTTACAGTTGCCACTGCTCGTAATTGGTTTATTCACAAATGAATGTTCAGAATGCTTTTCTTCATGTTGATCTTCATAAAGAAGTCTACATGGAACCTCCTCCTGGTCTTCACCGACAGGGGGAGAATCTAATATGTCAGTCCAAGAAGTCTCTTTATGGACTTAAATAGGCATCCAAAACTTGGTTTTCTACATTTTCTGATACCATTCGAGAGGCTGACTATCATCAATCCAAAGCTGACTACTCTTTATTCACTAAGGCCCAAGGTAATTCATTCACTGTTATTCTTATTTATGTTGATGACATACTCATCACAGGAAATGATATTCAAGAAATGGAGTGTCTCAAAGCATTCCTTCTCAAATGGTTCCGCATCAAAGACCTTGGAAATTTAAAGTATTTTTGGGCATCGAGTTTGCACACTCTAAAAAGGGTATCTTTATGTCACAAAGAAAATATGCACTTGATATTTTACAAGACTCAGGGCTTCTTAGTGCTCGCCTAGACACCTTTCCAATGGAACAAAACTTGACACTCACTCCCACAGACGACGCATTGTTGAAAGCTCCAACCAAATATAGGAGGTTGGTTGGTAGACTACTTTATCTCACTATCAATAGACCAGATATTGTTTATCCTATTCATCCTCTCAATCAGTTCATGCACGAGCCATGGAAACCACATTGGGATGTAGTTGTACGTATTCTTAGATATATTAAAGACACTCCTGGTCAAGGCCTATTGTTCCCTACCAACAACGATCTTAACTTAAGAGCCTTTTGTGATTCAGACTAGGGAAGATGTCGTGCAACAAGAAAATCAGTTACAGGATATTGTATTTTTCTTGGAAATTCATGAGTCTCATGGAAGTCTAAGAGAAAATAATGTTTCTAGATCATCTGTTGAGGCAGAGTATCGTGCTATGGCAAATACTTGTCTAGAGCTAACTTGGTTGCAATACATATTATAAGATTTACGAGTTCCTCATAAAGCACCTGCTTCATTGTTTTGTGATAACCAGGCAGCCTTGTACATTGTAGAGAACCATGTTTTCCATTAACGTACTAAGCATATTGAGATAGATTGCCATATAGTTCGGGAAAAATTACAGCCCGGCATGATTCGTCCCTTTTATGTACTTACAAATTTGCAGCTAGCAGATATATTCACAAAGCCCTTAGGAAAGGAAAATTTTGAGAAGCTGCAAGACAAGTTGGGCATTCATAATCTTCACTCTCCAACTTGAGGGGGAGTATTAAGAATATCTTGTAATTAATATATATTATGTTGGTTCAGGATAGGAAAGGAAAGGTCAAATCCACTAATTATGGATCATGTCTTTATAGGCTTAAAGTATGATTGATTTATGTAATTGTGACAGTATATATCTTGTACTCCTGTACCCATAAACTAATGAACTTTTTAGCTACTTATTATTGTTTCCACAAGGACCACAACTTTATTAAGTTGTTCCTAGTATTTATGTAATCTTTTGATAATAGTTTGCTAACTTAGCTTAATTACTTGGTTAATTAAGCTTCATAATTAACCAAGTACTATAACAATATCTAAATACAGAGCCCAACATCAAGATATTGATTGTTTGATGAACAAGGAATTATTTGAATAAGGTAGATTTAGGACCGTTCCTAATATTTTATAGGTTTGGACAAAATAAAAAAGAAGGGTCTATGTAAATATGTAAACTTTAATATGCAAATTTAATAAATAAATTTGTGCACTACGCTGTAAACTAAAAGGTATTAGTGGAAAGAGATTATTTCATATAGATCGCCAATTTTTGTTAAAAAAGGAAAGCCCACCATTTTGTATACGGAATCTAAATAAAGCTAATCCCCAAGTTTTGATCCAACTAGTACTTGCTTGTGGACTATTATTTACAGACGAAAGTTACTAAGAGTTAGTATGATGTTAGATTACTCATTACTAACATGTTTAATGGATGATGAAAGTCACGAAAAGGAACTAAACTTGTCGTCTGTGTCAAATTTCTAGGTTATGCACAATGAATAAAATTTGTTTCCCGGTTTTACTTTGCTTTACCTGGAATACAAAGAGAGTAGTGGTTACAAGTAGGCTCGTGCTCTTGATGTTGGGCTCTGTATTTAGATATTGTTAATCATGGGACGATATCTAAGGTTGGTGTTATCAATATCATAGTCTAGTTTTTTTTTTTTTTTTGACCCTTCTCACGTCCTATATGAGGCTATGACTTGATTCCTTTATCATTATCACGTGCTTCCTACTGACGGAGATCGCCATCTTCGATATCAATTGATAGCAACGAAAATATTTAAGAGAAATTAGAAAAAAAATCAGAGAGAGATGAGGAGAGAAAATTCTGTAATTTGCCAAAGTTGTTTGCAGTCGTTGTTTCAACGGTTAGTATAGCCGTTGATAACTCTCCTTTCTTCACTCAACAATTGTCACACTATTTACAACAAAAGTAAAAAAATTTCCATACTAAAGGTTTTTGAAAGGCCAGACGAGAGAAGATTTGCTCAAGTATTATCGCCTCTTAAGGAGGTCTGCCGCACAACTCTTATCCTTCAAAATGTTAACTCGGCAACCCTTTTGCTATCAATTGACTGCAACCTCAGCAGACAGGAAACGGGAACGAAGGTTGCCTTGCCCTGCTACTTTTGTCTTGCAAATCTTGAGAACCTGCACAGCCTCCTCCACCTTGGCTGCCAGAGACTCTGGTGACTCTAACAACAATAGTAGTTCCGAATTGTCCATCTCCAGGAGCATTCCGGTAATTTTTGCGACAAGATCAGGCTTGCGGGTAAATGCAAATCAGCAACTGTTAGTTTGGATTGCTCTCTTTGTCTTGATAGTTCACGTGAAAGCAATAATCTATATAATCGAGATATCTAACAGGATACAAATCAAGCCTATACATATACACGAAGTCGGAGTGCTATCCAATACTAGGAATGGCCCTTCACATCCTCCTCCAGAGGAACCTCCTTTCATTAACTACATTCAGATTATAGTTTCCTGCTATTCAACCAGAGCCTACCAAGAAACTTAAAAGACATTTAGACCCCCAAATTTTATCAAATGTGATGACAAATACAACCTTCCAGATAGGTTTTAAAAAGACGGATTAGTCCACAACTAGTACCTTATGCTTCTGAACAATAGGGTACAGACGCTCTCCAAGAATCTGTTTCTGCTCCTGCGGGGAGGCAGCAGCAAGCAAGCTGCTCAGCGTATCTGGTCCCTGTGACACAGCTCCATTGGTATCAAGAGCAGCAGATGCGGCCCCAGATCCTTTATTCAATTCACGCGTACGACCACTTGGTACATACATTCTCTGACCACCCCACTGCAACAAAATTGATACAAATCACAATAAACAAGCAAACACATATGGAGCAAACAACAACCACGGGTTAAAGTGGTTCTCTATGGGATAAAACAACCACCAACATCTATATGATATTACCCAACAAAGTTAAAGCGTTAGTGATGGTCTTGTTGAAAAAATTTTTTTGATATAGAGTAGATTCCTTCTGTGTCATATCAACTAAGCCAGCTCCACAATGGAAAATACCCGGCACTACTTGTTATATCATACGAATCTGAACAATTTACAGTATCATATAGAATTGACTACAAGATTCTAATTCACAGATGCATTGTACAGATTCAAGGTCGTCTCAGAAGTTACAAAGCATCCAATAACAATGATCAAGCATGAATTCACAGCATATCAATGAGGCAAAAACAAACCTCGTTGCTTAGATCTTTTGAAGCAGAAACCGACAGAGTGCGTTGCTGCCTATATGAAATAGACTGAGGACCAACCTCAGGAAGCATGCAACCATTGAACCTTCCCCTGCGTTGCCTGTGCGGCCTCTGAGTATTTGGCATCTGCCACAGAATCTCAAGGAGTCTCAAGTAAGCCCAACTATAGTCTGAACTTCTGAACCACTCAGTATGCGATGAGATCATGAAATTGGTATAGATGGAAATGTAATAAAACAAGAGACTTGGCTAGGAGTGGCTCAATTGATGAGCTAAGATGAAAGTGCTTACAATAGGAAGTTCTGCTGGTTGAAATGTTGGTCTGTTTGGAGGTACAAAGCCATTATCCATCCATCCTGGCCTCATACCCAGAGGCTGGTACATCAGCCTAGGTCGTGGAGGTACTTGAGTTACAACACCAGATGGAACTGTACAGTAAAGTTGAGGATATCCAACAGGCAATACACTGGAAGGTGAAGCTACTCCAGTCACTAGATGTGCATATTCCAGCTGCAGTCTTGCTTGCCTGTCCTCCTTCCTTTGCGCAATAGCCACATATAATGGTTTTCCATGAAAAATTATTCCTGTAAAATTACCCAATATGAGCGATTATCAACTTCTTCAAAAGAACTTGTTATTTTCACAGCAAAGCAGTAAGCATGCAACATATGTATCATTGGATAGTGATTCAATCAACCTTGACATGATGCAAGCATATCTACTCTCAGAGTTTGAAAGATACTCTTTGAACTTTTTACACTTTCATTTCTTCATGTTTCCATTAATGCACATGATGCAGTACCCTACTTTGTATTTCGTTCATTAGACTTGCCATTAATCTTCAAGGCTGCATTTAGACATTAAACACTATACTTTGCCTTATTTTAGCCCTGTACTCTTTAAGTTACTTTCAAAATAAAAATATCCAAGAGGGCAAACATATTGAAATTAAATTTTACTACTAAAATGATCGGGGCTCTGTCTCGTATACACAAGCTTCTTAACTTACCATGAAGGGTGTTAACAGCTATATTGGCCTCCTCAAGACTTGAGAAGCAGACAAATCCAAACCCCTTGCTAATTCCTTTCTCATCTCTCATTAATTTTGCAGATGTAATTGTGCCACATTGACTGAAGTGTTTTCTGAGGTCTTCATCAGTGACATCATCTTCAATGTTTTTGACATACACATTCAAACCCTACAATTCAAGAAGGATAAAAATGCATTAATATTTCAATGCAGGAGATATGTGCATTCAGACTGAGATTTATATATTTCTAAATCACATTTTATAGCGGGAATAATGTCTGTTTCACATTTCAGATTTACATATGTTAGCTTGCAACACTAGATACCCTAAAATTCTGGGGTTAAAATCATTATCAGATATCAGAACCATGCAAAACTAGTCTTACGTACCTCATCTTTTGTTAGTACATTTTATAATAACCTCTTCTCATCAAGAACGCTGTGTCTGTGATTTTCTATCCATCTCCTGATTCTTTTCTTTTTTGTGCTAATTGATCCGTTGGATTTTCGCATCCAATCCTACTTAATAAATTAAATAATTACATATATAAAATCAGGCTCCTGCAATTCTACAATTCCACCTTAATGCCAATATTTTGAGAGATGTTTGTTTCAGAAGTTTCTACAATTGCAATTTATCCTCTTCTTTTCTATTAAAAGGTTACTTTGAGTCAATTTCTCATCATAACAAGAACCCAACATGATATTTGTGGTCCGTTGCTATTATTTGGCTATGCTGCAGAGAAGAAACATTAAAATCACGCCAGATATCCATAATTTTTTTGGTACATCTTGTGGAAGTTGGGATAAAAACTCCCCTATATCACATGCAAAAGTAAATTGAGAAAGACAGACGCAGAACTACCTTGTATTTCAAGATCTGCTCTTTATGTTTCTCCTCAAATTGTCGACGTAAAATCTGTTCTCTCTCTGCTTTCTTCTGCGCCCTTCCAACGTAAAGAACCTTTGAACCTTTTCAACAGATACATAAACATATTGAATGGCTGAGAAAATGGAACAGGAGACTTTAATGCTCTTAACAGGTGTTACCAATCCTCAGTTAAGACCAAAAGGGGATACAAAATACAACGTACCAATTTCCAATCCATCCATCGCTTCCAATGCCTGTCTGGCATCATCTGGCTTATCAAAGTTCACAAAACCAAATCCTTTTGAGGTCCCATTTTCGTCTTTTGCAATTACCAAGCTAGCAACTTTTCCAAATTTGGAAAATTTCTCCTTCAGAAACTCGACTGTGACATCTGGATCCAAGTTTTTGACATATAAATTTGTGTATTTTGCATCAGGATTGGACATAATGCGCTCACTTTTCTTTACAAAATTTCCAACAAATCTGCACCATGAGTTCAAGTGTTAAATAAATAGAGAAAAGCTTGTCATAAAAATGCCAAAAAAGATCAAGTTAGATGCTAATTGAACACAAGAGTAGGACATATATGTGCTAAATGTTAAAGTTGAATGATATTACATGAAGAGCAAAGGATCAAAATTGGGATGATACTCAACAAGTCAAAAAAGAAAAATATACACTTACATCTGCTTGTCACCAACAGTGGAGCCATTCAGCTTCTCAATTGCAGAATTTGCTGACTCTTCAGATTCAAATTGAACAAAACCATAGCCTTTGCTCTTTCCATTGTCAAAAGTGGCAACTTTGCAAGATACAATATTACCAAATTGGCCAAACAAAGTTTGCAGCCCCACATTGTCGACTGATTCACTCAAGTTCTATCAATATTGATTGTGGTAATATAAGATGCAAAGCCAGTTATGTTAGCACAAATGCAGGTATCTATAATACTACGAAAGGAGGAATACCTTAACGAATACATTTCCTATTCCACTCTTTCTCACATTAGGGTCACGGTTTGACCATGTAACCCTTATCAATTTTCCTTTTATGGCAGTGTGATTTTTTGCTTCAATTGCTTGGATTGCTACTCAAACCAGAGAAAGCGACATCAACTTAAGTAGTTTGGACAAGCATCAAAAGGTAAATACGGTAAGAAAGAAGAAAAAAAATGAAAAGTTAAAGGCAAATCCGGATACAGCAAGAATAACTTAAATCAGGAAAGCTCGATTAGTGTTCACTGATAAGAAATCAAGGAGTATCCGTGCCCCTTTCATTTACCAATACACGTAATTCCCCTAATAAACAGAGCACTAAAGCATGCAATCAAGAAGCCTCATTAAAACAAAGAATATTTTGTCATTTTGGAATTTTCATATTCTCCATTTCCAGCCTTCTGATCGTGCACTCCCGGAAGCAAAAATATTTCTTTTCCGATTAATTACCAATTATTTCATTCCATGGCAGCCAGCGGACAAATATAAAACGTCACTTCGAGAAACAAATTAAACAGGCCATAGAGGAGCTAAAAGAAAATCGTCCCTTATTTCTAAGTTTCGCTCATGAAAGATATACGTCGTGCATAAGGTAGCAAAAATGGAGTAAAAATAAAGAAAGTCGAACAGACGATCAACAGATGAGGAGATGATTGAAAACACATATAAAAAAAAAAAATCGAAAGCTAACCTCCATTTTCTGGCATGCATTAAACGAATTACAGCCAAACAAACAGAAGTCTAATGAACCATACTACTCGAGCTCAAAACCAGCACCAAACATTCCAATTCTTTCTCCATTTCCCGCGAACAAAACATAAAATGCACAGATTAACAGAACAAATAGAGCAAACAATACAGAAACATGCAAACAACATCGCTTAGAAATCCACCATAATAAGCTCGTACACAGAAAAAGGAAATGAAATCAGTCAGCAGTACGTCGAAAGACAATCATCAAAAACGCAACATTACCATCTTGACGAGAGGTGAAGTTGACATAACCGTAACAGAGTGATCTCCCGGAAGATGAGTCTCTACAGACGCGTACAGAGGCAAGGCCGTTGAACTCGAAGAAGGCCTCGAATAGCTGAGCTTCAGTAACGTCGGGGTGGAGGTCGCCGACGTAGAGCGACGCAGGCTCTGTCGTCGAAACAGTCGAAGGAGTCGCCATTGTTATCGGTTCCTCAAATTCAGAAAATGCAGTTTCCAAGAAACAACCAAAACGAAGCAAACAACCGCTAGAGTGAGAAATTGGGGGGAGAGAGAGAGTGGCGTTTCTTGTTTTCTGTTTTTACAGTGGTTTTTGGGACTACAAAAGGAAAGGATTACTAATGAGAGAGTAAATAGACGAACTTTTTAAAGGGAAATTGGAGAGAGGGTGGGAGTGGTCTGGTGCGGTGTGGTGAACGGAGATTTTGCATGGACGCAAGAAGTTAGAGCCCTCAGTAACGGTTGAGGTGGGAGACACTACCACGCGCATTTATACACGTTACTTCACGCTTCGGTCACGCTTCCTTCCTTTTCGCTATTATCAAATGGAGGTGCGGTTAGAACTAAGAAGTTAAAAAATTAAATTTTGGTTGTAATTGGGATGTAAAATTTAAAGGACTAATCTTTCCCAAAAATTTTTATGATTCAATTGTTTAAACTATAAAAATTTTAAACCGTTCAAATTTTTTATTTAACTTTTTACTTTCCGATTTGATTTATTTTAGTTATTTTTATTGTTAAAATTTATTTATTTATTTATTAGTTGATCAATTTTTGTAAATCAATAAATTCTTATAAACTAAAATTAATTGATTAATGCTTATTTAACAATCTTTTTTAATTTAACGACATATTTTTTAAACATATTTTAAATTCTTTAAATTTATTTAATTCTTAAACGTTTTATTATATTCTAACTAAACTTTTTAAATAATAAACTTCTTATTTTAAAAGTTTAACTTTCGATCATGTTTTTAAAACATTAATCTTTACTATCAGAATAACTTTTTTTTTATATAATTAATTAAAATGACTTTTATTTTCACCAATAAATATTAAACTTAGAAATTAAAACAACATTATTTTAATTCAAAAATTAGATCAAACTTGATTGGATACATTATCATTCATAATCACAAATAATTAAAATAAGAGTGAACCAGATGATTAGATATAAATATGTCAAATTTGTAAAGCCAATTGTATGTAGTTATGCCTAAATCATACAATTAAATCACAGCATCTTGTTTAACATAAGTTAATAAAAGAGAAAAAGATTTAACTATATGAATTAAATTTTAAAAAGTTGTAGGTTTATGTCTCAAAATATTCATCCATCCAACAACAAAAGATGCCTAATTTCTTCAGTAGCCTTCTCACTGGATATGCATCCTAACCTTCTTCTGCAGACCTCTTCTGGTTCTGCGTTCCCATCATCCAATTCATCAGGCAATTGCTTTCTTGCATTGCAGTTACTGTTTGCAAACAGAAAACATTCTCCTTCACAGATTTTAAAAAAAGGAAGGATTTCTCCAACAAAAAGAATGACTCGGATGCTATACTCAAAGTTGATGAACATTTTGGGGGAATCAAATTTGCTTATTCGCAAACTCTACACGGATATTCCTGCCATCCAACAACTAGAAAGCACCAGAAAATGAATGAATTAACGAATACCTCTTTTATCTTAGAACAAAGAAAACACATAGGAGTCCTAATCCTTAAGAAAATAAAAGTCTTTACCTGACCATCCATTCCTTTTAAAGCTCTGCTTGCTGCATCTTCAGAGACGAATTGCACAAACCCATATCTTTTTGATTTCCCACTCACGGTATCACACATAACTTTAACTGCCAAAATAAACCATGTAATTTCTATGACTTTATGGGTGGACGAAAGGGGAAGGGAAATTCTGAAAGAACAGAGCATTACCTTTAATTATCTCACCGTGCAATCCGAAAACATCCTTTAAAACGGTCTCGTTAGTATCATAAGAAAGCCCTGCAACTTGAAACACATGTTCATTCCCTGAGTTTGATGCAAAATGTTTAGGAAAGTAACTAACGCTTAACCTTCCTTCCTTCCTTAGATAAATTATTTGTATGAGACTTCGCAATGTTGAAAACAACTATGAAACTGAACATCCAGAAGTCAATTATTCGTATAAACATAAAGGGGAAAAATAGGCACCTCCAACGAATAATTTGGTAGAGAGGTGACGAATTGGTAATCGGATAGCAGAAGGAAGTCGAGGAGCGAGACTAAAACAACTATATAAATACTGCCTGCCTCGCCCTAGCCAAATCATGAATCATCAAAAACCTTCAATGCGGAAAACGACGAAGGGTTAATAAGGAGCAGCGTTACCGCTTGTTCGCCTTCAACTATAAAACCCAGTAATCCCTAACCCTTTTCTCTTTTTTTTTATCTTTCGAAATGACGGGGGGGTTATCGCTGCATCTTCAACTTGAGCGGTTACAACTTACAAGAGAGAGGGGTAAAAATGGCAAGGAGAGATTGGCTTCTGATTTCCGATGAAACAGAAGAATCGTGAGGCTTTAGTTTACTTTTTACTCAAACACCGGCCACAGACCCATTTATCTTTTTTAATTTGAGAGAAGTAAAATAAATTTTATCCTTAAATTTCATTTTTTTGACTTGTTTAGAATAAGCGTGTAAGACCAAAATCAGTGTTCAACACGTGCAGCTCATGCAACTTATGTTTCATTATTTACTATAGATACAGCAATTTGAGAAACCGTAATTCTATATCAGATGGGGATGGGGTTGGGGTACAAATACAAAACCAACATAACACATGAATACAACGATACTTTACAATTAAGGCAGGCACTGCAGATGGACGATACTTCCTTTACAACAAAAATTGCTGAATAGAATCAAAATGCTCCAATCACCACCAATTACAGGCAAAGAACAATTACTTACTGGACAACTACCTATAGGAGCATCGTGAACAAAGAATGAACTTTAAACCTGAAATCCAATTACAAAATTTGGAGCTTTATTAACACTAGTATGTGCATTAAGAGAATCATAATACGCAGAGGTAGCATCTTCAAGAGCATTTCTCTTGAAGAGTTGCTTGCACGCAATTGTCCAGCATTGATGAAGTCCTTACTAGAAGTTACAGAGACATTTACAGCTAAGGAACCTGGGACAGCACAAAATCAACAGGGAAAATGTTACCATGGATAGAGGAGATGAAGTATTCAACTAAAAAAACGCATTCATGATAAAACTTACAGTCATAGTTGGCCCATCCAATCCTTTGATGAGTCAGGTCATATACAAATATCTTGTCTTTCAGCACAAGATCTGCAAATTGCAGAATGACAAGATGATCAAAGCCATAAAACTAAAAGATCGAGAGCCAAATAAAAAATGGCAGTCATAACATAATTCTGTTAAAGCTACGAGATTTCCATCACATCAAGATCACTCTTTTGATTTGATAGGATCATAAAGAAGAATGTTCACAAGAACGTGATCCCAACTCAAGTAGTCATTTTAAATGCTTGAGAGGCTTAGCCAGTCCATGTAATTCTTCTGAAATTTACCATGAAAAGACAGAAACCATTTTTCTTTTCCCCTTTCTTTTTCTTTTTCTTTCTTGGAGTGGTGCCTAGGGGTGGTCAGGGGAGGTTTTGGCAGGGCGCGGGTATACTGTTGAACAGGGAGAAGAGGTTTTGTAGGGGACAACAATGCCCTACTAACAATGCATATCACACATGACTCACTGACAAACAGATCGGTCTTCTCCAAGCCACACTTTCAACCTAGTTGGTCAATGAAAAAGAATCTGGCTCTAGTTCAGACTAACCTCCTAATATTGTCACTCCATTTTGAGCTTTCTGGAAACCAACGCACCACATTGCAGCACCATCCTGCTAAAATAAAAGAGGTTCTATCAAACTTCATGCAATGCCATTGAGATGCTTAAAACAAAATAAAATGAATGTCCAAAGGTGAATCGAAGAAATTTACATAGAAGCCATAATGTGTCAAGTATTCCTCAGGCTTTAACACCATGGAAGCATCACCAGCAAAATTAAGGCTGACTGGAGGAAATATCGTGGAGATGCTGCATATGAAAGAGATAATTGCTGCTCAACTCACAAGAACCGAAAAAAGGAAAACACGAAAAAGAAACAATACAAAGTACAGCAGAAAATACAATTTGTATTGTGGCAAGCATATCAGACAAAACATTAACTAGAAACAAAGTAAAAGAGTGAACCTGGATGAGACTTGATAGCATTGGTTTCCTTTGTATATAATGGGAGTTGCAGATTGTGAGACAGCGGATGTTATCTAAACATTCAGTAAGCAAGTCAACTTCACAGCAAAAGAAAGCAGCTCAAGATAAATCATTTCAATAAATCCAATTCATGAAGTATACATCATGTCAAATCACCATCAAGCTCGTTGGGATTAGCAATTTCTTCACTTAACAGGGAGAACCTATAAGCCCTTTTATCTCGATTAATCTCTTCAGCTCCCAACATCCCTTTCCAAAATAGTGTCTTTCTAATGCTAACAAAATTTTATACAGATGAATACCTGACTCTTCATCACACGTAATAACCTCTCTGACTATACTTGTTTCACCAAAGGATCTAAGGATTACCCCAAGTTCTACACGCTTTTGATGCCAACTTTACGTAAGAAATCAATAAAAAACTAATATATTTTGACACTTTACTCTTTTTAACAATTTTTTGATGATCATCATAAGCAAGGAGTTAAACTGTGATAGGATTTATAACAAACTAGGCTATTGACCTTCGATTGTACAGAATGAGATCTAGTTAGCCTATGATGCATTCTATGAGAGAGTCTTCACATACTGAAAGTAAGTTGTTCATGTTCTCTAGAACTCATAGATGCAATCGTAAGTGGCTTTTGGAGAGAAATGTGTAATTGTGTCTTCTACTTAATCTAAACTTTGATTGGAACAATTACTTACAGCACTGACAAAAGGATCAAAAGCTTCGTGGACAAGGTATGCCAAAGTTGTGCCTGTGTCAATGATAGTTCCTTGATTATTCGATGTTGCAAATGCTGAAGGATCAATGGGCAGCAGTTGACCATTAACAGCAATGCTCTGTAGATATAAATTATAGTGGGGCCTGAAAATTTAGGATGAAACAGTTAGTCTAGACACACTTTTCCAGTTGCAACTTAAGTTAGCACAAAAACAAGAATAAAGGAGGATAAGACCCTAGTTAAATGCAGAGCGGGGGTAAAGTTAGGAACTGAGATATATTTGAGAGATTCTCCTCCATACTCATGCAGAAGGAAAAAATATCTAGATGGACAATATGACCTAGTAGGTGATAGATCCCCATCAAGAGTGTTACTTGAATGTAGCCAGGGAAATTCAAAAGAACAGTCAATTTAGACATAATGAACTGTTCTTTTAAATTTCCCTGTCCACGTTCAAGCAACACTCTTGGTGGGGATCTATCACCTATTAGGCCATCTATATATATATATAACCCCAAGGTGCAAGTACTAGCTCAAGCTGTCCCGGATAAACATCAAGTCATACGAACCAGATGTGAGTTCCAGAATGAAGATTATGAAATGCAAGATCTGCGTCAAAGAGGTGAAGAGAGTATTGAAGGTGCAGTGTTAATATTGCTGGAGGTTCATAAGAAATCAGTAGAACATACTGTGATGGGACAAGTGGAGTATACACAATGCCTGGCTCCAAAATCTCGCCAAGAACCAAAATACCACCTCCATTGCCCTCTCCTCTCAAGCAATGAGAGAATATTCTGGGTGTTATCCCTCGAGATGACAACTGTGATATGACTGACAGCTCTCCTTGACCAAATCCAAAAATTCCATCAATTGCTTTATCCGTCTTTGTTAAGTCCCCAGATTGGTAGGTGCTACACCTGTTTCCAGAACCATGAGTACAGAGATAAACTACTAAAAAAAAATTGTTGTAGGATCAAAGAGAAAATAAGACAAGAAACAGAAGACATAGTACAAACAACAATCTTTACGAGTTTCATGCTTCTGTTACACCTCATTTCTATTATCAGTTAGAAATTACCTACCCAAATACAACAAGGGCTGAGGAGTTGGCAGTTAATGACTCTCTCAAAATAGCATCAAAACTGAATATATCGGACACATAATATCCCAATGTTCCACTTCCATCTCCGTATTGAAATGAGTAGCTGCATTGATTACTCTGCGAAGTGCACTGAGTTGCTGTCGTCTGAGCAGCGGATGTGCAAAAATTGTCTGAACATGGGACTAGTCCAGCAGTTGATGAACTGGTAGTATCAAAATAATTGAGCTGAATCTACAAAATATAGAATAAGCATGAAATCAATTTCTAAGTTCAAAAAAACTATTTTGACTTTTAAGGCTAAGTATGGAGAGAACAGGGTTTACTCCAAGGCCACTGGATTGCGGGCAATTACTGCAGGAACTGCAGGTAACCCACAAGACATCACTTCCAGTATCAATCTGCAAGTTGAATTCTCTAGGAGGAGATCCCAGTTTCACTTTTGTGAAATATAGCCTAAATGAAAACAAGAGATAGAAAATTAAAGAATATAATCAAATTCAATGCTCCAAATTCTGCTATAAAGAAACCAGCATTTTATAATCTTATCCAAAGAGAATTATAATAATTGGAAAACAGAAGGAACCAAGTATATTACAAGGGTGTTGAAGATCCACCGACCCTGATAGGAAAGAACACCCGAAAAAATAACAGCAAAAACAGAATGAGTCAATAATTATATTGTCATATGGCATAACAAACACAGGAAATAAACAATTCAAATTTTATCACAAGCGAGAATACAAACTGTAGGTTGTTTCATTTGCAAATATGTAAAATAGAAGATGAAAAGGAAAAAGAAAGCAAACAAAAGAATATCACTTTTTGGTTTTTCATCCTTCCCACTGCTCTAGCAGAAAGTATCCAAAAATTGGACTCCAGTTAACCAAGTTGTGAGTTGTGTTAAAAAATCTATAATCATTTTCTGAATGCTGACCCAGAAAAAGAAAATGATGGCAGAAACGTCCACAGGCTTGCCAATTCCAAATAAAACAGTCCATAAAACCTCATACAGTAATCGATCGTGAAAATTAGGAATAAAAAAACATTAAAAAAAAGAAAAGGAAGTGAAAGGAAAAGTATAAGAATCAGAACCTGACTAAGCATTAAACAAAAGAGTTGCAAGAGTTCCAAGAAGCAATGCAAACCCATGAAAGATCAAATTTAAACAGAAAAGAAGCTAAAAAGATTGAAAGAAATACCCAACAAGGAAGGGATCGGAGGTTCCTTGGACAGAGAAGTCGACAACACCGCCAGCAAAGCTCTGCAAGAGGCGGGCATGCCTGACTCTGTCCCAAGCTTTAAGTTGCTCCAACTCCAGACGTTGCTCCAAAGGCAAAGCCCTCTGGAGAGGGAGAACAGTAGCAGAGTGAACCACCGACATGGGCGCAACTAATGCTAATGTCACAATCAAGAGATACCAAAGAGCGCGCATTTCTGGTGGGTTTTTCTAATTCTTGAAAGTCAGGCAGTGGTGATGCCTGGTTTGAAGCATTTGAGAGAGATAGAGGAGGATAAAAGTGTGGCCACAAGTGGTAAGGACGCAGAAGGCGTCTAGGCGAGACTGCGTGAGAGGTGGATGCTTAAGACTAGAGTTGGCTACTTCAAGTTCGTGTATTATGCAAACAAGTGCAAAGTCTAAAACACCCCTTGCTATCAAAAACAAAACTAAAGGGTAATTTAGTTCAAGCCAAGGATATCCTCAATCCAATTGTCCAAAGTGCACGTAAGCAAAACTAAATGAATATCCTATGTAACTGCAATGTCTAAAAAGCAAAACCTTGTTCCTCGTCTAAAAAATTAAATTAATTAGAAAGCTAAGTGAAAGTGTGATACGGTGCGTATCGATCTTGACCCAAGAGTCCTTCCAAATCCTGGACCCGGCGTTATGGAAATTATTGGTAGCGTGAAGTGTGAACTATGAAGGTCTGTTTTTCTTTTCCGTCAGCGTCCAAACAAGTGGCCTCAATTAGGGTCCACCGTCCGATGCAACTTTCGTCTTTATTAATTTTTGGCAAGGCAACGGACGTCAACCCTCAAGTTCCACCCGACAATGAATCCAGTAATTATTGTCTGCGCCACGTTGGATTTCTTGCTATATGCAGTTTCCTGTGTTGCCTTTTCTCTGATTAAGGCCCACAAGCAATCTTTTACTCAACGATGATTCAAGTATCTAATGGAAGTGTGTGCATGAAGTATTTCTACTTCGGAAGCTTCGTCATTATTTTCTTAGTCTTAGTTAATTATCTTTTTTTAATAGGCGCATATGTAAATGTTGTTTATTGCAAAGCTAAATTTTAATTTGATATATGGCCAAAAAAAAAAGTATATTGCTCATACTCCAACCCAATACTGTACCAATTGGTACCGACCGCAGGACAGCACGAAAAGAAAGAAATTTATAGACCGCTAATTAAAATAAATAAATAAATAAATTTATCTAAAATGTATTTGATAAATAAAAAAAATTAAATAAAATTTTATATTATTTGCATCGTACAAAGTGATTATAAATAGCATAATTTAAATATTTTTTACCTTTTCTATATTTCATATTGAAAATATATGCACTTTTCGGTGAATAAATGTGAAAAATTATTGAAATATGTAAAAATAACATCTTAAATTAACATTTATTATAAATGCATACTTTTTACGTTATATTATTCTTAATTTTATATATTTATGAGAGTTAAATAATCTTTTTGACACTATTTATTACAATTATTACTTATATGAGAAATGTATGAAAAATATTAATAAAAAAGAAGAGATTTTTTAAATTAGGAATAAATTAAATAATTATTATATTAAATTAACGTTATGATAATTTCTTAAAGTAAAGTTAAAAATTATATAATATAATATATTGAGAGAATATTTTATAATTTTATAAAATTTAAAGATTATTTTATAATTATTAAAAAATGGCTCGACGGTAATATACTGAAATCAAATTCAAAACTAATTCCAATATGAAATTCGACTCTGAACTTGGCTCCATTTAAGCCACCTTTTGGCAGTCCAAGACCAAGAGGAAAGCTACTCACGAAAGAAATATACCTTTCATACGCAAGCATAACAAGGGTTTTGAAGGTTAGTACAGGCGTATGGCTCTGCTACTTCTCTTATGCACGAAAACATTTCCATGTTCAAACAAGCAACCAATCTCTTAGTTTTGACAATTGATTTGGATCTATCCTCTTTAATCGCATTAGTTTCCTGAAATTATGAAGAATTTAAGGTTAGTTTTACGTTTTTGAGGATATAATATGCATCCCTTAATAGAGGGGGCGTGGTCGTACCTACTTTTAGGATTGGTTTAAAGTCTTACAAGGAACAATCCAGCTTGAAATGGAAAAGAGACCAGAATCAATTAGCAATGATGATCATCACACCCTCCACGTTAACCCCACGTTTAATCATCTTTGCTCATAATGATATGGATGGATACACTTCCAAGTTCAACTACCGTAGTAAACTAAATTTTATGCATTGAAAAGGTAAGAGTGTAGTGTAGGCCACTTCAATTGATTCAGTGTTAGTATAACACATTGTTAATCATGAGCTGATTTGCAGATTAGATAGCGGACTTTTTCTGCTTTCTGTCAAGAAAGGAGATGTTTACATGTGAAATAAAGAGATGGTTACAGGGCCTTTGGTCACCTCATGCGTTCTCATTTTAAGTCTCGTCAATAATTTCAGGCGGCTACTACCTTCTAAGCGTGTTGTCCATAAATTTCCAAAGCCATACAATTCGCTGGGTCCGTTAAACAGCAAGTCAAGACTGGAGCCGACTTAAAGTCTCCTCTTCAGATAACTCGAGTAGATAAATACGGGAAGTCATAAGTTACGTTGTTTGATATCCGGTGAAAATAGTTCTGAAACTAACTAGATATGCCAACAATTGAGAACATATTCGCATTTGCTTAATAAGAGCTTTAGAGCACCATTAACATAAAGGAAAAATGCTCGACTGAAAAACAATATAAATATATATATTCATTATAATTTCCAACTTAATTTTAAAAATATATATTAAATTATTGTTCAAGTTTCTATATAATAAATATCTATTTACAAAATCTAAGATCAGTCTATAATTATCTAAGATGGTTAATTATTAATAAATTTTAATAATTTTGAAAGTTGTGTATATTAAATATCATTTTACAATATTAAATTACATATTATTAATATCTAAATATCCTCTAGTCGTTTGTGTAAAAGTTT
>JANIIA010000005.1:63627943-63646130 GCA_027478495.1 Erythroxylum alaternifolium
AGATTAATTGAGTTACATTCAACAAGAAAATCAAAATTTTAAAATGAAATTTGATATGTGCTGATGAAATATTAATTTAAAAAATATTACATTAATAATCATTCTATCATATAAATACCTATTTATAAAATCAAAATCAATTAATAAATATATTAAAATTTTAAATATTGATTTTGAAGTATGTGCATATTAAATATCTTTTAATAATACAATATTAAAATTATATATTTAGTAATTCTAAATTCATAAATAAAGTTTTATGTAAAGGCCATGCATATATGCATATGTAATAGAAGATATATAGAAAAAAATCCAATTTAATCATTTAATTTATATTAAAATATACTTAAATATTCTAAATTTTAATTTTTCATCAGATAAACATTAACCTTGAAATTTCTAATTCAATATACCATTAAAAACGTAAACTTGCAAATGAATTGTAGCTTTACTTATATTGATTAGACATATCCTATTTCCTATACTCTACTCAAGCTATATAATTTAAGATTTATATATTGTAAATTATGTATTCTTAGGTTTTATTATTTATAATTAAAGTTTAAGGTCTTTAATTAAATTTTTAATAAAAATGATTAAATTAAGTATTTTTATGAAGTACATAATAATAAAGGCCATATAAATGCATCAAAATTGAAATTTTCATAATAAAATTATTTTATTTATTAATCCTAACTGAATAAATACAAATACAATAAATTAACTCATTAGTACAATATCATACTATAGAGTCATAATCAAGTTTGTAGGGTACTTGTATCAATACTTTTTTTATTATTGTTGAGAAGTCGGGACGAGATCTAATCATGCACACGGCATAATAAGTACAAAATATTTTTGTATGATTTCCCAAATCCAAAATTATTTAAATTATATAACATAACTGACATAAAATATAAAACATGAATTATAATTCATATTTTATTTCAAAGTTTGATCATTTTTTGCTGTTTCTTTTAAATCATTTTTAAAATTGGCTCCTCTCAATTATTATAGTTGCACAAGTATTTGGACTCTACTATTATCTATAACACGTGTTGAAAGAACTCTATAATTCTCGTAGATGGTTAAGCTAGAAGTCTAGCTCTCTTAGAACCTAAACATTTTAGTAATTTAATTTAAATAAATTCTAATTAAATACTAATGGGATACGAATAAGATCCAATATCTCATATTAGTCCTTATTTATTAAATATCTTATATTTAATAATAAAGATTCTCAAATTATTCTTTGTTTGTGACCCATTAAGTTATCAAATGTGTTGGAAATTAATATAAATTATAACCCTAAATTATATTAGGATTAAATAAATTAAACTCTTTTATTTTATCTTTATTTTCTAATTAAATAATTTATATTTATAGATCAAAATTGACATCTAGCAACACATCATGATCATCTAAATATTTAGGAATGTCAAAGTTTAACTAACCTTTCTATGATTTTTCATATAATTTATCATACAATGTTTCGATTAAATATAGGGCATGAAATTAATGTTTATTATATTTGAATCCAACCATATTACTTCTCCTTCATTAGTAATTGATTCAACCAGTGACATTTAAAAATCATTTTCAAACTATCATTCCACATTGATCAATGATTTCCAAAATACTGATCAAGAATAATAGAACATTCTTCCTAATCACTTTAAGGTGATAAATCATATATTGATCACTCAGTTACTTCCATATAGTTCATGTTATATGCAATAACTATCAATTGAGTTATCTTAACTAGAATATGTCATAAATAGTATTAAAATGTACCAATTCATAAATGAGATATTTTGGAGATTTCAAGTTAAAAGATCACTTATACGATTATCACAATGAGAATTTCTATAGATATATAGGTAACATTTCAAATGGACTATTTCATAGGAGATTAGTTTAGTGAACTTGTTTTATAATAGGTACTTACATATTTATTTAAGTATCTATATAATTTTGTCTATAAGATCAGCCACTTACTTCATAAGTAAAAACATAATGTGTACATTTCTTTTTACGTTTTATTAATGCTCAGTTTTAATAAAACAATGACTATAAATAAATTAGGGATAATATATAAATAATGTAGGGTGTGTTTTTTGATGATAAAGTTGATTCTTTGTATTGTGTATTTGTTGTTTGATTTCTTTATATTATGTTATTTGAACACTATTGTTGGAGAATTCGGATTTTGCTTCAAAGAAGCTAGTTTGCGGAGTCAAATCGGTTTAGTTGACCTTGTTGTTATTGAATCTTCGCAAGTTGTTTTTGGATTTTACCTACTGAGGAACTTGTCTGAATGCATCCTCCTTGGCATTTGTGAATATGGGCTTTCCTCAAGTCCTGTGAAGCACATGGGTATTTTCTTAGACAACTCAAATTAAGTAGGTAGTCTGCGTCTCTTTTGTGTGCTAATGTCCAAATTTTAAGGGCTCGAGGTCGGAAAAGATGTATTATTGAGAACTTTTGCCTCATGTGAGTTAATTCTTTGGCTGTGTTACTAAAGTTGAGATTTTTATGGAATGAAACAAGTTTTAGCAAGGTGTCATCGGTGATAGAGCCGCCATCACTGAAGGTCTCTACATGTGGGTTTTGCAAGGCTTTTGGACAGTCGCCTAAGAATCATCAGAAAAGAGGCATTCAAGGTAGACCATGATAGCTTTTTTATAGTGTCTTTCTTGGTCTCTAAGGACCCATTATTATATCTACAAGCAACTGTGAGTATAGTGATCGCGCTTCTTTATCTCTCACTTTTAGTTTTTAATAAACATGTTGTATCCTTGAGATCTGGCCACTCTCAACCGTTTATAGCTGCCAGATTTGTCAGATTTAGTTGTTAGTCTCACGATCTCAGACCTTCTCCAATCTCCTTTCACCAGGCATATTTGCTTTCTTTGTTTGGGTTAAGAGATCGGTGTTTTTGATTTCGATTCTTAGATCTATGATTCTTTGATAATGTTGTTGTATTATGTTGATCTAATTGACTTCTAGATCTGTCCTTTATTGTATGCTGCTTTGATCTGTTAACGTTTTCTTCCCATATTGGTTATGTTTCCATTATTCGCCCACCCTTTTTTCTGATTCAGCCATCGCCTTAGCTGCCAGCCCTTCAAAGTTTTGAGTCCATAGTTTTTTTAATTTTTATTTTTATTACTTTATTCAAAAAAAATTTATTTTTCATCCTTTCTTATATCTATATCTTTTTAAATATCTTCATATTATATTTGCATGTAGGTCTACCGAAAATAGCCTCTCTACTTAGATAGGGATAAGGCTACGTACTATTAGATCTCTCTAGATCTCGCGTTAGTGCAGGATTCAACTGGGTGTTGATGATGATGATATAAATGTATTATGAACATCATAATTATACTCTCATTATAACTTTATTTGTAATATACATTTATCTCGTAGACTTTATCGTACACATATAATATGTGTAAAATCCCATGCTAGGGGTTAGAATATCGAGAAATTAGCAGTGCATTGTATGCTTTGCATATTTAAGTATTCACTTATATGTGCATATGTATTTTTGAAACATACAAATAATTGCACATGCATTCATTGACATTTTCTGGGTATAATTGGTTTAAAATGTGATTAAAATGAGAATTGTGGGTTTTTATATGTTAAAATTTTATTTGGAGCTTATTATTATTATTATTTCAGAATTTTTGGTGAATTTTAGGAAAATTCTGAAAATTTTGGGATATTGTTTTTTTTAGACTAGGGAAATGTTGGAAAATAAACCAATAAAATTGTGACCGTTGACAGCCTTGCATGTTGACATATGGCCTACACGCAAGGGCTACACGTAATTATATGTAGTTTCTTGGAAAAGAGAAGAAGGTTTTTGGTTGTTTTTCATTGAAGGCATCACAAAGCATTTGTAATTGTACTGTATGTTTTCTTCCCCAACCACCGAAGCCTTGTTCGTCACTGTTAGTACTGGGACTTTGTTGTAGAAGTAAGTAAGTTGTTTTAGTTTTCTAGTTACTTTGTAAATATATTTGATGATGTTTTAGTGTTGGAATAAGTTTTGAGCTTGGAAACCGTATTAGGGGAGATGTATAAATTCAGGGAAAATCAATGAATATATATGCTCTATTTCTCACTGGATATGCATGGGTATTTGAGTGTTTATAAAAATGAATCAAATGAGTCTGATGAAGTTTGAATGATTGAAAATGAAATTTATGCTTGAGTTGTGTAAGAAGGGTAGCTTCGGTGGTGTTCAGAAGGAGTTAATTGAGAAATTAGTGAAGTGAATAGTCCCAGAAATGGGACAAATGCAGAAACTGGAAATTGTGTGAATGAATATATAGATTTTTTATGTTTAAGATTGAACCTTGGATTTTTGATTTGTTTTATGTTTTTAAGCTAAAATGGAAGTAGAAGAAGCCGTTTAAGTGTTATATGTGTTAATTGATGAATATAGAAGTGTAGAAGAATGAAAACACAGTAGTGAGAGAAAGCTTGTGTGAGGTTTCGGTTTTTATGAATTATCATATAAGCTTGCACTTGATTTGTTTAGAGGTTATACTGTGTATAGAAGTCTCAAATATGTGATGTAGGAATGAAGGAAAATAGTAGAAGATGTATAGAAGTCTCCAATATGTGATGTAGGAATGAAGGAAAACAGTAGAAGATACAAAAAAAAATGAAATGAAAATGAAAGAAGCTGGTGGGAGTGCAGCATGCACGGGCGTGCGTATTTGGTGGGTTATTTATGAATACCATCTTTTGATCTTTTTGCTATAACTTCTTTTTCCGACATCCAAATGACTTGATTCTTAAATCAATAAATTCCTAACACATTTTTATACCTTTCCATAAAAATTTATAGCCTTCTAAATGAATTTGAAAAAGATTGATTGTATGAAAGCGAGGGAATTTGTTGGAATAGTATGACCTGGAATATTTCACTGAACATACTTCAATATTTTGGTTATATCTTCATCTGTAGAGCTAAGAATGAGATGATTCTTAATTCCAATTAAATTGGAGACATAAAGGTACAATTGTCCTGAAGAAGAAAAATTGTAATTCTGATTTTAAGAATTCCAAAATCTGTTCTGAAGTTGAGTTAAGAGTTTTGTTGTAGCTTGAAAACATTATGACATAGTTTTAAGTATAACATTTAGTATATTGAATCAAATTGAATGATCTTGGTGTCATTAGAAACTTAAGACATGGAAGAACAATTTTCTAGAAGGAAGTGTTAGCAAATAACTTTAATTTCTTGGTGAGAATTATCATGCAAAATAGACCCGAAAGTTAAGGCAAATCTGGATTGATCAATTGAGTATTGTTTTATATGAATGAATAATGTGACAAGATTCATGATTAAAAACCCAAAAATTGTCATGAACATGCATTGTACTTATTCAGTAGACATAAATATGCATAAATGAAGTCATCATCATGCACAATAGTGATATGTGTATGTGTTAAATGCCTATAGACGAGCACGTCGAACAATCACTTCCAGATATTGCTGGGATTTCAAGGCAATAAGCAAAAAAAGGAGCTATTGTGAGTAATTTAAGATAGTCTCATCTTCATTTATTCTGTTTGATACTGAATTGATTTGACCTATCATTTAGGCATGAGTTCAATGTATGAATCTGTTTAGTTTTCGAAATTGTTAAGTCCTAGTTGTGGGTAAACAGGCATGCCTAGAAGGTTCTGCGGCTACTCCTATGACACTTTGGTGTCTCCTGTTATTGAGACATCATTCTCTCCTGTTTTATGATACCAATCATGGTATCTCCTGTTTAAGTCCCGTTACCCACTTCTGTTGATGGATTAACAGTCATCTGGTTTTATATTCTGTTACATGTTGGATTTTGATATAAACAAATTTATGTTTTGATCTGAAAGGATTGTGCCTTCTTCTGATACTCAGTTCTATTATCTATTCTAAAATTCATTATTTGCTTATGCTATAACCTGGTTCAGTATATTTGATTATCAGTTTATGCATAGTTTAGTTAATACTCACTAAGCTATAAGCTTAGCACCGTGGATTTACCTCGTGTAGGTTTTGAGAGATGTGTATAAAGACTGGGACAAGTCAACCGCAATGGCCAAAGGAATATGAGTTTTGCTTTGATGATAATGTACTTTTGAGTTTAATTTTAGTTTGTATCTGATGTATATGACTTTTGAATTTGCTTGTACGTTTGTAATAACTAAACTTCATTTTGGATTGGTGTTTAAAACAAATTTGTATTAAGTTCAATGTAATGTCATGTATGTTTGCCTGAAATATTTTATGGAAGTTTTCGAACGCTTTGATTTGTTTGTACTATTTTGTGTGGCGTCCATATATCCTCCTAGGTGGTATGTGGGTGTTACACAAACAACATTTTACTATATTACATTAAAACCTTTCCATTCCTCCCAAAAATCAATTTTCTAATATTATATCGATTTAAGTTCCATTCTATTATAAACCATTTCACTTCATTCCATTCTATTCCATTTAAAACTTTACGTCTAACCAAATATAGCCTTATATAATCATTATAATAAGAATTTCCATAAACATATAAGTAACGTTCCAAATAGAGTTCTCATATAAGGTCAATTCAGTGAATTTGTTCTCTAATAAGAACCTACATATTTGTTTAACTATCTCCATACTTTAATTTATAGAATCTATTATCTCTTTTATAAGGAAGAAACATAATATATGCTAGTCTTTTTATATTTTATTAAAGTTTAATCTTAATAACATAATGACTATGAATAATTTAAGAAAATATATAATTGCAATATGAATCCTATAATTTTGATCTCATCATAATCTCAATTACAATGCACATTTCTCATGTAGACTTTGTCATATATATCTATTTATATATATATATATATATAAAAGATAAAGAATGCTTTTAAATAATTATGTCACTAAATTATTATTAACTAATTGACTATAAGACGTAAACTAGCATTAGCAATAATTATTATTTTGAATTATATGAACAAAGTAATATTTTAATCAGTACGGGGAATAAGGAATTGAGTTGGTTGTACTAACTTAATCCCTAAAAAAAGATGATCTATTTTTAAGTGTTATCTTTATGGTATATGTCATATGAATGGAGAATGAAGAGTACCGGAGGATCTTTAAAGACATTAAACAAGTTGCACATAAAATTTTTCAAAAATTTATGATTTAAATACGAGAGATTATGGTGTTAAAAGTGAACAAAGTAAATATTAGCTCAAATGTAGCTAATAAATAAAGACTGCAAGAACATAAAGTTGATAGACTACTAAACTACTACGAAAAATGTAAAATAATTTGAACCATAAAAAATATAAGAAATTATAAAATGCTTTTTACTGTTATCTAAGTTACCATTTTGAACATAGTTAGGTATTAAATTTTATCGAGCTGTAATCATGAATTTCCTTTGGTTCAGTAATATATATTTTCAGTTGTGGAAAAAGAAAACAATTTAATTTAAGATTATATATTTAATTATTTAAAATTATAAATAATTTAATTTTAATTTATTATTATATAATTTAAAGTTTAAAATATTATATCTATTTTTAAATAAATAAATTATTAAATTACTTATTTTAATGAAATATTTAATTTTACTAATAAAAATAATATAAATTTAAAATTATATAATATATAATTATTATCAGCACCTAACAACTAATTTTTTGTTTTTATTTAAAAAATAGAAAAAAATTAAAAATTACATGGAGTAAAACCAAGCCATCCTAATTAATCCAAATGAGAATAAATAGTTAATTATACATATTACTCTAGTAATTAATTAATAAACATGGAAAGTGCAAATCCGGTTATTTGTCATATATTTATGTCATTGGATATGTTGAACTTGAAATATTCTCACTCCAATAAACCTTGTAGATAATTTCCTTTTATCTTTAAAAAAAACTTCTAGAAACTTTCTAAAACTCCCTTGTTAAACATTCTGCTCGCTTTGTCCTCGCTCTACTTTTCACTATGGAAAAAAAAAAAAAACCGCTAATCATCTCATCTCTTTTCGCCAAAAAGATAGAAATTCCCCCCATTTGTGGCCAATTCAATTCTGGTAATTTTTTCTGGATGGGGTATTAAGGTGTCCATGGCGTGAGATTGAAGCTTCTGTGTTGAATCTTAAAAAGCTTTAATTATATACATTTAACTTTGGAGTAGAGAATTTCGTATTTTCTGAATGGCGTCTACTGATAAAGAGCTCGAGCAACAGCTTTTGGAAACAGGGAATAAACTGGAAAATCCACCTTCTTCGGTGGACGAACTCCTCCCTCTACTTGATGTGAGCTCAAAAGTTTTCCACTGTTATGTTTTGCGTTGAAGTTTTATTCTTGTTTTGGTGATAATGTTCGTGCATTTGTTTCGTGCTTTGCATGTGATTGTCGATGCGATGAGGTTTTTTTAAATATTTGTCGTTGTTTCCCATTTCCGGTTCGTTAATTATTTTCTTCCCGTCGTCTTGAATTTAGGATCATGTTAATTATGGACATATAGCAGCTATATCCATATAAGCATTGCTGTATATACTACTGGAATTTTAAGGTGCAGAACTGCTGACTTAACCAGCAGTTTAATGCTCGTCATGTTTCTCCTGAAGGGGATATGAAGGTTGTTTTTAGTTG
Organism: Erythroxylum alaternifolium; assembly: GCA_027478495.1. Classification (NCBI taxonomy): domain Eukaryota; kingdom Viridiplantae; phylum Streptophyta; class Magnoliopsida; order Malpighiales; family Erythroxylaceae; genus Erythroxylum; species Erythroxylum alaternifolium. The sequence continues at coordinate 63,636,614 of JANIIA010000005.1, forward strand.
TGGAAAGGAGAGTATTCTCATTGAGTTATTCAGTCTTGGAAGGCTGCGCTGTTAATTGTGGTCATGACCTTTGTTTGAAGTTATTGGAAGCGAAACATGTCTTGGGTACTCTATAGTTTTGTGGCTTTTAGATTTCATGCATCTTGAAGATTGCGCAAGTGTTATTGTTGGAGAATGATTCAAAGTTATTAAAAATGTAATCTTTGTTTAAAGATAAAATTTGGGAGTAGTAAAATAGAGTAGTAAAGATAAGGTATGTTATTTGTTAGAAGATAAAATTTTATATGTTAAGGTAAAGTTGTTATTTGGTAGGATTTAACCCTTTAAATTTTTTAATTTTTTGATTAATCTTTACTGAGATATTAGCTAAGTTTGTTATTTCATTGCCTATATATTTAGGCCTTCAACGTCAATGCAAGGAGCACCCATCGATAAATTGCCTCTTGCATTACCTTTTTTTTACTCTATTTTAAATTAGTTTCTGGTTCTAAAACCCGACATGGTATCAGAGCTAGGTTATTCTTGGGCTTGTGAGGATTGAGTAGCAAAACCTTTAAAAGAAAATTATGAGTCAACCCTAGCAATGACATCAAACAATCTCTCTATTCCACTTCCTATTTTCAATGGAGAAAAATATCACTCTTGGGCTATCAAAATGAAGTCCTATTTGCAAGCTGTTAGTTTATGAGAGGTTATTGAAAGTGAGTTACAACCCTTCCGCAAAATCCAACCCTAAGCTAAATCAAGAAGAATGATGAAGAAAGGGCAAAGAAACCAAAAGCTCTATCTTGCCCCCATTCATTCGTGATAGAAGGAATTTTTACGAGTATAATGACATGTGAATCTCTTCAAGAAGTATAGGAGAAACTAAAAGAAGAATTTGAGAGCAACATTCAAACTAAGATGATGAAAATTTTGAATCTCAAAAGGGAATTTGGGATGTCAAAAATAAAGAATTCTGAAAGTGTCAAGGAATATGAGTAGTTATTTGTTAGGATTTAAATTTTTAAATTTTGATTTGTTTGGTTAATCTTCATTGAGATATTAGCTAAGTTTGTTATTTCATTGCGTATATATTTAGGCCTTTAGCGTCAATGTAAAGAGCACTCTTCAATAAATTGCCTCTTGCATTACCTTTTTTACTCCATTTTTAATTAGTTTTTGGTTCTAAAATCCAACAATTGTTATTGGTATTTTGAAAGTTTGTGATTGTGCGGGCTTTCTGCGTTCTTAAGTGGGTGATAGGTTTGATCTTGCATTAAAAGCAACTCTGCAATTAGTGCAGCTTTCAAATACCACACTATAATTTATACTACGTTAGGTCTTTGCGTGCTTTTTGGAACAGGTGTATGCTTCAGATTTTTGCTTGAACTTACCCCTTGTCAGCAACATGAAATCTTTGGATTTGACGAAAATTAATGTTAAACCTTAAATACCATTTCCTTTAATTTTTTGACATATATTAGTAACTAGAATGCAACAATTGTAGCAAGTATCTATTATTGGGAGATGTCAATTTCGATTGTCATAGCTGGAGATTAATATAGATTAAACATCTCTAGGTACTTATTGGTTGGCTCTAATCGTGTGTTGTTTTTCTTGACATATTAGGATAGTAAATAGGTGACGTGTTAAATAGGAAGTTTACAGGTTAAACTCCTTACTGAGTTTTAACTACTGGCTATTAGTGGTTTTCCAAATTTACCCCCATTGTTATGTAAGGACACAAGCCAACTAATTTATGTCTCTCAAGAATGTTTAGAACATGGTCCTATCATAAAAGGAATGAGGGGTTGATATAATTTCTTTTGTTTTCTTCTCTTCTTTACCAATTAATTTTGAGAAGACCTCTGATCTCGTTAATCATCGTGAATTTTGATTTTTTGCGTCAGTGATTTTTGAAATATCCATTTCCTTGATAGTTGCTTTGATGTGCGTTTTGATTGTGTTGTGCTACCATACCATAGTTATGTTGTTTGTTTAATGCTGTTATATTTACCAGGTTCTGTAAGCTCTTTATTGTTTGTTTGTTAGAGGTACTTTGGACTCCCTGCATTAAGAGCATCATGTATTCTCTTTACCATTTCAAAGGATTTTAAAAACAAATTCATAATTGTTCTTGTTATAGTATGATATGTGACTTGATTGCATGCTAATATGAGCTGTGCAAAGTGATTTTGTGGTCAAATAACTTGGTTCCAATTTCTTTTTCACCCTTTGGGCAGTAGGCCTCAAACTTGAATTATTGTTGAAACTCTATGCAAATTTGGGACACGTTTCAATGTTTGTGCATCTTGGTGGATAAAGTTTGATCAATTTTCCTTTGTGAATGCCTATGGAGGAAGATAAATTGTTAGCTCATTATTGAATGCCTTTTAATATGTACAACCATTTGTGGATATCTTACGAAGCTATGCTGATTCCATATTACTAAAGACTAAATACTTTTGTCTCCTTTACAAGTCGCATTACTGTGCTCTATACTAGTTACCTTCAGTTAACTTGAGGTATTGTGATGAGTTTGGCTGTTGAAGCTTGACCGAGTAATTTATCTACATAACAATTTCTTTAAGGGATGGGGGACAACTAGAATTGTAGATATTTGTCACTGCTATTTGAAGAAATGGGAGACATTTGTACTAGGGATAGAAATTGGTGGAAGAAGCGTTTTGTAAAGAGTTAATGTCAATTGTCTTGTGAATGATGTGTTGCTTGTTTTAGATTAAGATGACAGTATGCATACTTGCAGACAAGTTGAATAAACTGAACTATTTGTTTCGTGTCTGTCTTTCAACACACAGAAATATTGACCCTGTTCAATTCATTTTGATTCGACTTCCGGTCCTGCTAATATGAAAGTTGTTCTTGTAGTCTGGATTCTATCTTTTGTGTGGTCATGTTATTAGTTTTGGCCCAGGCTCGCATCACCGGGTGATGTACCAAAAAATCGATGTTGTTGAGGGAAGACTTTCCCTTGTTGTCGTTCTTCTTCCTCCCTATGATGAAGGCGAAGGAAGAAGATAAGCTCGTTGCAGGGACCTGAATACCTGTGACCTCGTCAAGAGAGAGAATCTGATCTCAAATAATTTTGTGTAAATATTGCCCCTTTTATTCCTTTGTAAACCCTCCATATATATAGTGTTTGTATCTCCTAAATTAACCCTACGGTAATGAAGTCCTATCCTAATTGACAATGAATTTCCTATTCTAAAGATAACTACGGTAATAGAAGTCCTATCCTAGTCGACAATGAATTTCTTATTCTAAAGATAAACAATAATTGAAAATAAATACCATAAATCCTAAAATTTGAAAAAATAACAATATGATTCCTAAAGATAGAATTTGCCAAAAATAACTGCTCATCCGGTCTATTCAACTTCTCACATTGTGTTTGTTTCTTGATTTTGCGCCTGTCTCCGCGTATATGCCTTCCCTACGAATGTATCCATAACATCACTCCCCTCCTGGAAAACGAGCTTGTCCTCGAGCTCGAAATTAGGGTAAGCCTCTCGGAAAGTGTCCAGTGTTTCCCAAGTTGCGTCGGTTGTCTATGTTCCAGCCCACTGAACAAGTAGCTCCCAATTTCCCCTATTCAAGTGGGATCGCAAAATTGTTGCTGGGGTCAGAATGACTTGGCCTTCTGAGATCAATGGTAATGGTGCTTGCTAGAGCGGTAGGTCACCTTTGTGTGCCTTAAATAAAGAGACATGAAAGACATCATATATTTTGGCGCTGTCGGGCAATCGTAATTGACAGGCCACTGAACCATTCCGTTGGATGATTTGAAATGGGCCGTAGAACTTGGGCTGGAGTTTGTGGCGTTATCTCCTGTCCAAGGATAGTTGTCAGTGTGGGTGGAGGCGAAGCCAAACCTAGTTGTTGATGTTGAATTTGATCTTTCTGTGACTTTTGTCGTACTAGGTCTTCATGCAGTGGTGTGCAGCTTGCTGCCTTGAGCGAATCTCGCCCAACATTTTATCACCGGTTGCGAGGGCATCATCCACTGCTTCGACCTTGGTTGCTCCTAGGGTATAGGCCGTGAGATGCGGGGGTCCCTTCCATAAACTACTTTAAATGGTGTGTCCTGTAGGGTTGCATGGTGAGAGGTGTTGTAACGGTATTCCGCCCATGGTAGCCAGTCAACCCAGCTCTTGGGGTTGTCCCCTGCAAAACAACGGAGGCACATTTCAATCATTTTGTTGACAACCTCCGTTTGCCCATCGGATTGTGGATGATATGCCGATGAGAAAGCTAACTTGGTGCCGCTAAGACGGAATCATTTCTTCCAAAATTTGCTAGTGAAAGTTGCATCTCTGTCGGAGACTATAGACTTAGGGAAGTTGTGGAGGCGAACGATGTGGTCCATGAAAACTTGTGCAACACGTTTGGTTGTGTAAGGATGTGCCATGGCAATGAAGTGGCCGTATTTGGAAAAGCGATCGACGACCACGAAGAGCACAGATTTGCCCCATGATTTGGGCAGCCCATCTATGAAATCCATTGAAATGTCGGCCCAAATTTGACTCGGCAATTTAAGGGGCTATAGCAGACCGGCTGTACGCAAGCAAGCAGTAATTTTGTTGACAAACGAGGCAGCGGGCAACATACTCAATGACCGTACCTTTCATGCCTTTCCAATGGAAATCTTGGTGAAGACGTTGGAGCGTCTTTTGCGTACCCTCGTGTGTATTATCATGAACGCCTGAGAGGATTGCTGGAATTATGGGTGAAGTGTCAGAAAGGTAAATTTGACTCTTGTATCAGAGGACTTCTTCCTGCTCAGTCCAAGGTCTCGGGAGTTCTCCTTGTTGCAACCGGTGGCATAGTTGCTGGATGTTGATGTCACTAGCTGTTGCAGCTTGTATCTCGTCCCAAAGATTCAAGCGAGGCTGGCTAATGGCGTTTAGCTCCAAAGTCTCCTGGTGGCATCGAGATAGTGCGTCGGCTGCATTGTTGGAAAGCCCAGATAGGTATTAGATGTCAAAATCAAATCCCATGCGTTTACTTATCCAATGTTGTTGTGGAGAAGTAGTTATGCGTTGCTCGAGCAAGTATCTGAGGATCTTGATGATGAACTTGTGTCCCCATAGATAAGGTCGCCAATGTTGAACTGCCTTTGCCAAACTGAAAAGTTCCCGCTCATACGTTGCCAGTTTGTGATGTCTAATGGTGAGTTGGCAGCTGAAATAAGCTATGGATGTTGATTTTGTTGCAGGACCGCACCAATCCCATTTTCGAAAACATCACATTCCACTATGAATGATTGTGTGAAATCGGGTAATTGCAAGGCGGGGCCGTTGGCTAGTGCTCGCTTTAATTGCTCATATGCCTTCTCTGTTGCTTCAGTCCAAGTGAAGGAGTTTTGTTTCAACTGGTCATAATCTTGGATGAATTTTCAGTAGTAACCGGCTAGCCCAAGGAACCCACGAAGGGTTGTAACATTCTGTGGTTTTGGCCACTCCACAATTGCTTGAACTTTTTCATGGTCCATAGTAGCCCCTTCTCGGAATATGATGTGCCCCAGATAAGCAACTGTCGTGGTACCGAACGAACACTTCGACTTTTTGATGAAGAGTTGCTGGGATTGTAATAGGTCGAGGGCTGTCTGTAGGTGGCAGAGTTACAAGTCCCAGTCAGTACTATATATCAAAATATCATAAAAAAATACGAGGATGAATTTGCGGAGATGATTTCGAAAGACCTCGTTCATTAGGGTCTGGAACGTGGAAGGCGCGTTTGACAATCCGAAAGGTATTACAAGGAATTCAAAATGCCCGTGATGTGTACAGAAGGCCGTTTTCTCCATGACGTTGTCAAACATCCGTACCTGGTGGTAACCTGACCGGAGGTCCAACTTAGTGAAGAATTGCACCCTGTGTAGCTCATCTAATAACTCATCCACCATTGGAATTGGGAATTTGTCTTTAATGATCTTGTTATTCAGTTCTCGATAATCGAAACAAAACTGTCAAGATCCGTCGTGTTTCTTGACCAACAGGACTGGTGACGAGAACGAAAAACGGTTAGGTCGAATGATTCCTTGCTGTGGCATTTGTGCACATTGGCTTTCTATCTCATCTTTCTGCAGTTGAGGATATCAATAAGGTCGGACGACCACTGGGCCAGTGTTCAGCTCCAAGCAAATGCGGTGATCGCAACTTCGGAGCGGTGTAAGGCCTGTAGGTTTTTGGAAAATGTCCTTGAATTTGGTTAAGAGTTTTTCTAATTCCGTGTCTTTCTTGGGGGTGTTTTTGATCAGATGCAGTTGGGTTGAATAGTGGTGACTCGTCCTTGGAGTCTCGCCTTCTGTTGATTATTCCCAAAGGTCATAGTAAGCGTTGAAAAATCCCAAAGAATAGGGCCAAGGGTTTGTAACCATTTGGTTCCCATTCAAACCCTGCTAATGGAATGACCAGAAAATCGGGTTCGAACTCGATTTTGTCAATGGTGAAATGGATGCTTTTGCAGAGGCCCAGACATTTGATGTTGTTCTCGTTGGCCACGGCGACCGTTGCTCCAGTTTCGCAGGCATGGGTGAGTCGCAGGTGCTTGACAGCTGTTCGGCTGATGAAATTATGGGTGCTCCCTGAGTCGACTAGGCCACGCAGAGGGAACCCATGTACCATTGCTTGAATTTGCATCGTGCTTGTTCCCCTTTGGTTTGTCATGGTGTGAAGGGAGATAGCGGGGTGGCCTTTTTCCTCTTCCATGGCAAATTCTGGTTCGTCATCACCCACCTCCAACCAGAATAGTCGTTTACATTGGTGTTCGACGGTGTAGGGTTCGTCACAGTTGTAGCAAAAGCCCTTGGCTCTCCGTTCGGCCATCTCTACTCGGTTCAGTCAACGGATAAAGGTAGGCGCTTGGGCCTTTTGGGGGTTCTCTGTTGCAGTTTCCGCAGTGCTCTTAGTGGTAGGTTGGTTGCCACCCAAGTTGCGATTGGCCCGTTGCGCACCCGGTTTGCACATCATCTTCTGTCGGGTTTCATAGGTGCGTGCCAGGCTCATGACGTGCATCAAATCGGGTGGCTCTTGATGCTCCACTTCGAGGCATATCCAATCCACCAACTCGGCTGTGTATATGTCGACGTATTGATCGACCCACACTACATGGCTTGCCGTTGCCAACTTTTCTTGGAATTGCTTGTTATATTCGTCAAAGGTTCTTGTTTGTCTCAAAGTAACCAAATCACCCAATGGATTGTTGCAGGCGGGCAGTCCGAATCACAACTTGCAAAAGTACTTGGAACTTCCCCCCCCCAATGAAACCACGTGGAAGGAGGCCAATCCTACTTTGTCTGCGTCAGCTGTTTGTTGATTTGTAAAAAACTTCTCGCAGTGGTAGAGCTAAATCAAAGGGTCTTCGGAGTCGTCATATATTGGGAAGATGAGTTTTGTGTATCGGGGCACCGTAGCCTTGGTGGCCTGAAAGGGTTAGGTGTTACCGTCCTCCGGGATCTGTTGTTGTCGTTGTGGTGTGGGGGGTGTTGCTGCCTGATGCCTCCCTTGTGCCTATTGAATTGTTCTACAGGTGTTGGAGGAGCAAATCCAGTTTTTGATCGAACTTCTGTGACAATTCTTGTATCTGGGAGTTTGTTCTCTGTACTGATTCGATAATCATGGTGCGTAGTTGATTTGGGTCAGAAGGTGAATTGCTCATGGGGATTGGCTCTGATACTAAATTGTTATTAGTTTTGGCCTAGGCTCACGTCACCAGGCGATGTACCGGAAAATCAATGTTGTTGAGGGAAGACTTTCCCTTGTTGTCGTTCTTCTTCCTTCCTGTGATGAAGGCGAAGGAAGAAGATCAGCTCGTTGCAGGGACCTGAATACCTGTGACCTTGTCAAGAGAGAGAATCTGATCTTAAATAATTGTGTGTAAATATTGCCCCTTTTATTCTGTTGTAAACCCTCCACATATATAGCGTTTGTATCTTCTAAATTAATCCTACGATAATAGAAGTCTTATCCTAGTTGACAATGAATTTCCTATTCTAAAGATAACTACGGTAACATGTAACAACTTTGATATATATTGAAAGTTATCTATCTATGCTGCAGACTCATAGGTTCTTATATAGAGCTAAGGTACATAGTTTTGGTAGTCTCCTAATTTAGGAAGACTCCTTATTTGGAAATATCCCTAATATAGTTAGATATTTCAACTAAGGATAATCTCTAAGAATAATCCCTTAATTAAGGGACTATCTATTATTTCGGGATTATCTACACTCCCCCTCAAGTTGGTGCAAAGTTATCTATCATGCCCAACTTGCTAATTTGCTCTTCAAATGGTTGTCTGAACAAACCCTTTATGAAGACATCTGCTCTCTGTTCTTTAGTAGGAACAAATGAAATACATACGCTTCCATCTTCCATTTTTTCCTTGATAAAGTGCTTATCAACCTCTATATGTTTTGTCCTTTCGTGAAGTACTGGATTGTGTGCAATATTAATGGCTGCATTATTGTCACAATACAACTTCATGGGAGGCTTAACTTCCAAATGTAACTCCGTCATAACTCTTCAGAGCCATAAGACTTCACACACTCCTTGAGCCATAGCCTTGTACTCAGCTTTTACACTACTCCTAGCTACTACATTTTGCTTTTTGCTTCTCCACGTTACCATATTCCCCCATAGATAAGTGCAGTAGCCCGATGTTGATCTTCTGTCAGTAATTGAGCCAGCGTAGTCTGCATCCGTACAGACTTCTATGCTTCTTTCTTCTTTCTTCTCAAAAAACAATCCCTTATCAGGACATCCCTTTAGATATTTCGAAATTCTAATAACAGCCTCCAAGTGTTCTTCATATGGTGAGTGCATAAATTGGCTTACTAAACTCACCGCAAATGCTATATCTGGCCTGGTGTAAGTAAATTAGTTTCCCAACAAGCCTCTGGTACCTTTCCTTGTTTACTGGCACACCATTTTCGGGCTGTCCAAGTTTCTTTTCTGGTTTCACTAGTGTATCACAGGGTTTACAACCACTCAAACCTGTCTCTTTTAATAAATCCAAAGTGTACTTTCTTTGAGTCACCACAATTCCCTTCTTGGATCGAGCTACTTCCATGCCAAGAAAATATCTAAGCTACCTCAAGTTTTCTTCTTGAAATTCCGTCGCGAGCTGAGCTTGTAACTTCTCTATCTCCTCAAGATCATTCCCAATAATTATGATATCATCCTAATACACTATTAGGACAACAATTTTACCTTCCCCATTCCTTTTAGTAAACAAGGTATGATTTGATTGGCCTTGGGAATACCCTTGACTTGTTACAAATTTGGTGAATCTGTCAAACTAGGCTCTTGGGGACTGTTTTAGTCTATACAGGGACTTTCTAAGTTTGCACACCTTGTCTCCAAAGCTTTTCTTGAACCCAGGAGGTGGCTCCATGTACACCTCCTCTTCCAAATCCCCATTCAAGAAAGCATTTATTACATCTAGTTGGATTAGAGGCCAGTCTAAGCATGCAGCCACTGATAATAGGACCCTGACAGTGTTCAACTTTGCC
>JANIIA010000005.1:63694314-63705809 GCA_027478495.1 Erythroxylum alaternifolium
GTTGAATAAACTCATTTAATTTTTCAATAATATGAATTAAAAGTTCAATTTTTCGATTACATTCAATTATATGATGGCTATCTGATGGTCCTTCTAAATTTAGATGAATATATTTAATATAATTATCTAAAGAATTTTTATGTGCTTGGACTTTATTCCTATGTCCTTCTAATTCAATCATGTATATGCCTTCTTCTCTTCTAGTTAGATTATAATAATACTTTTTAAATTCACAGATATAATGTCCTAAGTAACAAAGATCATAACTTTGCTAACGAAAACACGTGTTAGGGTTAGGACGTTATCAAATCTTATAAATCCACCACGCTTCTGCGGGAGCAAGATCATTACTACACCACAGGCAGGTTGCTGGGGTAGCCCATACTATCCCAGATCCACTAAGTCCAAGCGAAAGCTTCGAGTTGTTGGGGCGATTCGAAACAAAGACCTCATGGATAACCTATAAGCTCTGATACCACTTTGCTAACGAAAACACGTGTTGGGGTTAGGGCGTTATCAAATCTTATTATATATAATAACTAACTTAATATTTAAAAACCGGTAAAAGACAAAAAATGCTTAGTCAACTTTAAAATTAACGAGCATTTTTAATTTCAATTAGAATTCATGTTGAGAGAGTTTGGTCTAACAATTTAAAAGATTGGATTACCTTTTATAAAACCAACTTAAAGGTCACAATAAATTATGTTTTAATATTTATATTAAAATGATATTATTTTGATAATTTTAAGAACTCCAACTCAGATTATTCAAGTTAAGCTTCGAATTGTATCTTAAAAGTGACCTATTTCAATTTTCAATTGTATCCAGCACATTCAATATAGCAATAGTAAAATTTAATATTCCTGGTTACAAAACATATATTCTGGAAACTTCCGATGGACCCATATGGATGGTCCAATTCAATAATCCAATGAACAAAATGTTTCAAGATCTATCAGACAAAGCAGCTGCTTAAAGTTGTCCATTTTTACAGTTAACAGGTTGAGTAGAGCAAAGAATGGCCGATTCCACTACGACGGTGCTAGAGAGCAAACCGCCGGCTGCGGAGCCGAAGAGATCATGGGGAGATGAGGTGGACGAGGAGGAGGAGGAGGAGAACCCCAATGTAGGAGATGATATAACCAAATCGGAGGATAAAGTCGTCTCTGAGTTGAAAGTCGACGAGTTGAGCATAGCCGACGAGAAGAAGGCTAATAAGTTCCTGGATGACCCTGAAGACTCCAATATTCAAGCTGTAAGATCTCTCTTGAAGTCTCTTTTTTTCGTATGTTGCGAATTTGAGTTGGTGAATACAGTAAGATGGCTTTATTTTCTCGGTAGTGTTTTGTTTGTATAAACTGTTTCTTCAATTGATTGAAGTGAAGTCCTTGATTTTTCGTACGTGTGTGCCTTGAGAGTATTATGGGGTAAACTTTGCGTTGTAGAACATGGGCTACTCTTTCTCTTTGTACTGATTTGGATCCAAAATCGTATCTTTATATGATATATAGTCGATTGAGTTAAAAAATTTACGTCCTAAGAGGTAGTGATAAGTACTTTAGAGTTGTTCATTTAGCCAAAGTGACATACGACCAACTGTGGCGGCGCTAGATTTCCTATTGCTTGACTTATTTTGGTTGATTTGCTACAGGTTACTACCGGGGATACTCCCTATACTTCAGCAGCCACATTTGAAGAGTTAAACCTGTCACCGGATTTGTTGAAGGGTTTATATGTGGAGATGAAATTTCAGAAGCCAAGTAAAATCCAGGCAATTAGTCTTCCCATGATCTTGAATCCTCCTCATAAAAACTTGGTAGCACAAGCTCATAATGGTTCTGGTAAAACCACTTGCTTTGTTCTGGGTATGTTGAGCCGGATTGATCCACAGTTGAAAAGAACTCAAGCTCTTTGTATTTGCCCTACAAGAGAGTTGTCAATTCAGGTTAGGGTTTTCATTCTTATTTATCTCTTGCATTCAATTTTCATTATGTTTTTCCTTTCATCCATAAATATCCAAGAGGGGTTGCCTGAGAATTTGAAATAAGATTTGGGACTTATTATATGAAGCACATCATGGTAATGTGTCTTATAAACTGATCCTTCAGGTTAGATTCTGAATAGTACACTTGAATAATCATCTAAGTATGTTGAAGTGACTAACTCCAAAGAAGTGCATATTCTGGACAGTATTTCAAACAGAGAGGCTTTCTCATCCATCCTCTCGAATAGCCATTATGCTTTCTAGCTATGAGATTGTCTGGTAGTGGCTTAACATTTATGTTTATAGCACTCAAGCGAAACCTTGGATTGTGCTTTGACAGTAGCAAATGTTCCTTACAGAATTTAGAAGTTCTTCGGAAAATGGGAGTGTACACTCAAATAACTACCGAATGTGCTGTGCCTATGGACAACACAAGTGGAGAAAGATCCAAGTTCCGGCCTCCCATCTTTGCGCAAATAGTGATTGGCACTCCTGGTACAATTAAGAGATTAATGTCCCAGAGGAAATTGAGTGTTAGTGATATCAAGGTTCTTGTTTTTGACGAGGCTGATCACATGCTGGCCAGGGTAATTTAGCTACGATGCTCATTGAGCTCATCGCATTGTGTGATTTTGAAGCTTACCTGCATTGCATATTTTAGTTGGTTGTTTTGGTGTTTCTCAGCACTTAATATTTCACCTTCTCCGTTATATTTAATCACTGATATGGGGGAATTGTAGTCCAAAGAAGTTGGTGATACATACTGTTTGATGCTTTTACAGTTTTATTGGTTATGTTTCTTTGAATTTTGTTATGCTTTGAGAATCTTTGTGTAAAGGTTACATTAATTTTTAAGAAATTTGAGAGATAATTTGGGGCCTTAAAGTGCTTTTTCAGCCCCATCTCTCACTGACCATGTTTAATGGTACAAAGTACTAACCAGGTCTTAACATAGAGCTCCTTGGCTTTGATGCCCTGAAACCTCACAGATGGAACCAATTGACTTCTGTTTCCGATGTAGTTACATATATTATTTGCTTTTTGCTTTGTAAGTGACTTAATTCCAATTGTTGGAATTTGGTAGGACCTATATGTACTCCTGATCTAATTGTTTAGTTAAGATTTTGAGCAGAGAATCATGCTTTTTGGCAATTTTGAACTTAAGACAAATTTTGGGGATAAATTGTTAGGTCTGCATCTGTAGAACTGATGTCATGTCTTATAAAGTCTATAATCATGATATTTAATGCTTAGGTTACTAGTTTATCAACCATGTCAAGTTTTATATTCATGTTCCAAGTGTGTTTTTATATTTTGTATTTTATCAGTTGGTGCATTTACCTCTCTGTTTTACCTTAATCACTCTCTTCATTGGCCACCCCTAACGCACCTTACACTATTAAATAAAACTGAGCATACACACTCCAACAACCCTGAAATTATGTGCATGCACACAATCACTTGAAATACAGGCACTTTAATTGTTGACTAAACAGAGTATGGGCTATATTGTTAGCTTTAATGTCACTTTAACTATCAATATGCTGAACATAACATCTTCTAGGGAACTGTCCGATGAGTGTCTCCTGAAGAAAGTAGTACACTTCGATTGGTTTTGAATTTCTCCATTGATTGTTGTTTTTAACATATTTCCAAGAAACCAATCTAATTTTACGGTTTTGTGGGATATCTAGGGCCAAAACCATTTCCGTAATTCATGTTCACCGGGGAGTCTTATGTGGCAGTAATATGATGCTGCATGTTTTAGCTCAAACTTAATGAAGAAAATCCTTTTGTTGATTAAGATTCAATTGGTGCAGGATGGATTTCAAGATGACTCCCTGAGGATAATGAAGGACATTGAGAGGTCCAATACAAATTGTCAGGTTTGTGAAACGCTCAATATACTGTGACATATTTCTGCATTATCATATTTTTCCCATGCAAATGATACCTTCTCATTGAAATATTAAACCAAAACAAAAGAGGAAAAAGAAAAAAAATAAAAATTGAAAAGGGAAAGGCAAGAACAGGCTTATGTTTATACTTACATACAAAGGCAAAAGGGTGCTGAGAAATACAATACTAAGTCCCTAACTTGTTTCCAGGTTCTTCTGTTTTCTGCGACTTTTGATGAGGCTGTCAAAAATTTTGTTTCAAGGACTGTGAAAGACTACAATCAACTTTTCGTGAAGAAGGAAGAACTTTCATTGGAGTCGGTAAAGCAATATAAAGTAAATTGTCCTGATGAACTTACTAAAATTTTAGTGATAAAAGATAGAATACTAGAATTCGGAGAGAACCTGGGGCAAACAATCATATTTGTTAACTCAAAACGTAGTGCCAGTATGTTGCATAAGGCACTTGTGGACTTTGGTTATGAGGTCACAACTATACATGGTGCCCTTACTCATGAAGACCGTGACAAGATAGTTAAAGAGTTCAAGGATGGATTGACACAAGTTCTCATATCTACCGATCTTCTTGCTCGAGGGTTCGACCAAAGACAGGTGCACTTTTCTATATATCAAGATGATTTTCCTACAAGTTAGTGATTTTGGTGTTTAAACTGGCAATTCAGATATTTATGGTATTCACTTGTAGGTTAATTTGGTGATCAATTTTGATCTACCTGTGAAGTATGAAACTCCTAATGAACCTCATTATGAAGTGTACTTGCACAGGATTGGTAGGGCTGGACGATTTGGCAGTAAAGGTAATTTTTTTTGTTTGGTTCTGGTGCGTATGTCTACTTTTCTCAGTGTATTTAATATAAACTGAAATCTATAAATTCCATGTCTGAAGTTTTGTCTCTTTTCAGCTTCCTTTTACTGGCTTGTAGTAATTGATAAACAATGTGGCATTACTACTTGCAAGTAAATTATCTGATTATGAATGTTTTGTTGGATCCTGCAGGCGCAGTTTTTAATTTCATAATGACTGATAGGGACCATATGATCATGGATAAGATTGAGAAATATTTTGGCAGTCAAGTAACAGAGGTAATGTTGCCATGTGGTTATTGAATGCTTCTTCAATTCTTGCTTTGTGGTTCAGGATAGGTGAAATGGATCCTTTTAGATAGCGCCTTGCGAACTAGATTGAACTGTTTCCTATTTAAATTACCTGGTTTTAGTTTTGTTTCTTTGAATCGATATCCAAAAGTTCAGAGTACATATTCAGCGTTATGGTATAAGCTTTTTTTCCCCCTTTCTGTGTAATGCAGGTAACTTCTTGGAACAGTGATGAAGACTTCAAGGTTGCTCTTAAGGCAGCCGGGTTGGTCCGAAGTTAATTTAGAGCCGATTTGAGAGCCGTTAGAGATTGTTTATTTGAGTTCTTGCAACAAGGAGAACAGACAACTGGTCAATTGTGTGAAAACTGAAAGCACTCTTGTATTGTTTTGTGTTTAGGTAAGGTGTGTAGAAGCAAAGAGTACTTTTATCTTTACCCACCATTCAAGAGATATAAAGGAAAGAGCTGTTTAATACTTACACGATCCCCTACTGTTTATATATGTACAAAACTAAAACCAAAGAAAGACAAGAAACAATGTTACAACTGAACCTGCTCAAAATGTTCCACATCATTGTAGGACCATATCATCAAGATTGGGCAGAGGAAACCTCAAGGTCGCTGCAACACCGGTCAGCTGTGATAATTGCTCTCCTGTTATATTCTTGGAGGAGACAATAAGCGCTTTCCCACCAGTTTCTCTCACCGATCTAACCAACTTCTCATACTTCTCTCTGCTCATATTATCATTACTCCTGAATAGCTCGTCTGTGATCAAAAGTGTATCAATTGCCAGCAACTCTTGCGCCATTTCTACGTGCTTTGGACCATAGCATGCACGAGCATAATCAGCCAACAACCTATCCGTAACCTCCTTGAAAGCCCTTATTTCTGTTACGTGCTTCACGTCTTTGATCAGATGCATCACAGCCTCAACGTGTAAAACCTCCTTTAAGCCAGTGGTCTTACTCGTGGTAACCAAAATTATGCTTGATTTCTTGTTTTCAATGGACTTAAGCTTCAACCTTCGCGCTTCTGACAACAAATAGCTCCTGAACTCATCTTTCATGGAATCAGAGCTACCGATGACCATCCCACTTATTGCATTGAAATCAAAATTCTTCACGCAAGTGTTGAAAAGGGTTTCGAAAAATTTGGTCGAATTATTCTTCTTGTTAGTGCTCAACCCTTCAACCTTGGCCCGGAGGGTTGCTTCTTTTCTCCCTACTGAATACACTTGAGCTAATCCTTCTTGCATGAGAATTACGGCTAAGCCAGCCTCAGAAGCTTTGTCATGACTCTCGTGCAAAGCTTCAATGTCGATCACACTCCAAGCCTCTTTCCTTAGAAGGAACTGCTTGTTTTTCTCTATTTCCAATGTATGGAACGCCCCAATGGCTACATGCTCGTTTACGGTCAAGTTCTTGCCACTAATGCGCAAACTGCTAGAACGGTCTTTGGTGAAATCGACAGCCGTGACCTTGACGTCGAGGATGACTCTGACGCGTGAGCAGCTCTTAACATTGCCGGAGTTGGTGTTTTGCACGACTTTGCGAGTGGTTTCAGCAGCAACAACGTCTCTGGGTTTGATCAGGTTATGGATTAGCCATAGGTCGTCAGGCTCCTCAGGGATGATCTTGACCGTCCCTGGTTGATTTGGAGATATTTGCTCTTCGGTAAGCTTCATATTCAGGTTCTCTTGATGGCTTGTAATGATCCTGAGCTCGATCTAAAATAATGGGAGTCTTGGGTCCTCGCTAAAGTCCTGGACGTTTTTGCGGATGGTTGTGTGATCCTAATTTCTCTTGGTTTTTCTCTATTTTTGAAGGGGGTTCACTGGTTTGGCATGGCTATCGACATAACTAGAATATGATGTAAATAAATTCCTTTTACAATTTTTATAATTTTATTGCAATTCAAACTCTTACAAAAATAAAGCTACAGTCAATTTCAATCTATTATTTTCTGGCCATATATAACATAAAATGGTATTAAAATCCGATTAAAGAGAGATGGAAAATCTTTGTAAAATACCTATAATAAGTCTCTCTAGTCGATATAGCGTTCAAGGCTTTTATGTTATTAAAAAGAACTTGTGTATCAAACTATTCTATTTATGAATATGATGAACTTGACGTCAGGATTTGTCCATGTGCAAATCTGTTATTCTTCTTTTTAAGTAATAAGAATACGGCCATAAAAACCATTCTTTTAAATATCATTTCATTCTTTGATGGTTGGTCGTTTTACAGCTCTATTGAAAAGAGAGAACAGATGCTTATCTTTAATTAGTTTAAAGTTGCGGTCAACTGACTTAAAATATTACTTCATGTAGTCAGTATGTATGATTCCGAGCAAAATGGATTGCACGTCAGGATAGTGCTCATCCACTTCTAATCTAAATCATCTATAAATCTGCTTCTTGTCAACCTTTCCGATATCCTTTTCTGATCTTTTGTAAAGAAAGAAAGAATGGCGGCCTTGGCCTTGATGTGGTTAGTTGCAGCCTCAGTCATGGTGGGAAGCACCAATTTGGTCATGGGATTGAAGGAAGCTGCAGGGCTCATACATGTTGGTGGCAAAGTAATGTGTCAGGATTGCACTAAAGATTACAATGCGTGGATAAATGGTGATAGGCCAATTAAAGGTGCCTCTCTTTTCCTTCTTTGCTCTTTTCTTTAAAGTCTAATTAATATTGAGATTTAAATTGAAAAAGATCTGTTGTCCTTTTACTAGTGTAGAGATGTCAACGGAGTTATGGTGGCTTGTGACTCAGCCCGTCATTTTTTTAAAAAGAAAAACTTCCAAAACGACGTCGTTTGTAGTAAAACGACGTCGTTTTGGAAGTAACGAAGACTATGGTTGGCCCGTGGTTCGGTTAACCTGGGCCAAAATCAAGTCGGGTTCTTTTTGACTTCTCTATACTAGTGTGCCTTATGGCTCTGTAGTAATATGTATTGAAATTGGATGTCAAAGCTTGAGCAGCGCTTAATCAATTTGGTGTGGTTTTGTTAATTATGTCGTTGCATTGTAGGATGTAAGGTGTCTCTTACATGTATGGATGAAAGAGGAAGAGTCATATATTATGAAAGTGATGAAACGGATGAACAAGGTCAATTCGAAATGACAATGAACAAGGTCTTAAATGGGAAAGAATTGAAGGAGAAATTGTGTTCGGTTAGGTTAGTGTCATCACCAGACCCTACTTGCAATGTCCTCACAGATTTTGCCGGGGGCAAATCAGGAGTCAAGCTCAGGAGACCTACCTTGGTTTACCGAGACCTAATTAAATATGTGCTTACACCATTCTATTTCACCAGCCCTATTTGTGATCGACCTGATACTACTCAGTCAGATGATGGCTATACCAATCAAGGAAGTCAATATTGATTAGTATTTTCCAGTTAAGGTTATGGTCTACCACATGTTTCTCTTTTCATTCTGTATTCAATAACCTTACCTTATTAATTATTATGCATGTTTTTCTTTCAATTATACGTTAGCTTGTAAAAATCATAATTAACGCACTAAGTTTCAGTTTTACTAACTTATCTTCCATGACAAAACCCAACTTGTAATAATGAAGGTCAAAGGCACACGAGGCATAGTTTCTCATCCATTTAGTATTAAAACAGTATTGCAAACTACTCTCATGGAGCCTGAGAATTTCTGTAAACTTGTGACATAGTAGCACCCACCAAGAACCTTCAATCACCTCATCATACAATATGATTTCCACTATCCATTGCCACTTTCAATGGTTAAGTAGGATTCACAATAGATAGGATTGACATTTTATTTTTGGAAAAACTTGCTATACGAAGAATATGGGTAAAATATAGACTTATGTTATGAAACATGACACAAACATGCACCCATATTTTTCCCTTCTAGAGTTATGTTTTCAAGATGAACTCTTGAATGTATAAATTATCAAGTTACTAAGTAACACAAATTAAGCATAATACTGTATTCTTGACCTATATTGGTGGTGATTATTATGAAAAATTTTTGGTGTTTAGGCAGAAGGAGTGATAAAGCAACACAATCGTAACATAAGTCTATATTAATGACTTATATTTGTGATAATATTGACGAAAATTAATATTTTTAGTATCTGTGAAGAACACGGGACCAATACGGGACTATGTTGGATCTATGTTCGTCGAGATTTTAGGATTTCTTGAGATTAAAAAAAAGAAATGTGAAGGAACAAAGAGTCATCTGAGAGGATAAGGAGCTATCAAGAGGGACTAAATTAGAGGTCTTGACTGAAGAAGAATGAAGCACCTTAGATACAAAGTTTAAGATTCTATCAAGATTAAACCATTTTGGATAAATATTCATAATGTACCACTATAATATTGG
Organism: Erythroxylum alaternifolium; assembly: GCA_027478495.1. NCBI lineage: Eukaryota > Viridiplantae > Streptophyta > Magnoliopsida > Malpighiales > Erythroxylaceae > Erythroxylum > Erythroxylum alaternifolium. The sequence goes on from JANIIA010000005.1 coordinate 63,703,685, forward strand.
TTAACTAAAGGGCCGAGTTTATTAGTAAGCTGCATAAATGAGACAATAGCTAGGATGAAGATGATTGGTAATGGAAGGTTATGTGTAAGTGAAGAGTTGGAAAAAGAACTATTTGATTATATTCCTTTGATGATAACGGGGAATGATGAAAAAATATTTGAGGTCTCCATCATGTTGTCCTACTAATGGAAATCATTGTTTAAGCAACAGGGCAAGAAATGGAGGCCTACTGGAAGGAAGTTTGTAAGAGAAGACTTTATAGAACTGTTAGGAATCGACTTAGGCTTGGCATTGGGTCGAGCTGAGCTGCCCTTTTAGGCTCAAGCCTAATCCAAAAATTTATGTTTGAGCTAAGCCTGACCTGAAGCCAGATCAAATCTGAGGCTCGCGACTCATGCCTAAGCCTGATCAGCTTCGGTGGCCCAAAACTCAATTGAGTTCAGGTTAAGCTTGATTTTTCTTAATTTAGAATTTAAAAACATCATTTTACTCAAAATAACATCATTTTCACTTAAAATTTTTGAATTTAAGTTTAGGTTAGGCAAAGTAGCTTGAAACTTGAAAATTCAAAAGTTGAACCTAACCTAAAGCTCGATCAACTCAGACTGAACTTGTTGACTTTAGGTGGGTCAGACCAAAAATCCCATCCCTAATTGGAATACAAGTAGCAACTGAAGGGATAATAATAATAAAAGAAAGTGAGGAGATGGAGGTTCCAAAAGAGAAAGTGAAAGAAGATACCAGACAAGAAGCTTTTATTGATGAAGTTGTAGAAAAAGTAATTGGCAACATTATCAATGAGAGAAAGTATAGTAAAGCAGAACAAGTAGAGGTTCTTCCACAATTAAATCAATCTGGTCTGTCTAATGTTCCTTTAAGTGAAGAAGTTATGGAGCCAAGTTAGGATGAATTAAGGAGTGATACAAAAAGGAAGTTAGGGAGAAAGAATAGATCTAAAGATCCAAATCCAAAAAACACTCCTAATGTTAATAATATCTTGGAATATTAGGGGTATTAATTGCCCTAAGAAGCAATTATCATTAAAATATTTTGTAAATGAGGTCAAACCAATTGTTACAAAAATGCTAAAGGTCAAGCTTAATTAGAAGAACGTTACAAAACTAAAGATTTTTAGATGTTAATAATCTTTTTTGTCGAATCACTAACACCAGCACTATGGTCACATACTAATAACTTTTGATTTAAGAATAGTAAGAATTAAAACTTTTGAGTATAATGATAAGATGATGCATCTCTCAGTTTAGTTTATTTAGGAGGAAACTAAGGCATTGGTTAATTTTGTTTATGATTCAAATTTCTCATTTCAAAGGACAGTGCTATAGGATAAGATAGGCAGTATCCACTCAACAATTTAGAGCCCTTGGATTCTATCAAAGGACTTTAATAATATCCTTTATAAATTAGAAGTTGAGGGGTATCTTTACATGAGGAGTTTTTTAAATGATTTCAAGGAGTGCGTGGAAAAGTTTGAAGTCACTGATCTAAAGTTCTAAGGATGTTTTTTTTTTTAATCTAGGAGCAATAAATAGATCTTCGAATGGCATTTAAGGAAGAAATCAGATTTGAATTTAATAAATAAAGCATGGTTGGAAGAATTACCAGAGAGAAAAGCTAGTTTCAGAAGCTTAATGTTTTGAAATCATTCTTTAATCAAAGTTCAAAATATATTCCTTAAAAAAGGAGGAAATGTCCATGCAAGTTTAATAATTTTTTAGCAGAGTAGGTGGATTTAATGGGGAAAGTATAAGAGGTATGCCATGAGTGATCCAAGGCTACAACTTTCACATATTTGCTAAAAATATACATCTAATTAAACACGAACTGAAGGAGCTAAATCCTAACAAAATTTCAAGTTCATGTCAAAATGTTACAAATGTGAGGAATAAAATGCTTATAACTCAAGAGACTCTTTACCAATAGCCTAGTATAACACCCCACTCCCGCTGGACCCGAACCCGATATCGATAGTGATATCCGAATCCGTGCCCCGCGAGGGTGGTGTGCCACATCACTAAACAGTCAAAGTCGGTATAAATTTTTTTTAAAACCACAAACATAAAGTACAGCAATTCGGTAATCAAAACATTCCCCTTTGCTTTATAAC
>JANIIA010000005.1:63722129-63750193 GCA_027478495.1 Erythroxylum alaternifolium
GGTTCGAGGGATGCATCAAGATAAAGATCAAGCTTCGGAATAAGGTACGAATTAAATTTCGCTTTATTATGATTCGTATTAATCATTTTATAGAATTAAATAGATCTTGGTTTTCGGGAAATCAAAAGTCACGAAAAAGTTTCGTAATTATTCCGCTGCGATTCGGATCAGATCCGGATCCGAATCCGATTTCCCAACTGTACATACTTAAAAGATTTGTTTGAATATGGTACATCGCTCGAGTCCGATCCATGCTGTCCCTGTATCCATCTTATTTTCAAGCTTAAACTCTACATTGACATCAGATCTGAATTCAACCGATTATTAGGCTTATTATTATTTAAAGCTTAAGATTACACTTTACAAATAACTGTGCTCCATTGCAGAAACTGCTATTGAAGTTTGTTGCAATTGAAATAGGATACAACTAGTTTACTCTGGTTCCATAATATAATAAAATTATGAATTTAATTATCGTTACAATAATATTTTTTATTATATTATAGAGTCCAACCTGTAAATGACTACCAACCCCGAACCCGAACCCTACACTGTTTTCCTTTGGAATAATGTTGATCAATCGGGTGAATTTGTATAAATTGATGCATTGGATTCTATAGATTTTACAGCAACAATACTGATGTACGACAAAGGGAAAGCATTGATCAAAGAACACGACAAGAAGTGGGTTTCACTTCACTACGCCGCCTACTTTGGCTACCACGATATCGTCGTCTTATTACTACTAGAAGATAGATCTATGGCCTACACAACCACTAACGGTGTAACCAAAATGTTACCTCTTCATCTTGCCGCCAGCAGTGGCCAGGTAGAGGTAATGGAAGCCATTATACTTCTTTGTCCAGGTTGTTGCGAACTGGTAGCTCAACATAAGTGGAACGTTCTTCACTTTGCGGTCGACAACGACAAGGAAGAGGCGGTGACTTACATTCTGAATCATCCGTTGCTCAAGAATCTTATAAATAAGAAGAATGGTGAAGGAAGCACACCTCTCCATATGCTCGCTGACTCTGGTTCTTTCCTGAGTTCTTTCGTGACTCACCCTCAAGTGGACAAGTTAGCCGTTAATGGCAGAATCTTCAATGTTCTTGACCTCCTATCCGAAGATGGTCTGTGGGGTCAAAGGGTAACATCAGTTTTCTTTTCATGCTTATATTTCATTAAAATCCGAATTTTCTCCATTTGTGCTTCAGATATCCCTATAAAATGACCATCGCAATCATACTTGTGTTGCAGAAAAGATTTGCAGATTGTTTAAGATATAAGTTGAAGTTGGGAGGAGGACGGCGAATTCCTATCCAGGAAGATGAAGTAAAATCAGAAGGAAGCGACAAGGCGAACAAAGTTGATGCAGGGCATAAAAGTAGTGATGACATAATGGACTACATTAAAGACGCTAGAGAGGCACATCTGGTGGTGGCTACACTTATAGCAACGGTCACCTTCGCCGCAGGTTTCACCTTGCCTGGTGGTTACAAGGATGAAGGTGGCCCAGATGAAGGTGGTGCAATTCTAACCAGAAGGACAGCTTTACAAGTATTTATTATTACAGATACCATAGCCATGATGCTGTCTACTGCTGCTGTCCTCGTCCATGTCTCTCTAGCTCTAGACAAGGACAAGACGGAGGTCTACTCGCTCTTCAAAAAGGTGCTGAAGTTAACCATTTCAGCCATGTTTGCCATGGTGGTTGCCTTCATTACAGGAACTTATGCTGTGTTATTTCATAACTCATCTTTAGCCATTGCTACTTGTCTCCTTGGCTGCCTCTTCTTCCTCCACTTGTTCTACGTTGGCATTCCAGTTCACAAGAAGTTACCAGACAAGCTCGGGAAAAAGAGTCCGGCCCCTTCTAATATGTCTAAATCTGCGGAGGCTCTGTCCAATTATAAGCCCCCTTCTAATCTGCCTAAATCTGCCGAGGCTCCGCCCAAAAATACGCAGGCTAAACCCACTCCTAATATGTCTTAACTCTGTCGAGGCTCTGTCCACTTCTACAACGTCTAATGCTGCCGTTGGATCTACGATGTTGCAGATATAAGTTAATATTTAGTATAGTTTTTAAATGTAATCATATATTTAAATTTATTAGTGTCATTGTAAAAATTGATAAATATAAAGAGAGTTATTAAAGGAAAGTGTTTCTGCGGTAAAAATTTTACTTTTTGTTAATAACCTTATGATAATTATTATTTTCCATTATATAGATAGAAATCAAGTTCAATGTATCTTTTTCTTTTTATTTATATGATTAATAATATATTTTTTATGTAATATTTTATGTACTAAATTTATTTTTTATATTTTTCTTATTTTAATTTAACATTTATTATTTATAATATTAAATTTATATGATTAATCATATATTTTGTAATTATTTATACAACAAATTAATAGTTTTTTAAATCAATAAACTTAAGTCTTTTTATATTTTTTCAGCAACTGCAATTACATTTGTCAAACACATATTGTCATATTTTAATAGTTATCAAAACAACAATTTTAAACACATAAGTACTTATTGAGAATAAATGATAAACTACTCTCCCAAACTAAACCTAACTCTGTTGAGACTAAAAACCGTTTTCGTTTTTTCCAATTTTTGATGGATTATGAGCCAAGCTGTCCGTAAGATATCCAATATGCTCTTTGTTCTATTCAAAGACTTATTTTCTTTTGCTTCCAACACTGCTTAATACAATAATAATAATAAATTAATCAAAATTTAATTTAATTTAATTTTTCTATAATATATAAATTAACTAAACAATTTTAATAAATTATCAATTTTAAAATTTTAAAATCTTTTAATTTAAAATTTTTATTTAAGAAATTAAAATTAAAATAATAAAAAAGCAAAATCAAAATATGTGTCACAGTGACTTAATTATTATGCCTGTGATACAAATAAAATCAAAATTTCAAATTTAATTTTTTATCATAAAAATATTTTAAAAAATTAAAATTAAAATAATAAAAAAACAAAATCAAAATATATGTCACGAGCGTGATTTAAGTGTCACACTCGTGACACAAATAAAATCAATTTTTAATTTTTATCTTAAAATTTTTATTTTAAAAATTAAATTTAAATAATCATGAAAAATCAAAATATTTTTGTGACACAAATTAAAGTAATTTTTAAAATTTAAATTTTTATCTTAAAAATTTTATTTAAAATGTAACACATTGTGCTTTTATTAATTTAATTTTAATTTTTATCTTAAAAATATTATTAAAAATAAAAAAAATGTGTCACTATTTTAATTTTAATTTTAATCTTAAAAATTTTATTTAAAATTTTTTAATTTTTAAATAAATTTAATTTTAATTAAAATTTTTTAAATAAAAATTTTAAGATAAAAATAAAAATAAAAATAAATAAAATAAAATTTGTCATATTTTATTTTATTTTTCCCGTAGATAAATTACTAGCAGGCTGTTACTGTGCATGTGCGCAGTAGTAATTCGTTGGAGTTCAATGCCCAGTTACTTTTAGCATTATAGAGTATTTAAGTAAGGGGAATAAGTTCAAATCATCACCCATGACTTAGAAAAGATAAATCTTAACACTCAGCGGACACGAATATAAACATACAACAACATCATCATCTCTAATAAATCGTGAAATACACAATCCACCAGTGCAAAACCTCTTAGGACCAATCTAAAAAATAATTAACAATAATTTAGAAATGCATCATTAGGTTGATAGATCTCACTTTAACAACACTGCAAGCGGCACAGTTTGATGGCTCCTCTTAGACATCACTGATCACATCTTCTGAAAGATATATTAACAAAGGATGCATTAGTGTATGAAATCTTTGTTTTATTATTTATTCGAACAATTTACTAATAATTGACCTAAGATTTATATTAAATTTTGATCAAAATGAAATCTTAAATTGATTTAAACCATAAAATCATTTATTATATGAATGGGTTAAGAAGCCTGAATCTTAATTCACCAAATAGTAAAACAATACCCTATTTTGAATGAAGAAGGAATACTAACAATATATGAATAAAATGGGTTTCTATTTTACACTTATTTCTTACCTTTAAGAAGGTTACTAAAGATTTATTATATTAAATTTAAAATGACATACAACTCTAGCTTAACATCTAGATAAGCTAATCAACATCTAGATAGCTTAACATCTTGATTCTTTTTTCTTTGTTATTTGAAACAATTCAAAACTATTGCAAGAAGTCTCAACATGCATAATAAAAGGTTGTATACTTGAGTTATACTTGTGTCTGGTACAATATCATGTCATGAGCCTAAGAATGAATTTTTTTGCAAGTAGCAGACAAAACCTTTTAGAGAATGAGAATAGTTGTGAAAAAAAAGTGACAATACCACTACATCACCACCGGTGTATAGCCGTACAACCTCCCCTCCACTGGAAGTAACAGGCGGAAAAAAGAAATTAAGAGGTCATGTAAGTTATGTCCCACTACAAGAGGCTCACATACATCCCAAGTTTCTCTCCAACTGCTTAAACTGTTTAAGATACCACTTAATGTGAATGCCCGTAATATAATCAAGGCATATGGATGTCCAATCGAGCCTAGTAAGATGCTTAATTTATGATATTACATAAATTATATCCGATATAACGTACTTAAGCAGAAGGATTTGAGTTTTAGTCAGCTCACCACAGAGCTTGCTCCGCTCAACAACAATGCAACTATTTAAAAGTTTAGATGCATCCAAGCCTTATTCTGGCTATTCGAGTTTAAATGATCTTTACCAACTACTGAGAAAGGAAGACATATTCAAGGTATCTATTCCGCGACACAAAAAACACTATTATCCTTTCAGCAATTAATTTAGTATTCACTTTTGACTAATTGTATTGGTATCAGCGTTAGAATTTCTAACGAATATTGCACAGTAACGTACTTATTAGCAACCACATGATAAAAGCACTTGGCATATTGAAACATCAGCCAGATTTTCAGATGAAATGTAGTGGGAACCAAGTAAATGCACTGTTCCAGCTTTTTCATCCTGCACTTTGATGCTTGAAGAGCCTGAAAATTAGGAACGGAAAGGTTGGCTTAGAGAAACAACATACAAAAAATTACATAGAAGCTATGAAACCAATTCAACGTATTGCCCTCGCTTCACTCAATAAACTCTCTAACCAGCCAGCCATGAACTTGAGTCGGAATTTTAAAAGTGCTCCACCATACTAATTTGTTTAAAATTTCAACATTCATTTTTAGAAAATGAAATAAAGATAGCACTGGAACTAAAAACATTACGATTTCCAGAGTTGGAACTCTAAAGCATAACCAAGTAATCTCCTATTCACCATTTTCCTCTCTTTCAAATAATGCCATTTTGCATTCCATCAAGACCTAGACTCTTCTCACCATTTTAAGATCCCTTCGACTAAGATGTTTTTATTAAAAAAGAAGCTTAGCTAAGTTAGGAAACTGTACAACACAATTCCGTCAATCTAACTTTGCATCAAGAATTTTCTAAGTAAATAACTCCCTCAAAGAAATTCGATTGGACCTGACCAATTCTGTGGAGACAATCGTCAAAAAATTATCCAATGATTCACCAGTTGTCGAGCCATTTTTCTAGAAAAAGAAGGTACATTGATTATATAACTCACATTTTAGTCAAAACAAATCCTTGCCTAAGATGTATTTGCTGAAGAGCTGTTACCTACATTGTTGAGGACTTCCTAACTATTTTGTTCAATTCAAGGAAGTTATCTAATCAGAAACCACGGGTATTACTCTGAACTATAGAATCATTTACTTCCACTTGAATAGGAATAGGCATGGTGAATAACCAGGGAATACCCAGTTAATGATAAATGTCAAGGCCTGTCTTTCCAAAAGTTACTCCTCACCACCTAATTTCCTCCTCACCTCAGAGATTAGTAGAAAGTTAGTCCTGAACATTTCATTTTAACGGAAGCAAAGGCCAACTGAACTAACAGAAATATCAAAATGTCTAAACTAACAAAGATTGCAAACTTTCTAATATATTCTGAAACTAAAGCAAGTTTCACTGCAAAGAAATGTAAGATGTAAGCACAACAATTTAAAGCATGGACGATTAAGATTAACGTCAGACTCACAGTTATATTCAGCCCATCCAATGGCCTGCTGTTCAAGATCATATAAGACCAGCTTATTTGAAAGAACTAAATCTATACATGACAATAAAACTAGAACATATTACAAGACCAATGATGAAGAAGATTAGTGTAATCCAGTAAATACAAACCAACATTTCTCTTCTTGCAATAAAAGATTTCTTGTTTTGTTCAAAAGAAGATTGACATATTTCTATTCCTTTTTCCCTCTCTTTAAGGGATATTAGACAATGTTTGAGGGATCTTAAAAGTTTGAAAATTGTACTAAAGTTATTACAGTCTCAGTTAACGTGTAAGAATTAGGTAATTGTATCATAGATCACAACCAACACCATGTGTGGGTAATGATAGAGTTAGAAAGAAGAGATATCAGAGGAACTTTATAGAGGAAAGATTAAATGTTTTACAGTTTACATGCATCTGACATAAGAAGTAGGGATGTGCAACATTTCCTATTACCTCCCAAAAGAGTCATGCTCCTTCTGTCCTTTGATTGCATTCCACTGTTTTGCCAACCAATACACCACAAACCCTCCTGCAAATACCCAAGTAAATGAACTCAGTTATGAGAATTATGTAGTAAATAGACTGAGATACATGACCTATATGGTAAGAAAGATAAGCCATCCATAAGAGACTGAAGACTCATATATAACCGTAAGGAACATGGAGATTAGAAACAGCAATTATCCAATTCTCCTTTAGCATAATCAACTCCCAACATAAACCTGATTCATGGGAATTCTCATCAGTGCACGAAAGCATTGACAAATCAAAAGACCAGGGCCAAGGATACGACAGCATGATTCAGGAACTAAAACTACGAAAAGGCAAATAGCAAGAGACGAAATATGTCAAAGGTAAGTAGCTAGGTTGATGAAGTTAAAAACAAACCTATATATTCCTTGCAACTATGTTTTCTCCCTCTCTTACTGTCCACACGCTGATACATCATTTTGATTCAAAAAGCTCTATCTCTCAACAGAAGTTAAAAAAAGCCCAATGGTGCATTAATAATTTGCACAATTGGACACAAATAAATTTTCCAACAACAGCAGCAACATTCCAAATGAAGAATAGAATGAGGGACAGAATGGTTCTCTAGTTGGATCAAATTCCAGAACAGAGACAGACACTAGGAAAACATCAACTTAATAACAAAAAGAGACTATCCAGTTTTACCTCCATAAGAATCCAAACACCAGACTGATATAATGGCTCCTTGAGTCAAACTCAAGAAAACACATGTCAACCAACTATTAGAGACAACTTAATTTTCATGAAAATTGTAATTAATTTTCCATGGAAGCATGCTGATTCAAGTTGTTTGTAACAACATCATGGAAAACAATTTGAGCATAGGTGTAGAATGGATAAGGAAAATGCAAGTTGACAACATTACATGAAACAACTACACAAACTGGAATTCCAAGCTATTCCAGGAGAGAAGAAGAGAAGAAAAAACCAAAAGCAAAGACCTTCATGAACTTACAGAATATACTTACAAAGGGGAACAGATAATCATGGGGATAGACCTTCAAGAGTACTGAATTTTCAAAATGGAAAGTGACATTTGGAAATCCATCATCCACACTGCAATTTTCATAAACACGCATATAAGTAAATTGGATTTGTTCCTTTGAATTTGTTGTTGTTGAAACAATTTCCATGATAGATAAAGATAAAATCAGTTAATTGAATATGCCTATGGACAGTTGCTAAGTTAAAACAAAAGGCATTTCTTTTCTCAAATTTGTGCCTATAGTCATACCAGATCTGTTTTATCATATGTCATTGGTCAATTTAGAAATTACATAGGCATCCTAGCCATAAAAATTGGGTGAGTTGGGAACAATTAACAATATCGCCACCAGACCAAGTCTTTTCTCAAATTTGCACCCGCATTCATACCAGATCTGTTTTCCTATATTGTCATCGGTCAACTTAGACAACCACCATCAATTCTTCATATAATCAGAAACAAATAACCAATCTATAACATAATTAAATAAATTACACAAGATATTTCACATTCACCGAAATTAACAGTTGTCAAATTCAGGTGTGCAGCGATGATCAAGACTTCTCCAGTGATCTGGTGTAAAAGTCAACATCTATTTATTCGGGAATAAATTGAACTTACATTTGAAGAATTCTTGATAATTGGTTTTGCTGCAGAAACAAAGCCATTGACACAATAGTCATCTATAGGGGAAGGCAGAACACTCCCTGCCCGCCTAAACATACTATTTGTTGAACCAGTAACTTGATGAACGAGTAAAACATCATAAATACTATCTAATACCAAATGAACAAAGACAATTGTAAGATGGAAATGATTTAAAGCATTTGGCGAACCAGATACAAGCGATACACAAAGCAATGAAGGGACTTGGTTAATGGTAGAAGCTACCAGATGGAGGGTGATTAGAAAGCACAGACTTTCTTCCTATATAATCCAACGCAGAGTCTACAAGAAAATTTGCTAGAGTTCCCGCATTTCGAGCACGCTCTCCTCTTGAAGTATTACCCTATAAACATCGTAGTGATCATTATTGTGTTAATGCATTGAACTTTAATGATAAAAATGTCCATATCAAAATTTGGATAAAACATCAAATTTGCATCTAGAAATTACCATAATCCAACGACTAGGTACTCTAGCAAAGATTGATGCAGCACGGAACAAACCAAAGGCAACATAAAACTTCCACTTATTGATAGGCCAAGCTTTACCCTTCAGTGGAAAAGTCCAATAAAAGTAAACAATAACAAATTTAGTTAAGTTGACATATATCAGAAAACTACCATAAGCCTCTGCTAGAGGAAAAAAATGCCAATAAAAGACGGGAAAGCCTTCACGATTATATATTAAATCATGGTATACTAATCTTGGAAGCTCACAAACACTTAATGTGAAGAGAATGTGCAGGAAAAAAATAGTATTGGAGCAAATAGCATATGTCCAAGTCCTTTTCCTGTGATCAAAGGCTCAAAAGAAATGGAGCAAATAGCATGTGTACAAGTCCCAGGGAATATTTCGATACACAAATCACATGATAGAGCAAAGTTTTGCAATGAGTCTTACAGATGCAGAGCAATATTCTGCCAGATATTCTGCTAGGGAAGGAATCCCTTCTAGAATTCCAGTCACCTTTGAGTTTTAAGGTATTTGAGCCCGAATTGAAATACAGAACAAGAAATGCCAAACAAGAATTTCATGTCTTTCCTGAGGCCTTCATTATGTCTTCTAAGAACAACTGAAAGTAGACATCAACGAAGAATACTCTATGGAAAAAGCAAAAGGAAGCTGACCTATACATACCTCCCCAGTAATCTCCACAATTGGCTCCTCCTTAAGCAATGACTCATCTTGCTCATTGGTATCAACAACGCGCGCAACGGGATGTCTTCTATGATACTCCCGATTCTATCACATATCATATCAAATTGAAACCATAAGCATGCTTCATAAATTAAAAAAGTACATAATTGCGTACAAATAGAAACAATGTGTCTAGATAAGTCCACAAGTATAAACAAACCCTAATAATAAAACTGCGTCTTACGTTGTCAAATTTTTAAGAGAAAAAGGCGCTAACCTCTATCAATCTGTCATAAAATGCACTAAACACGTTGGTTCTAGTAGCAGTTTGACCTCCAAGAGCAGCAATCTCATCCTTCCTTGCATTATCCTTATCTTCATAAATCTCCACCTATACACCAAACTAGAAAAAAATGTTTATAATCACTCTAAAGCTACTTCAATCAGAGAAGCTTCTAGAGAATTAAAATAGGAAGAAATTTACAAGCTTTTCAGTTGTGGCGATGATAGTTTCAATCATATTGTGAACATGGTGGCTCTGATAGAGGTGGTCCTTAGAGGTTGCCGGCTCCTTTTGTAAATCCTTGACGATAAGGCATTCGAACAGCTCAACCTCCTCGTAGGCTACGCGTGTAACCTCGAACAATGTCGATGACATCTCCGATCATTCGAACTCTGTCTGATTCAAAACATGAAAGAGATGGGTTGGAATAAAGCTTCCATCATCAAAATCCAGAGCATCCTCAGCAACAATCCCAAGATCAATGGCTTCCTCAACTGTTTCTGCAACTTCGGCATAAACAGGAATGACCACTGCAATGTTGCTGCTGTACGGTTTGACTAAACTCAGATGATGCTGGCATATGGAGTACCCTTCTATGGCAGATATGTGAAAATAATCAACGGTGAAGAGGGTTTTGGCAGGTCTATGAAAATAATCAACTGACCTGAGGTAGTGAATATAGGTGAGTGTCGCTAGAGAAGTGAAAATAATCAACTGCCCTGAGGTATAGAATATGGGTAAGCGTCACTTGAGAAGGAAATCAGATCCCATGTTCGAGAAACGAGAAGCAGTATCAAAGGAAAGAAACCGATGGTGGAGAAGGAGAAGAAGCTAGAGGAGAGAGCGCAGAAACTTTCGCTCTGGTGGAATGTTCGAGAGTAAAGTAAAACGACAAAAAATGACAACCATTGGATGCATTGGATGGCTGGATTTAAATTCTTCATCATCACCCATCTTCATGCTTAGTATATAGTAGTTAATAACATTTGCATTGCCACCTGTTAGCCATTGGCTATGTAAAATGAACGTGAAGATAATGATTGGTTAAGAATGAAATCACACTAAAATCTATAAATACTATTTCAATCAAAATTTTTGTTTAATTATAATTTCTTAATTCATCAAATAATAAATAATCTACTCGGAATATGACTAATGTATTTTTATCTCTATCTTTTTGTTCTCTATATTAAAATATTAAATTACATAAAATAAATTTTGTATTAAAATTTAAGTTTGACTCTAACTTTTTGAAATATTTAAATAAACTATCATATTAATTATCAAATAAGTAAAATAATTAACTTTCAACATGATTTATTAATTTTTGTGACTCTTTTTCTTTATACAGTTTTCTCTTTCATCCATTAATTATTATGACCATAGTAAGCGAGCCCTCACTAAAACAATTGTCACTTAAACTTAAGTTGACAAAATAGTTAGTTCTTTTTATCTAAAATCAATTAAAATATAAATGATTTTTTAGAACACTACAAAATTTTAGAGTTAAATTAAAACTTAAAAATTAAATAGTAACTTTTGACACTATTAAAATTTAAATTACTAAGTTTACCCTTCCTCTTTAAAGATTAGATAATATCAAAGACAAAAAGAGAATGATTCTCAGGCTATTACACTCTAAATCTTGCAACTTCTTCAGGAGTACATAACTAAAATCTCATTAAAAAAAAGCACAAAAGATAAAAAAGAGTAATACAAATGCTAAAATAAACATCTTAAGAGGTCGCACAGACATTGCGATTGAATTGTTTATCCTTATTTCTCACTCATGTTTATTGCTACTTCGACTATTTCCATTACTATCGCCATAGTTTCTCCCTCTTATTGCTTCTCTTCTACTCAGAGATTGCTAGCTATTAGGAGTTTTAGTTCTTCCTTTCTTTATTTTGTTCTCAATTACATGGTTACTAGTTTTGGAACCTCAAGTTAAACTCCTTTTTCTATGATTCCACTATATGGCCCTTTGCTTCTATGAATTTAAAGGTGGTCAAACTAATTCTTTTAAAAGACTTTTCCTTCCTTTAAAACCTTTAGACCACCGACCTTTATCTACCTGCCCTCTACTGGCCTCGAATATCTAAGTCTTGGCTGAACAGAACCATTGCCTTTTAATCTTGACCAACACCTTCACTCTGACTCTGACTAAGGAAGTTGTGGACTTAGCCACTTAAAAATATGGCTGCTTACCTTTCACCTTTCTTAGTTATCACACTAAAATAGAGCTTTACCCTTGCTTTGCAAGCTAGACTAACACTTCTAACTCAATCTCATTCACTCTAACTAAAAAAACTATGGACTGAGTTACTTGCCCTCTGCCGCTTGCCCTACTTCTATCTTGGCTATCCAAACCATATATAAGCTATGCCCTCATCCTACCAACTAGACTAATTAACATGCCCGACCTGGTTAAGGAATCATTAGTCACTCCTAGTCCCTATTGATGCTAATGCCCCAAGAAAGACTTGGTGCTAGGTAATAGGTGAAACATCACCTATGCTAAAACTCTGGTACTTTTCTATTTCTTTTAAAGAAGACCAATCCATAGTCTAGCCACCTATAGATATATTTATACAAGGTACTCTCAAGTGAAATATAAGCTTAGTAGTTTTTCCATTATAAAAAACCTATGTTTCTAGTTATGTTTGTATAGGCTAAGCTTTAATGGGGTAAAATAAGGTTGGCTGAAACCCTCACCAACTGTTATGACTTGTACATCTTCAAGTTTGACATTAATAAAAAGGCTTATCAAGTCTTTAAAGCTGGACCTTGGCATACTAAAATAAATTAATTTTCTTGTAAAGCTAGTACCTTACAATGAAGCTTAGCGAGATAAAGCTCAAGCATATGCCATAATGAATCAATATTCATAATGTGTCTCTTGAATATCGGTCTACAACTAACCTAAGTTACCTTGCAAGTTATATTGGTCGACCATTTTATATGGTTGAGTATGTTGCCTCCTTGAAAAGGATAGGTTTTGCTAGGCTATATCCTTAACTTGAATTGTTTCGGATGTTACCAGATTTTACTTCTTTAATGCGTTTGAATGACTATGAGAAACTTGTAGAGGATTTTGAGCATGTTTCATATCACTGGAAGCTTACCTCTCTTAATTAGGTAAAAGCACGGTAGAAAATTAACAAGGTGTTTGAGAAAGGAGAGTTTATAGAATTAATAGGGATGGAGCTCTAAAGAGTTCATAGAATTAATAGGGATGGAACTCAAAAAATCTTCTCTAATTCTTAGGTGAATAATTAATTTGGGATAACACTGAAGCTCTTGAAGGCTTTGTCAAGGAGGTAAGCCTGAAATATGTGGGACATCTTTGTTGCTTGACTAACAAGGTAAACTTATATGAATTTACTATTACTCCTCAAGTTGATCTTTAATAAGAGGTAGCTTGTAATAAGAGCAAAAAGATGGTGCATTCGACTGAGGAGAGCTCTTCTGATTTGGTGACCAAGGTAATTGGACATATTATTTAAACATCAAGCTCCCTATGCCTTGGTAAAACTGTATATAAGAATGCTCTTAATGTTGCTAACAGTCCATTTAGTGTAAGTAGGAAGGATTTCTATATACATATTGCTAGGAGGTGTTTCCGAAGGAAAATAAAAAGTAAGGCTAAGAGTTAATGATCTTTCCCTATCCTTACTAAATGAATATCATGGTTTTGAATATGAGGGGAATTAATAACCCTAATAAATGACATGTTGTTATTGAGTATGTATTTTTAATTAAACCTATGATTTTTAGACTTTTAGAAACTAAGCTTAAGGAGGTGGCTTATAATGAATTTTTGTTCCTAAAAAAAGGATGACATTTTATCTCTAACCATCAATTTTATCACAAAGGGAGAATAGTTCTCATCTTTGATTAAGAAAAGATTATAGTTATTAACACTTTTACTAATGAACAATTCAATTATTGATAAATTTTAGAAGGATCATTTGCAAAGCTTATGTCTTATTCATTTATGCTTCTAGTTTTGGATTTCAGAGAACTAGTCTATGAAGGGATGTACTTACAAAAGGATCCAATGTCACTCCTTTGGATTTTGCTTGGTGATTTTAACTGTGTTATTTTCTCAACAGAGGCTTGAGGTGAGAATTGTATCAAGCTTCCTTGTAATGAGATGAGATTTTGTTTTTCCAATTTAAGAGTCACTGATCTAGCTTATAAGAGTCATTAATTTACTTGGAGAACTAAGCAATAAGGGAGTTGGTTTATGAGAAAGACAGTGGATAAGGTCCTTGTCAATCAATATTGGTTAAACCAATTTCTTAAGAGTTTAGATTTCTTTAAGAGCCCCTTATGTTCTAATCTCTCTCCCATAGGATTTTGTCACCTTTTCAACAATGATAAGGTGTTGGATCCATTTAGGTTTTTAAACTATTAAACAAAGATAAAGGATTCCATAAAATCACCAAAAAAGTAATGGATATGAAGGCTAAGGGATCTGGATAATATAAGTGTTTTAAGAAACTTCAATCAATTTAAAATGGGCTTAAGGAGCTGTATTTTAAAAAAAATACTAAGAATAGATATCTGGACATAAAGGCCACTAGGATCCATTTAGCAAATATCCAATCTCAACTCCAGCTTGATTTTACCAATATAAGTTTGATTCATGAGGAGAAATTAGCTCTCAATGGCCATATTAGAGCCTTGGATATCAAAAGTTCTATCCTAAAGTAGAAGGCTAAAGTTCTATAGTTTAGAAAAGGAGACATAAATTCTTCTTTATTCTATAAATCTATCCTCGCCAAAAAGAACTTCAAAAACTTTTCCTATCTCCATAATGAGGACAGACAAAGGGTTAAGGAACAAAACGAGTTGAAGGATATGACGCTCATGTATTTTTAAAATGCTTCATGCTTGCACTGTTACTTCTTTATCATTGATTTTGTTTCTTAGGCTATTTCTTAAAATTAGGCAATAGAGTTAATTAAGCAAGTTGATGTATGTAAGATTAATGCAGCAATGTTTAACTTTAATTCTAATAAGGAACTTAGTCTATATGTGTCAAATACCCATTTCTTCCAAGTTTCTTGACTTCTTATTAAGAATCAGATTTTTTAAGCTATTAAAAAAATTCTTTAGATTAGGTAAACTTATCAAATATTTTAATAACGAAATTTATTTTCCCAATCCCCAAAATACCTAGCATAAGCTCATTTAAGGAGTTTAAACCTATCTCCTGTTGCAACAACTTTTACAAAAGTATCTTAAAGATCATTGCTTCTAGACTCAATACAATTATGGACTCTTTAATTTGTAAATCTCAAAGTACTTTGATCAAAGGTAGAAGTATTAGAGATAATATTCTTCTAGCTTAAAAAATGTTCAAAGGGTATTAGAGTAGGAGCTGTAAACAGTGTTGTGCCGTAAAAATTGACTTTCATAAACCTTTTGACACTATAAGCTGAAACTTCATTTTACAGGCTTTTGAAGCTCTTAGTTTCCCACTTATGTTTATTGACTAGATTTGTCAATGTATCACCTTATTTAGCATCTTAATCAATAGTAAGTTTACTCCTACATTTAAAAATGGTAAATGCATCAGGCATAGTGATCCTATTTCACCTTACTTATTTACAATATGTATCAAGTTTTTTCTAGGCTTGCAAAATATAATATAGGGAGGGAACCAGGCTTTGCATTCCATCATAAATACTCTAGGAAAATAATTTTCAATCTTTTCGTTGTTGATGACTTGTTGCTTTTTTACAAAGCCAAATCTTCCTTTGCAGAGGTTATAATAGACTCCTTAAGGAGCTTTTATTCCCTCTCTGAACTAAGTTTTAGTAGGGACAAGAACTTCACTCTTGTATCTAATGGTGCAGAGGATCATGCTAATTATTTTACTTCATTTACAGGGATGAGATTAGGAAACTCCCTTTCAGGTACTTGGCATTCTTATTATAATTAAAAGGCTAACCTTTAATGATTGTCAAACTATCTTTGATTGTATTCATAGGAGAATCGATCATTATACCAACAGAAGTCTATCTTATATAGGCATGTTTTAATTTATCATATCTATTTTGAGTAACTTACATGCTTATTAGATATCACAGATAGCACTTCCTAGGAGTTTTACTAAAGGATTGGAGAAAATCTTAAGAAACTTCCTATGGAGAAGGGATGCTTATAAGAAACCTCATGTCAAAGTGAAATAGGATGATATTCGATTACTTAAAGAGGAAGGTGGAATCAGAATTTGGCCTATTCATTAGAGATTCTTATGCTTACAAAGAGGCTTTAAAGGATATTGATTGACAAGGGGTCTCTGGGTTAAATGGCTGTACTCTCAATATCTGGAGGATGAATGCTTAGAGGAAATTAATCCTTATGTTGTTGGACCATAATCAACATTTTAAAATTAAGAAACAAAATTAACAAAGAATCAAATACTCCATTAGGAATGGAAAGTCCATTTGGTCATGGAATAAGAAATGGTGTAATGTTATCTCGTTATACTTACTCCCATAGGTTTTACATCTTGGGCACATAATTAAACCAAAAACTAAGTTGCTATGCTAATTAATTATAATAAGTGGTTCATCAAGTAAAAGATTTTCCACATCATCAAAGACAATTTTCCAAGATACCTTCCTAATTAATAAGAGCATAATGTTATTTACTGGTTTAAAGACTCCTCGAGGCTATTCAATAACAAATAAGGCTACCAAATCTTTAAGAGTCATTAATCTAAAATTCATTGGAAGAGGTTGGAATGGAATAATTGAATTCTCTTAAGCTATCTATTATTCCCTAGGGGGAATGGTAAATTGAGTGTTTATTAAATTCAACAAAAATTTTAACCAATATAGTAAATTTTAACCAATATAGTAAATTAATAACAATCTATATAAACAAGGATGATAAAATTATTTAATCAACCAATTGAATAACAATTTAAAAAGGATAGGGAGGAGATAATGTAAACAGATTTATAGTGGTTCAACAAACAATCCTTGGCTATGTCCACTCGTAACTCTTTTTAGAATTTCATTATAATTCTTCTTTCAAGGCAAAGAATAACCTTTGTACAATCTTTCTTGGTAAAGAGGAAACCTTCTTACAATCTTCTCCCAAGGTGAAGAAGAACCTTAACCCCAGTTGGATTACCTCCAAGTACAATATTTAATAACCTACCAAGGTATTATAACTAAAAAAAATCTCACTTATTCACTTGATAACTCCAAAATGGCTCACTCATAAAAATATGATGAAATGATGCTCCAATGATTGAAAAACCTAAAACCTTCTTAATGCTAAAACCAATAAGAAATCACTTATTTTTATTGTTTTGGGACCCAAAATAGTTGTTAGAGTCAAGAATTACTGTTACAATGGCTATATATAGTGGACTAGTTGACCAATATACATTTACAATACCAAATTTACTAGTCGTTAAAAAATTGGTCAACCAGTGCACATATTGGTTGACTAATATGGCACATTGGTCAACCAATACATTAACTAATGTTTCTACAAGCTCCTGGTACATCACATTCAACAATTTTAACCTATGTTAGTAGACCAATCGTTGCAAAAACACAATTTAAACACATTCAAATGCTTAAAACCAATTTTTTTAATCCTAATATGATTAAAACACTTCCTACAATGTTTCTAGAAGGTTATTTAAAAGATCAAAAGACTTTTATATTAAAATCAAAATCTTAAAACGACTTAGTTTCTCATCACACAAGATAAATAGATACGAGGATAATGAGTGCCTTTGGTGGATCCCCCTTCTAGGAATGAATTTGGGTTTCTTGTTTCGATTCCAATGTATAGAGTAGAAGATGACACATTGGTCAACTAATACATCAACTAATGTTAGCACAAACTCTTGGTACATCAAATTCAACAACTTTAACCTATATTGGCAGTCTAATCATCCCAAAAACATAATTTAAAAAACTTCAAATGCTCAAAACCAATTTGTTTAATCCTAATATGATTAAAACACTTCCCAAAATATTCCCCAAAGATTATTTGAAAGATCAAGAGGCTTTTATATTAAAATCTAAAGCTTTAATGCCTCTTGATGAATGTAAAGACTAATGAAATGAAGTAAGATGAAATGAATATGCATGGTAAGCCTTTTAGATCGTTAAATTAATAAAGTAAGCTTAAAAATAATAATATAATGTATGAAATGAACTTGATGAGCCTTGATCTCCTTTTTTTCTTATTTCAATATTTGTCCCGTTGGTTACAAACTTCAACTTCTCTTTATCAACTTCATACAAGATCTTCTAGAGTTTATTACTTCATTTTTTTAATATTGATTTTTATCAAAATAATAAATACATTAGTAGTAATTATGTTTTGTTATCGTCAAACATCAATTGGAACATCCATTGGAGTTTTAATGATGACAAAACATTTGTGATATCAGAGAACAATAACAAAGTTAAGCACACAAACCAATATTAACATAATGATTAGCTCCCCCTATAAATCATGCATAAATCATAATTCAATTTCAAGAACAAAAGATAAAGAAATATCCAGGAAGATAATATAAGTTTACTCAAACATATCATATAAAGTGCAATATGCAAGAAATACAAAGATAACAAAACAATCATTCCCACTGAATTTCATCCCTCCCCTTTAATATTATCACTCCCTTTATATCTAATATCACCCAACTTTCTCCCCCCTTTTGGAATCATAAACAAGAAATCCAAAAATAGACAATTTAAAGTGTCATTCATCAAGCTAACTTGGATAAAAAGATGCATTTGATCAAGATTTCCAAACTTTCTCATTGAAGAGTACTACTGAATATTTGAAGAGTCAAAATAAAAGGTTAATTTTTATAGAGATACCCTTGATTGCGTCTACTTTGAAAAATCCCCAATTTCAGCATGATGCCTAAGTTGAAATTTTCAATTAAATACACCAAAGGCAATTTTCACAAAATTAGTGGTTGAAATTGTAAAAAATAAAACATAATTGTAATATCCAACAATAAATTTCATGAAAAGAATATATAATTTTGAAGGCCCCTAAATAGAAATATAAAAAAGTTCCAAAAATACCAAAACTGAATAAAATTAAAGATGTATCAATATAATTGAAAGGGAAACAACCTAAACTTCTTGTACAATTTAACTATGAAGGCATTAACTTGAAAAAATAATTTTTAATTAAGAAAAATTTTGAAAATTCTAATAATGAAATTTAAAAATGACAAGTTTTCAATTTGATGCAATTGAATGATGTTTTGATGTAGGAAAATGATATTTTTCAAGGAAAAGAGTGAATTCTTTAGTGTTTTAGATGATATGAACAACTAAAATAAAAAGTATAAGAAAAGAAGATAAATAATGCTTCAATCGTGAAGACTAGTCGACCATACGCCTTTATTGGTTGATCAATGTGTGATTGTCCAAACCTATTGACGAGCTGTGGTGCAAACTCATTGTAATAAAAAGGGAAAGTTATATTGGTCAACCACTAGTAGATATTGATCAACCAATGTGCGTAGGTAATCAACCATGGAATCAACCAAACTCCTTGTAAACTCATTGGAAAGATAAAAGAATGATAGATATTGGGAATTGGTCGACCACTAAAGAACATTGGTCAACTAGTGTAAATATTTGGGGACCAGATAAATGACCAATAAACCAACAAACTTAATAGAAATCAAAATGGAGTGAAGTTTAAATATACTGGTCGACCACACTTAGATAGTAATCGACAAATTAACTAGATAGTTTAAAGAATCATCTTTAAAACTCAAATTAAAGCGTCAAAACTTTAACAAAATAAGATAAAAACATATATCAACCAACTAAATATAGTCGACAAAGAAATTTGATCATATAAAGGGTCTTATAGAAAAGAATTCCTATTAAACAAAAAATAATGTTCCTCTAATTAAGCATGAATTTAGAGGAATAATAACCCAATCAATGTAAATTCTAACTTAGTGATCTTATTTTGATGTAATCTCTAATTCTAGATACTAAGAGTCATAGTTTAAGAACACCTTATTCATAATTCAAACTCAAATAATCATCACCAAAGATTTATACTCAAATTGACACATAATTGTAGGTAATCACATATTTCTAAATATAAATGATAATTACCTTATGTTGAAC
Source organism: Erythroxylum alaternifolium (assembly GCA_027478495.1). Classification (NCBI taxonomy): domain Eukaryota; kingdom Viridiplantae; phylum Streptophyta; class Magnoliopsida; order Malpighiales; family Erythroxylaceae; genus Erythroxylum; species Erythroxylum alaternifolium. The sequence goes on from JANIIA010000005.1 coordinate 63,742,044, forward strand.
ATTACTTATCACTACAAGAGTTAAGAGATTTAGCGACTAACTTTTTGTGACTAACTATCACTTCGTCACAAATATGAGATTTTTTGTGACAAAACAATTAATTGGTACTATTATTTGGATAATTGTGATGATTCAGTTTTTGTCACTAATATAATGGTACTTGTGACAATTTAGTATCTTTCACAATTAAATTGTCACTATTAATATATTAATAGTGTCAAAAAAATTTATCACTAAGTTCAGTAAAAGCATATGCAATTTGTCGTCAAAGTAATTTTGGCGGGAATAAATTGTAATTGTGACAAAATATATGTTGTTCACTAATATTTTCTATTTGTTGTGACAAAATATAGCTTGGTCACTAATATTTTTCTCTCGTTGTGACGAAACGGTTTACCATTGCACGATATTTTACTTTTTGTGATGGAAACTTCTGTGAATAAAAATTCAATTAGTTAAGGTCTACTTAATATTGTTACAAAAATCGAATTATCATTATGGTCACTACTATTCGTAGTTTTTATGATAAGATATTTTGTTATCACGTGATCATCAACTTTTTGTTCAAAGGTTATCGTCAATATAAAGTTAACAAATTAATGATAATTATTTCTTGTTATAATAAAATAGTAAAATGAATCACTCTAATGATTGATTTTGTCATTATTATATAAATTTTAGAGACTAAAAAATACTTGTCACAACTTTTTTTAATATTATTATTTGCAAATAAATTTAAATATTTTTTATAAAATATTCAAACTACAGATATTGATAATCAAAAAGTGATATTTTACTTATCAATAGATTTTTGTTAAACATAACTTTGTTTAAAAAGACGATTTCATGCTTTACGACAATTTCAATTGTTTAGATGGTAAGCATTTCTTCTTGCGCAAAATTTCAGACTTTAAGTGCATTGTTCATTTATGATGATCTAAATTCTTCTAAAAATAGTTACGAAATGGAGGTGATTAAGCGTCGAGCTTTAATGAATATACTGCTATGTGTTTATGAACATTTTTTGGGAACCAGAGTATGTTCTAAACTTGAAGATAAAGAACAGAGATAGTGAGTGGGAAATTTACCTGAATTAGCCTAAATTCGGTAAATTTTCATGAACTAATCAGAGGAAGGAGGCCTCCGACTGGTTGGAGTAGTGTTTTTGCTACTAAATTCACAAAAATCCAATGCTTGTTTTGTGGACGTTAATGACATTCTCTAGGTCGACCTGACCTGTTTTCAGTGATCCAGTCGGGTCGAGTCAAGTAGGATGAACAAGTTATTTTTATATGAGTCAGGTCGAAGCAAGCAAGGCTAAGTCTAAATGAATTTGTAATTTGTTAGAGAAAAGTGAGGACATAGGCAAATTGGATCAGACCCTTTTAAGTAATGGTCTGAATCATTTTTGGGCATAGTCAACTTGGGCTTAAATAAGTTGGATTGGGTCAAATGGTCTCAGGTCTAGTTGGTCAAGTTGGTCAAATGAATCGAATCAGGACAAGCCACGGCTCCTAGTGTTCTTGTTGGCTTCATATCTCTCTCGGAAGGAAGAGAAGAGAATATAGGAAGAATCTGTTCGTTGTTGTCTGAGAATCTGATATTCGTTGATAGTTCTTCCATTTTGGTCTCTTCATTGTTCCTCTCTGAGCAACTCCTGGTGTTCATCTTTCTATCTTTTCTTCTCATAGGAAAAAGCAAAAATATTGAAATTTTACATGGTAACTTAGGAAGAGAAGGAAAAGAATGGAGAAAAAGTGGGGTGTGAGCAGTTAGTAGGATTACACACACAACCATCAGCAATAGCACTATTATTCTTAGTTTTCTGGTCTTTGAAATTTTGTTATTACGTTAACTAAAAGAACTTCATCTCTTGACCAATTTTTGGTATGCTGTGAATCTGAATGCAAAGTGATTTTCGTTATAACAGCCCAAAACTGGTTTGTCTTAAAAACAAACCATTAAGTTCATATTGATGCCAAATTGAACTGACAATGTTCGTGGTTCATGCCCTAATGTGAAAAAGACCGACTTGTTCTTCTCCATTTTCACTAGCCCACTTCAAAGTTCAAACTTATTAATAATTTTAAAAAAAGGCTATCTTTATTTAAAATATTAAATAAAAAATTAACGTCAATTATGTATTAAGTAAAATAATCATACGAATTTATTTGTTGGACTAACTCAAATTAAATAAAAAGGCCAATGATTAAAGAACTATTTGAGAGCAGCAAAATTACAAAAGATCCCTTCTAATCTTCTAAATTTTTTCATTCAAGACTTAGAGAATTTGGACTAAAAATTTAATAAATTTCAAAACTTATATAGTAGGATGAGATAGAAAGAGTGGCCCTTTTTTGTGATGCCTTACAATATCGACGACGTCTTATCTTTCAAGAAATGATGGAGACTTTTTTGAAATGATATGAAAAAATTACATTGGAGCGCGTCTACGAAGTAAAGCAGCGAGACTGGCACTGATTTGCACCATGTACATGATATAGAAGACAAGGATTGCTGTCCAATTATATTTTGCTTCTTTTACGAGCTTTGATGTAACGTTTAAGATAAAAATTATACTCTACAACATCTTATATCGACTGTATCCTAATGCATTAATTACTTTTTGATTTTTTGACTATATAGGCAACGTTGTTGATTGGGTTACAGACCTTGGTCAAGATATGCCCCATTAGACCCTGTACATAATTTTTGATAAATATATTTACCTTTTATCAAAAACAAAAGAAATAATGGAGACTTATATATTATCACTTAACGGAGCAGCAGCCACCTGAGCCATACACGGAGAAAGTTTTCTACAAAATTTTAAGAGAAGATGTTGGGATTCGAAACATTCAAATTTCCATTCGACCAACTGAGGAGTACAAACGGAGTTATTAAGAGAACACTCCTATAACGTGTAATTTAAAGGCAATTTGAAATTTTAAGTAATTTAACTTATTTTGTTACTTGTTTTTTTAATTAAAAAATGTTTATCAATGTCCAGGAGCAAAGCGAAAGAAACACGAGTAATAAAGAAATTAAGAAATGAAATCAATTTCTGGTAGAAATGTGATTGTGTACATTACATATGGAATGATAAAGTAAAATTCTATTTACTTAAAATTAAAATTATATTTTCTTAAAAAAATCAAGTTCCAATTATTTATTAATTTTTCTGTCTTTTCTTTTTCTTTTTTCCTTTTTAGAAAGACAAAGATTCCGATGAGTGACTCGATGCTGTTAAAGTTTGGAAGGTATCACGACAAAAGCCAAGTGAAACTTGGTCCGTTCTAAATGGAGAAAAAATAATGGGATAGAAGTTATAGTAAAATTAGATTTTCTTTTGAAATTTTTAAAATCACTTTACTAAATTTTCAAATTCTATCTAAACATGCAAACTAAGCTTCAAGAAGAAGGAGAGAATAAAAAAAAGATTTCATTTGCATCTCTACCACTCGTTAAGTATTTCAGTCTTGTCCTAGAAAGAAAGTCAAGCTATTCATGTGGTTTAGGTGTTAAAGGGATAACATCTAAGTCCCGAGAAAAATTTTAAATTTTAGTTGAAGCTGAGACTGCAAAGAAACATGCAAGTAATTCAAATGATGAAGTTGCAAGACTTATTGAAATCACAAAAACACAAAATGAAAAGATTCAAGCTCAAGATGCAGCTATTGAGAAGCAAGCAACGGAAATGAAATAAATTTAAGTTTTTTTTGCAAACACTGAGTAATTCATAGTTTGTTACTCAATGCTTCTGCCTTAATTGGTAATCCATCAAGTGTTATAACGTCAAATACCCTAACTAGTCATGTGAGTTTATAAATTTATAAAATGTAAAATAGTTAGTATTACTTCTTATTATTACCATTATATTATTATAAAATGTTATTACTAAATTTATAGCTTAATATTTTATAAACTAATTAATTGATTCTATTTTTATTTATTTTGTAGGAAATAAATCAATAGTGAACTTTATTTAGAAGAATAGCTAGAAAAATTTATCTTGGAGAGTTTTAGATTAAATTAGTACGTAGTAGTTTAAGATAATTGTAATAAATATAATTATCTTGGATATTAAATTTTCCTATTTTATATATTGGAAATTAGAATTTTGTATATTTTGGTATATATATATATATATATATATACACTAATAATTTTTATTTGCTTATGTGACAATATCTTCGCACTAAAAATCCATATCATTTGTGACAACTTCTATTTTATAGCCACCAATGCAAAATTTTTTATTGATTAAGCAATTGCATTGTTAAATTTAATAATATTATTTATGAAAAACACGAACACATTAGTGATAAATTTATGTCATTAGTGATAAATTTATCGTAACATATAATCTTTATTTAGTGATAACATTATTGTAAAATATAACTTTCATACTTGTGATGAAATCTGTTAGATAATATAGTTACCGATGCAAATTTCTTTTACCATTAATGTAATTCCATCGTTAAATTGATAGTTTTATTTCTGACAATAATAAACAAATTAACGACAATATTTTTTGGAAAAACAAATATTCATTTTTTTTGACAAAATGATCTTGACATTTTTTCTTTAAAATATTAACGACCAAGAAAAAATAGACATTGATAAAAAAGCACGAGTGACAAATATTTTGTCACTATTTTCAATTATTTTAGTGGCAATGATGTTGTCACAATAAAATAAAGTACTGTTACGACTTTATTTATCACTTTGTGTCAACAGACCTGTCATAAATATTGAAGTTATTATGACTATATAGTTTTGTTACACATTCCATAGTTTTTAATGTTAGTACTTTTGTCACAAAAATATTGCATAATTGTGACTATTTTTCTAAATTAGTCACTATTTCACTAGTAACGGAAGATGATGACTTTAAAAATTGGACACTATTAATAGTAGTGACTAATATTACTGCTTTTAGTGACAACTTTTGCTTTCACTAAAAATAAAATTTCTTGTAGTATATAAGAGATTTGAATGAAGATTCTTCATGAATTCTCAATCCATTAGTGACATCTCATCATTCTCACTTGGTTCAACAATTTGAAAAGTCTTGACGGTTAATTTCAGGAGTTAAATTCTCCATATCATACACCAACATTTTTAAGATTTTCTTAGAGGCAAGAATGTAACATTCATTAAGATAAATGATATAAATTCTAAAAGTGATCCTCAATTCAAGATCTACTATCTCTACTACACATCATTTGCTTTTTTTAATAGCTTTATAAAATAAGGTAATTAATATGTTTTAGGAACCCAAATAAGATTGGTTCCTTCTTCTTTTTAACTCACACTTCTAAAGTTTTACTTAACATTATTTGTTTGATTTAGCAAAATCTAACAATATGTCTAAACTTTCTACAAAATTGACATACCAAGTCATATGAGTAATGATAATACATAAATGCATTGCTTGGAATTCTATGTGCATATGGATAATGAGGAAGTTTTCTTTGGACATTAAATGTGTTAATGGTATCCTAGGTTGGTAAAAAGTCCTACCATAATTATATGTATGACGGCTACTATGAATGAAAGAGTGATGCACGCTTTTATAGGGGTGTGAGTGGGTTTGCATGTTATCTTAAAAATTATACCTATTCTTTCCTTGAGAATATTGAACTCTACGCCTAAGTTATGAATCATATATGAAAGCATAATGTTTGCCCTTAGGTTGGGAATTAGTAAATGTGTCATATGCATGTGTATGTTTGGATATGGATACTCCATGCCTATTTGCCATTCTAAGCAATGATTATTCACTATGTAAATGTTTTCTTTTGACAAAAGTAGTTTTAGTGTTGGAAATATTTTCACATATGTATCTAATTCCATGCTTGACATTAGAACTCTTTTGAGCTCCTAACGCTTTCAAGTTTCTCACTTCCCTTTTTAAATTTAGATAATCAATTTTCTTTTTGAATGTTTCTTTCTCACACTTTAATGCATCTAAGTCATGATTGTCATCAATAATCACATTTTTGTATGCTTTAATGCTATGTAATTCATTTTTTATCTTTTTATTCTCACTTATGCATGCATCCAACTCTTTTTGAACTTCCTTGAGTTTAGAAGACAATTTCTTCCTTTTCTTACTCATAATTTCTAAACTTCTTACTAATCCATCATATGTCAAATTAATATCACTATCATTACAAGAATTAGGGTTTGATGTTACCTCATCATTTTCCATAGAGGTAAAGCACATATGAGCTATCTCTTCCTTCGAATGCTTGCCTTCAGATTTATTTGTGTTATCCTAAGTTGATTCTTTAAGTGCTGTCTTCTTATCCTTCTCCTTTTTACATCTTCTCTCATACTTCTCGTTATCTTTGAGCTATGAACATTGTGACTTTATAAAACCAAGTTTTCTATATTCAAAGCAAGTGATAATATTGGATTTATGTTTTAAATAATTATTTGCTTTCCTTGAAGTCCTTTCATTTGGAGAATTTCTTCTTTAAGAACTTCTTAAATTTTTTATTAAGTTAATGTCTTCTTCTTTATTTTCACTAGTTGATGGTTCTTCCTCTTCACTTGATTCTTCTTTTGAGGATTTGAAAGATAATTTTCTTTCTTTCAAAGTTTCATCTCTTCTTGTGTCTCTTAGAGCCCCATTTCGTATATAAGAAGAGATTTAATAAGTTCCTCTAATGGAAGTATTATCAGATGCTCAACTTCTTGTAGTACTGTCACTTTAGCTTCCTACATCTTTGGAAGTAACATTAGCAACTTTCTAACTAATTCAACATCAGTAAGGTCTTTCCAAGACCTTTTAGATCATTTATAATATCAACAAATCTAGTATAAATGCTAGAAATGATTTCATCATGTTTTATTTGAAACAATTCATATCGATGTGTTAGCATACTTACTTCACTCTCTTTAACTTAAATTGTGCCCTTATGAGTAATTTCTAATGTATGCGAAACATTATAAGCCATTTCACATATAAAGACTATTTTAAATTAATTTCTTCATATAGCACAAATTAAATTGGATGTGTATGGCTCTACTATTTAAGGATACTAATCTCCTATCTTGTGATTCCCGTTCTTCCTTTAATTTAGGTATGTTTATGTTATCTATAATTTTTGTAGGAATAAAAAGACTGCTAGAAACTATTTCTTGTAAGTCTACACTTTTGACCATTAAAAAGAATCTCATCCTAGTTTTCTAATAAAAATAATTATTACCATTTAAGAAAGGTGATCTACTAATGCTTTATCCTACTTGGTTGAATGATGATGATGATACTAATAAATATGCCATTATAATCTTTGCTATCAGATTTTTTTATAGAAATACTAGCCAAATCAGGGATGTCAATAGGCCGGCTGGGCTTAGTCACGACACCGTTTTGTCCAAAATGGCTGGGCCAACCCAGTCGATGACTCGCTCGGGCTGACCATGGTTGGCCCGTGGCCCGACTTAGGCAGATCACGGTTGATCCATGGCCTGCCCATGGCCCGCCAAACCCGGGCCAAAAATGGGTTGGGTTGGGCAGGGCCGAAGTTGCCATCCCTAGCCAAATAGACTGATACCATTTGTTATTCCTTAGTGGCATCTAGGGGGTGAATTGAGTGTTTATAATATTTAACAAGTTTTTTTAACCAACTTACTTAATTAATAACAATCAATTGCAAATAAACAAGGATGAGAAAATTTATTCATATATTGAAAAATAATTTAAAAAAGGATAGGCAAGAGAGAATGCTAACTGATTTATAATAGTTTGGTGAACAAATTTTGCTTATGTCCACTCCCAAGACTCTTCTTAGAATTTCATTGTAATTTTTTTTAAAGTTGAAGAATAACATTTTTACAATCTTTTTCAGTAAAGAGGAACCCTTCTTACAATCTTCTTCCAAGGTAATGACGAACCTCAATCCTATTTGGATCACCCTAAGTAATTCAACAATCCACCAACGTATTACAACTAAAAAATACCTTACTTATTTACTTGATAATTCCAAAATGACTCACTCACTCAAAAATGACAAAATGATGCTAAAATGACTGAAAAACTCTTTGAAATGTATTTATAAAACACCTTAAATCTTCTTGATGCTAAAGACAATGAGACAACACCTATTAATAGTGTTTAAAGACCCAAAATAGTCATT
>JANIIA010000005.1:63762528-63786655 GCA_027478495.1 Erythroxylum alaternifolium
TGAATTTGCTTTATAAAATCTATTTTAGTTATAATTAACATTTTATTCCTATGCAGGAAAAGTCTTTGGGCGTGGCATCTATACCCCGTCAACTATTTATGCACACTCATATTAAGAAGCACGACGGGGTGACATTCGTCAATGATCGTTGTAGAGAAGTCAATGTAAGTGAAATTTATGATTTAATATTAATAATATGCTTAATAAATATCACTTTCTAATATATAAATATTGCTTTCTGATAGAACCAAATATAGCAAACCATTGAACGGCGGTCTCAACAATCTTGAAGCAGTTGGTGGTAGGGATCGTCGTGGGAGGATATTCGGATTAGGATCATTTGCGAATACTTGTTATTCGCAATCCTCCACGTCTAGTATAGCAGCATCTGCTAGGTGGTCCAACAATAGTAAAGTGGAAGCGCTTGAGAGCACAGTACAGTCATTGTCGACTCAGTTGTAACAAAAGTTGGAATAGTTGCAACAGTCGATGGCAGCGCAACAACAGTCAATGCTGTTGTATGCTCAACTCCGTCAGGAGATGGATGAACTGAAGGGTAAGGGTAGCAGGTCACCACACCAACCAGACGATCCACCAGCTCCTGATCAGTAATGTAGTATTGGTCATTTAGTTTGTATTACAGATACTTATTATTTACAATGTAACGTTTTTATTATCAATTAAAATATTTTAATTTTTAATTTTTAATCATTAATCATTAATCAAAATTTCTATTTAACCAAATTAAATGTATATTATAAATATTTAATTTATTAAAATTATGCATCAATAATAATTTAAATATAATGTAAACAATTTTTTTTTAAAATTAAGCAATAACTTTACCGACGGTAACAACCATCTGTCGATAAATTCTAACTACTTTAGCGACGGTAGAAGAACATATTCCGTCGGTAGGTAATAAAATATACCGACAGACGATAAATTCCGTCGGTACTTGTTAAGCAAATTTATGGACGGAAAGCATGTTACCGTCGGTAAACGTACCGACGGTAGGAGAACATTCCGTAGCTAAATTTACATACGGTTAATGAACTTACCATTGGTAAATTTAGCGTCGAAAGATTTTTAACCCGTCGGCAATTGACGGACGGAACAACTGTGACGGCGGGTACATTTTCACTACATTTACCGATGGTAAATCATTCTCCAACGTTAAATTTACCGACAGAATATTCTTGTACCGTTGGTAAATTTAGCTACGGTCGATTCTACGACGTTTTTGTCTGTCGGTACATTCCGTCGGTAATATTTGATACCGACGAAATATTTATATCTTTCGTCGGTATTTTCCGTCGCTAAATGATAGTTTTCTTGTAGTGTTTTATTACTTTAAGTTATAACTCCTATAGAGATGTTTCATTATTCAAATTCTTTAATTCTCAAAAAAAGAGAGAGAGAAAATGATTCTTTAAAAAATGGATGCTAAAGTCTAGTTTTTAGAGTGTCATATTAAACATGACGAATACTTAATATACTTGAGGCAGACCCACGACTCTAAGCATCATTTTCAATTATAAGTATTCTTTCACATACAATCAACACAAACTCAACACTGACTGCTACTACATGTTTTATGCTATACTATATAGGATTTAATAGGGCTTATTTAATATGTTCAGAGTAAAATTCAAGTATGGCACCTAAGCTAATTATAGACTTCATTCCTATGATGTATTCAAAACAATCAGCATACGTATTATTGTGAACCTTGTTCATGATTTGGGATGTGGTGAGAGGACTTCATTTCTTATGCAATTAAGGTGACATGTTAGATAATTTACTGTAGAAACTAAATCCTATAAATAAAAAACCTAAATAGAAAGGTTTAAATATACTCATTAGACATATCTATATTGGGATCGGGGTGCTTCAGAGATTCATGGCCATGTGAAATGCTTTAAAGTTTTGTTACTGTTGAAGACATCATTTGGTTACAACCTAAAGTCCCGATGCTGGCTTCTCTGTTTAGCTCCAAGTGAATCAAGCAAAAAAAGCCAGTCACATTTAGATGTTTTACTCGCTTATGATCAATTATGATTAAACAACAAAAAGTACAGGTACCCAATTAAGATATTTGCCGAATGTTGTGAAGTGTTTATTTGGCTAGCAATATATCACAAATGTGGCCTAATCTACTATAGTTCTTACAGAAGTAAGCTAAGTATGCCTGTTCTTAAGAGGGAAGGAGTTTATCATAGTAGCCGAATGCATATTTTGATTTTTGTTTATGTACCTAAATCTAGGAAAGTAATTTATATTTGTTATAACCAAACAATATACATGGACCAAATGATTCAATTAGGTTAATCGAAAATTGGCTTTAGTTTTTATTTAAATTTAATCGTGGTTAGAATTATTAGATTTATTATTAATTATATATTAATAGACATTAATAATTTTTTATTTCAATTTTTTATTTTATTTTATATTAAATTATATAGTTTCTACTTTTATTTATTATATATTAATTTTTTTGATAATCTAATATTAATTTAAATTTTAAATTTTAAACCTCTTTGTTTATTGATTTGATGTTTGATTCAGTTTTAAAACATCGTATAAAACTATGTAAAATTGATTTGATAAGTCATATGAAAGCTTGAGAGGTATCTCACCCAATTCTAGAAAGTGGCATCAATATTAGACATATAAAGTAGAGAATTTTGACAAATAATGCCGAGTGAAAATTAGATAACATTAAGAATTACAAACATATTATACTAATCAAAATTCACTTTAAGAGCCTAATTTAATCACTTAAGAAATATAACATTGAACGTATCAATGATTAAAAATACATCAAAAATTTTTGAAGTGAAGAGATTTCTTAAAATTAAAATACTAAAATTTCTTTTAAATTTAGATAAGTAATTTTTGGAATTTAAAATTTTCGATAGGTCCTCAATGACTACCACTTTAAAATAAATACAACACTAAAATTTTTTAATTATAAAAAATAATAAACTAAATAGGTATGATAAATAAGAATGATAGCATTTATTCATTTTTTAAATATTAAAATAATATCATTTCTTTCATATTTTTGTGATTTGTCAAATTCTTTATAAAACATAGCTTATTTTATTTCAATTTAAATTGTTATCATACTAATTTTTCTCTATTTTTATAAATTTACAAAGAATTATGTTGCATAATTATTAGTGTTAATATTGTTTGCATAAAAATAATTTTTTATTTCTGTATTCACGATATATGAATATTTATTTAGTATTAGAATAAGATTCAAGCTGTATTTAACAATCTCTGTCATTTGAGGCTTTTAGAAACTAACAAGTTTAGCTAAATGTTCACATATCATTTACGATTCGAGAACTTCTAACTTAATGTTTTTGATTTGGATATAACTCTAAAGCAATGCTAGCCAAGGCAGATATAGCAACAAATCCTCTTTAGAACGTGCAAGATATGAGGAACTTAGGGGTTCAAACTTGGTCGTATCACACATTCACCTTTATAATTTGGCACTTTTGACCAGATTACTTTAAAATAAAATCTAACTATAAATGAACTTCGTGATTGATGGGAGATAAAGCTTTGAAACTTCACCAGTATTACAATTTTTCTTCGTCAAAACAATCGTGCAATGAGGTCTCTACCTGCCCCATATGTCAAACATTGATTGAATACAATGTGGAGCGTCAATTGGAATCCAAGTTACATAAGGCCTCTTCGGTAACTTATTTCAATCTTCAAGGAGATTATGTAATTCATATGACCACATGTCCTTTTAAGCTTAAAAAAACAGATAGCTCAATAACCTGGGTGATAATCACAAGAAAGGACAACTTCACCCTTGTAGATAAATTTTCCATTTCATCGTCGGAGGCTTCACATTTACTTTCTATTGTCTATTAATATGTGTTGTACGGTCCTTTAACTTTTGGGAAGAGGATAAACATTTCCTGAAATTTAGGGTGATGGCCTGGTTAATTACGAACATGAAGATAAGATAGCCGAAGGGTTGCCTTAACTCCTTTGCTCTGGATAAGCCCCACCAATTACCAAACCTAACACCTACGATATACCCAAAATGTTCTCTTTTTATAAACAAACCTAATTGTTAAAAGGCCAATAATATAATATGTACGTTTAATAGGTGTTCTTTGCAACTTTTCCAACTCAATTCCATTTGTTTTGGTGGTTATTGTGGGTTAGGAATTCAGATCCTTTGATTCGGTAATGAGTTGAGTCCAATAATGTTTAAAGTTTCAACACATGGCACATAGGTTTAACAACTTCACCTATGTTCCTAACTATTACTATTTATTTTCGAATTTCAAACTATACATGCACCGTCTGTTATTGGGATTGAGGCACTTCAAATCCTACCTTCAGATGCCTCTAATCATCACATAAACCCTTTATCGTTCACTTTCTTACGCAAGAACAGTTGGGTTGATTTGACCTCAACTTTTACTTGATGGAAAATGTCTGCTTCAAAGCCTAATTAACAAAGCTAACATGCATAATTAAATGGACACAATGGGCACCTCTGCTTCAAAGCCTAATTAACAAAGCTAACATGCATAATTAAATGGACACAATGGGCACCATTGTTCTGTAACATCAAATTCAAAACCAAATGTTGACAGGAACAGTAACACATACCATACCTCCATTATGTTTAGCCTGTCTAATCGTCACCTCTCATACAGAAAAAATCCTGAAGGTGAGCTACATGTATCAGGCTGATGTTGAGCTCCTAACCAATAATACCTTTTATACATAATAAAAAACCAATGGAAAATGACCCCTTTCCTTCAATCTTTATGTGATCTCATAGCTAATCAGCCACTTCGGGATTTTTTAAAGTGGTCCAGTCCAGAGATCACCGACAGTGGTTAGAATACTTCTGATAATCAATGTCTAGTAATAGCAAGCGACTAAAATTGCCGCTGAACATAGAACCATTATTACCATTAAAATTTTCATCTATTCTTGTTTCTGGTTTATGTCATTATTTCTGGAAAAGCACGTGTTTTTTTTTTCATCTTGTTAAAACATGTCAAACTACAACTACAAGATATACAAGGGTGTCTTCACATAGATTAAGGTTTGGTTTGCGACACGTTTTTATAAAGATTGTATTTTCTTTTCACTGTTCCTTGAGTTAACTAATGGCTAATCTAGTACAAAGAACGCCAAACTGTGATTGAACCACCGTTATCAATATCAAGTTGACACTCTATTGGTAGTTCGCTAGTCACCTCGTTTTTGCATTATGTATGTTTTTGGTATGTGCATTTATAACTACTTTCCTTTGCCAGATTTGATCAAATGAAAAGCCAATCCCAAGTAAACGAGAACGAAACTTGCACTTCTGTGCATGTGGCATCATATGGTGTATCCGCAACTATAGGTAAACTAATAATATGATGGGAGGATAAATTGGATTAATTAGTAGGATCATTATAATTAAGTTAAACTCAGGTTCAAGTAGTTCCCATGTTCTAGCCTTGGTTCCCACACAAAGGTGCTCGACTTCAACCCTTTCAAGGTCATGCAATACAATGTTTTTACATTTTCTAGATTAGATTCTTCAGAACATTTGCCAACAAATGAACGTGAAAACGGAATGTTGAATAATTTGTCCTTAATATCGTATGTTTTTCTATGTTTGGGCTTCTGGACACTAAGAACATTTGTTGAAATGGTAAGGTTTCCTCCAAATGAACAGCTATCTTCTGGGGTACAACGTAATAAGCAGTTTGTTAATCCCAATGATCGTTCCTATTGCTCTTTAGTTTATTGGTTTTGAAGCAAATTAAAAAGGTTTGTGATAAATCTAATCCAGCTCAAAATGTCGTATTACAGCAACACGAATGGGACATTGTCACATTTTTATATAGTGGTCCCCTATCAATATGGAGGATAGCTGAATCTTTCCTTTTTGATGTTTTCAATGGTTAATAATAGGCAGAGTAGGGTATTCGCTTTCCTGGTGCACGCTGGAACCCACTCTGAAAGATATATGAAAGCCGGCAACTCTATATTATCAAATCCATATAAACAGCTATAGTGCTTTTTCCGTTGATATATACATATATACACACACATATCTAGAGAGACAGAGAGTTCAATAATTTAAATTAAAATCAAATTTCCTGCTCATTTTCTTGATACATATGAAACATAAATTATGCAATGATGCATTCAAATAACGGGGTCGAGTAATTCAGGTTAATATATTGTTCATAATGTAATTAGGAATTCAATTTTCTCTAAATATAATTTCAGAATTATTATATATATATATATATAATATAAAACATAATTTTAAAAAATAAGTAAGAAAAAGTTGGATATTTTATAAAGACATCGGATTATTATTTGTTCTCACACGTGGAAATTAACTCTATTAATTTGCATATTGGCAAGGGATGGTTTTGAGTTAGGTCCCTTTGTGTTAGCATAATTTCTTCCCGTAAAGGTTACTTTCCTTTTCATTTTTCTTGTACCCTTAACTTTTCAGATTCTTTCCCCTATAAAAGCTCCGTTGGGAAGTCAGCATTCCACATTAGCCTATTATACGTTTATTAAAACAACAATAATAATTAAGTAATAAATATATATTTACTGGAATAGAATTTAAAACATGATTCTTTACTTGTCCTTTTCAAGAAAACATAAGAATTGAGGCTAATGATAAAAGCCATCAATCATAAACCAAAATTGCTCAATCTTCTCATCATGCTTTAGTTTTACAGCATACCTCATCTACAGCTAGGAACAAGAACGGAGTATGGAACTGCCAGTAGCCCTATATGATGTCGACACGTGGTGATCTTGCACACGTGGCAGAATATTAGGAGGATATCTTTTTATGTGAACAGCTAATCAGGTCCATGCGTAGCCAAGTGGCCGACCTTGGTGCTTACGTAGAGACGCAAACAAGATCCAAAAGTAGCGTAAGCGCCAACCCCAATCCATCCCCTTCTGCTCATCCAACGGTTCTAGACGATCTTCAGCCACCACAATCAATCTCGTCCTTTCAACCTCAAAGCCTTACCTGATTTGTTTTAAGAGCCTTGTTCCTTAGTCTATGCGTTGTTTTGTTGTTAATTTCCAAGTTACAGATCGTTTGATTCTCTCTCCGTCTGTTGATCTCCAAGTCTTCTCCATTCCGACGAAGTGACCACAAGAGCCCTTTTGCAACAGAAAACCATCACATTGTTTCAAGGAACCATCCCATTTGGTCCAAACTCATCAGATAACAAAATGGTAATGTTGGTTGTGGTTATTTTCTTTCTCTCCTCTTCACTATGTGCAACGGAGTCCTTTGGTTGCCCAATTGTTTCTGTGTTTAACTAAAGCAATGTCCTTCCGAATTCCTGTTCTTTACAGGATACAATGTTGGTTCCTCCATGGTTGGAGTCATTGCTTAGCTCTGCGTTTTTCACCGTCTGCCGGACACATGGAGATGCAGCCAGAAGTGAATGCAATATGTACTGTTTGGACTGTGAAGGTGATGCATTTTGCTTTTATTGTCGTTCGTCTAGGCACAAGGACCACCAAGTTATTCAGGTGAGTTAATTAGTTATTCCTCTCAATGGTCCTCTATCTGTTTGTAATGGCTAATGGGGTTTTACTTGTCTTTGTGTCTGTGGTTGGTGTATATGCAGATAAGGAGATCTTCATACCATGATGTTGTGAGAGTTTCAGAGATACAGAAGGTATTGGACATAAGTGGGATTCAAACATATGTGATCAACAGTGCCAGAGTGTTGTTTCTCAATGAGAGGCCACAGCCAAAATCTGGGAAAGGAGTTGCTCATACTTGTGAAATTTGTGGGAGAAGTCTTTTGGACCCTTTTCGTTTCTGCTCCTTGGGATGTAAGGTAACTAGGTTTTCATCTCATAATATCGTCAATTGGCATCGCCTTCACCTCATCTTCTCTCTCTCAAATTCATCTCAATAATTCTCATCAACTCCATTCGCAACTCATCAGAAGGTCACGATATGTCCCACTTGATGATACAACCCCTAACAATTTTCAATCATCAACCACTCCCTATGATCTCACTATTGTTTCACTATAATCGGAG
The DNA here is from genome assembly GCA_027478495.1 of Erythroxylum alaternifolium. Taxonomy (NCBI): domain Eukaryota; kingdom Viridiplantae; phylum Streptophyta; class Magnoliopsida; order Malpighiales; family Erythroxylaceae; genus Erythroxylum; species Erythroxylum alaternifolium. Next base: position 63,770,620 of record JANIIA010000005.1, read on the forward strand.
ATATGGCATGGTAAAATTTTCTTTAAATCATTCAGGGAAACCCAATTAATGATAGACATTGCCTCACCTAATTGTTTTCTGTATAGTTTAGTTTTGACATTTTCCAAAATGTATATGTATGTATAGCTTGTAGGAATAAAGAGAAATGGAGATGCAAGCTTTAACTTGGAGGCTAAGAATGAGGTATTAATGGAAAGTAGAGAAGGCAAATCAAGAATAGTCTCATCAAGAAAGGGTGAAGAATTGCGTGCAGGCTCACAACAAGACATTTATCCTTCCACGCCTCCTCCACCTTCTTCTAGTGCAAGGAGAAGAAAAGGGATTCCTCATAGGGCACCTTTTGGCTCTTAGGAATTAAATAATTATTACATTCACAACCCAAAAGCCTTCATCATTTCTTACACAAACTTAACCACTCTTTTTCTTTTCTTTTTCTTATAAATTCTTTTGGTACATACAACAAGGGACATAAGCTTTGTGAAAGAAGCAACAGTGTGATTTAAACTTATAACCTCTTATGTTCGTACACCAAAACAGAGCGTTCACCCCCAAACCGAAGTGCTCAAGGTGCTGCTGACCTTTTCGTTCCGGCGCGTCAAAAGAAAAACAAAAGGGTTAGTAAGTTTCACTTTTGGGTTTGGGGTCCCATATACAGCGAAATCCTCTCGGTGAAGGATGCAATAATGCAGACTTGTAATTGATATTTGCAACGTGTACATGACAATTAATTAAAGAAAATTTAAAGCAAGTCTTTGTGGAGTCTGTTTTATAGTTTTCATGGGGTCCCCCGGCCACTTGGGTCGCTCATTCAAAGAACCTTCGCCTTTTCTTTGCTGAATTTATACACACTGCTGCATTAGAGCAATTCAAATTTCCGTCATTATTGTTCAACTGAATTTTAAACAGGAATTGATTGTTCCAAAAAATTCAAAATCCCCATTTTGTCCAATTTACTTATTAATATTAATCCCTTTAAATAAAAAATTGGCACCCTAGTTAAGCAAAGAAACTGAAACATAAATAAAACATGTTACTGTTTTTTTATAATAATAATTCTAGTGACACCTTGTGCAATAGTTGACCAATAAGAAGCCGAGTAATTAGGTGGGGATGAACCTCGAATGAGGGCTACATTAATGGAGCGCATCTTCCGCGATTCAACCAAAGGGGTATGTGAATATTAAAAATGAATCTTCTCCATATTATATAAAATGGGCAGGCAACATTAAGGGGTCCATCTTCCATGATTGTAGCTATCCCATAAGAAAGTAGTTCAAAGGATCAGGAAATAACACACTTTTCAAAGAAAAAGTTGGTAACACTACTCCTACTAGTCTTGAGTAATTTGGGTTTGCTTTGCACGAGTTTTTTCTACTTACTAATGAAGATTTAAAGTCGTCGTAGTCACGTGCACAAATTACATAATTTTCTTGTCATTTTTTAACACAATTGATAATCAAACCTTTGTTGTCGTGAATTAGCCAAGTTTGACGGTTATTGTTGATTGAGTTGGTTTTATGAGAACTTGAACTCAATTTTTACATAAAAAATTCATAAATTTAATATTATCGTAAATTTATAAAAATAAAAATAAAAATAAATGATAAGAACTATGTTAAGTTCGATTCAAATGTATTTTAAAGCTCAAGTCAAATCTTGAATATAAATATTAAATCTTATCTATATTAATATAATTAGGTAAAGTTTGAATTAGATAACAATTTATATGATTTGTATTTTTATCTATCCACTCTCAATTATAAAGTATGTTAATAATAGAGAATCTTTTTAAAAAATTATAAAATATAAAAAATATTTCAATTGTTGACTTTAATTTTAGAAGTGAAACCTACATGATTAAATGATACTTTTAGACTTGAGGCTTATGAACTTTTAATTCTTTTTAAACTAAGACGTACGTTGAGTAACTTCTTAAATTTGAGAAATGTGTATCTTCAAGATTTTTATTGGACTAGATGTTAAAATGACTTCACGTAAACTTGAAGTATGTGTGTCTTTAAGCTTGGAAGGGGTTGAAGTTCTACTTTCAAGTTCTCAAAGAAGCTTTAGCTTCTCTCTATGGTTGCATCGTTTGCATGCTGACTCGTTGGAGTCCCTAACTGCTTATTAAGATTCCAAGCTTTAGATTTTGTTTTCTACTTCTTGATTCCTTTTCTCTCCAGCCTTGGTTTAGCTTATTCCAGTTTCTTCTGTGCAATCTTTTAACCTATCAAAGCTTCCCATCTCTAGCTTTCTTAAGCTGCTTTGTGCTTTTGAATCCAGTTTCTAGCTAACTCAAACAGGTGTTGCTTGTTTTCCCTTCTTCATCCTCCTTTTCATTGTTTCAACTTTTCAGGTGTTTTTGCCTTTTTAAAATACTTCCTTATTCCTAGTTATTTTTCTCCACCTTTTTTAAATTGTCAAACCAACCTAGCCCCTTCTTTGCCAGAGTTTCCCATTTTAGTTTGAACACTAACTTTGAAAATCTAAGCCCTCTTATGCTCTTATCCCTGTCCCCTCCTTACAACCTAACGAAAACACATCCACACACCATAATTTTAATAAAAAAAAGTTATTACTCAACCATCTTCTAGTGTCAGGAAGACCTGAGTTTAGGTCCTAGGTGATCTGGCGAGCTCCTAAACTTCACTACTACCCTCCTAACTTTTGAAGGGAAAGCCATAATTTCACCTAACAAAGAGACACTCAAAGAAGGAGCTCTCAAGTGGGAAGCCATTCTTATGTAAGGTCTATAAGAAACTATGGTGAATGAGGAAGATTTGTTTTTGTTTAGATTTGAATCAGCGAGCATGGCACATAAGATCGTAGAATCCAATCATTGGCATTATAACGACAAAACCTTATTCTTATAAACGTGGAACCGAGCATATTCTTCCACAATCTAAAGTAGAAGTAACTACCTTTATAGATAAAATTTCATAGTATCTTGTTGGAGTACTGGATAACGAGAGGATTGGGTCAATATATAAAACTTCATAGTATATTTTTGGAGTACACAATAATGAGAGGATTGAGTCACTTGGTAAGCTATGTGAGACAACCCTTATGCATGGATGACGTTGCAATAAAAACGAGTAGGGTGAGTTTTGTAAGAATTTGTATCCTATTATTGCAAGTCCTAGATGTTCTACCAATCTTGAGGCTAGATGAAAAGGACAAGTTATTTGACAACAAGGTCCTAGTAACCTATTCTTAGAAACTAGGGAATTCCACACTAAGGAACCTTGGCTCTCGATAGGAAAGAGATTCAAAATTGGACATTCATTAAAATTGCTTGAGGAAGAACATAATGAAGAAGTTAAGGACCAAGTCAATGCAACACGTAAAGGAAAATGGGAATGCAAAATTTGATGACACCAATGAGAAGAATGAAGTGGCCATAGAGTTAAGGAGTCCAATAGGAGAGGATGAAACATGTATCAAAATTGAACAACATGAGATCTAACTTAACACTCAATCGGTAGTTAATGTAGAGAAGTACTTAACTCTAAGTAAGGAGATTGGATTAAGCACAAGCATGACATTTATCAAGGAGGAGGTTGACTTTCATACCATCTTAATAAGGAAATCAAAGAGTTAGGTAAAAAATAAAGAAGAATCCTTTAAAACATAACTATCTTAGTATGGAACGTAAGGGGGACCAATAGTCTAAATAAGCATATTCTTTTTACTGTAAGAAACAAATCCATATTTAGTAACACTATTAGAGACCAAGCTGAAGCTAAATAACATCCAGAAGATGGGTTTTTTTTTTTGAAAAACACCGGAGATACTTATCTAACCATAGTCATCACTATAATGATAGGATAATTGTGGTTTTTGATTTAGAGTTGGTGGAGGCTACTAAAATAACTATGGATAAGCAGTTTATACACCTTAACGTTCACTTTAAGTAAGATAAACATGAATATAGGTAACATTTATTTATACTATAAACCATGCATTCCAAAGGATAAGGTTTTAGTCAAAGCTAGAGGAGTTAGGAAGTGTTGTAACTGATTTATGACTGATCACTAGGCACTTTAATAGCTTACTATACCTATTTGAGGCCAAAGGGAATACTTTAAGAAACTACTTAAAGCATTTTAGTAAATATGAAAGTGAGATCTAAGTGACTAATTTAAAGATAGAGGGGCAATTCTACATCTAGTGCAATAAAAAAAAAAGGGAGGTGGTTTTTGAGAAGAAGATGTATATGGCTCTGGTGAATAAATTATGGCTTAGAACTTCCCCATAGAGTAAAACCTTGTTCTCCAATCCAAGATTCTTAGATCATTCCCCTATTCAAATATAGAATATGTTTAAAATTGAAAGAAGATGGTCCTTTTTCAGTTTAACAACCATTTAATTAAGGTTAAGGGTTTTTGCAGAATGTGTCCATAAAGTTATTTCCACAACTTCTCAAGGAAATAAGATGTCCACTTGTATGAGGAAGCTTCAACAAGTCAAAAAGGAGCTAAAATTAGTTAATAAGAAGGTGGGAACCCATCTACAAAGGAGATATCCAAAGCTAAGAACAAGTTTAGGTGTTTACAAAGTTCATTGCATCTTAATCCTTATAGTGTATATTTACAAGAAGGGGAGAAAGAAACCCTAAACAATTGACGTAACAACTCACATTAACTATTCAGTGTTAACGCAAAGAGCTACATTGAGTTAGCTCAAAGATGGTGGAAAGAACATAATTTTTTTTCCACAATTTAATATTGGAAAGGAAGAATATAAACCATATCACCTCTATCATGAATAAGGATGATATAGTATAAAGGTCAAAAGAAAGAATTTACGAAGAAGTGATGACATTGTTCTCTAAAACAATTGGCTTACCATAACTAACTTCTTTGTTAGTTTCTATTATGAAATCCCATATTATGGATCAATTATCAAATAGTTAAAAAGAGATCTTCATCAAGACTTTCTAAGCTAGAGATGCCAAAGCTGCATTCTTCTCTTTCAAACTTACAAGGCTCCTGGACCAAATGGTTTGAACTCTTAGTTCTTCCAAAAAATATGTCCTTTGGTTAAGGAATTCGTCATTGAGGTAGTTCTTGAATTCTTCATCAGAGGAAGAATGTTTAGGGAACTCATTTTCCTTATTCTTAAAGTACATGCTCCTACTAAATCTAACACCGGTTAATCTGATTGATAAGTCATAATGAGCTTTCATATGAGGAAGACAAATTAGGGACAACATTTTCCTATCTCAAGAGTTGTTTAAGAATTATAAAAGGAAAGGGCTAAGTAAAAAGAGTGTGATGAAGATTAATTTAATAGAGCATTTGATTCCTTAGATTAGGGATTTATACTTAAAACTTTTTAATGCTTTTGGGAACCCAAGTAAATTCATTCAATATAGTAAATAATGTGTGACTACCACTTCCTATATAATGTTAATTAATAGTGAGCCATCTAGGACCTTAAGGGGTGTAAGGGATATCAGGTAAGGGTCCCCTTGCTTATTCATTTTGTCTATGAAAGTACTCAGTAGATTGATCAAAATAGTGATTAATTTAGATGATAGATTTAAATTTACCTCAAGATGCAAGGAGTTGGAGCTTGCTAATATCACCTTAGCAAAAGATATCCTTATCTTTTACAAGTTGAGCCTTACTCAATAAACTACCTCATAATAACCATAAACTCATTTAGTAAAATGTCAGGGATAACCATTAATAGCAAAAGTCACAATTATTTGTCTCAGTAGATGCTCAAGATCTGTCAGGATGGATTGACTCCTTAACTAGACTACAAACCTCTTAACTCCACTTTAGATATTTAGGGGCACCTATTTCTTCTAAAAAGAATTGCTTTTATGAATTTCAATATTTTTTGGAGTAGTTCACTATAAGAATCTCAAGCTGGTGTAATAAAAGCTTAACACTAGTTAGAAGAATATAACTTGCTATTTTGATATTGAATAATTTACACATTTATTGGTCTTCACATATAATCTTTCCTATAAGGGTGATTAAATACATAAAGAAGCTAATAAAAAGATTCATCTAGTTGGAAGAAATAAGATTAAAAATTGGTGCAAAGTTCAAATAGAGTGACCTTAAAGATGAAAGAGGGCTAGGTATTCTACATCTTAAAACCAATTGTAAAATGCAAATCATGAATAGAATTATAACAAATAGGGAGGTCTTATGGGTAAGTAGGTACATGAATGTCACCTAAAGAAGGAGAGTTTTTGATCTATTAAACCTAAAAGTTGCTCTTGGATGATGATCAACATGCTGAAATAAAGGGATGAAATCAAATAGGAGGTTAAATATGTGTTAGGAAATAGAGAAACAAACTCTTTTTAAAATGAAAATTAGAAAAACCTAAGCCATCTAAATAGTTGTAATGAATGTTCTAGACTAAGAGGAGTCTTATGTGATTAGATCATAGTGAAGGAGGTGTTAAGCTCTAGCTCACTAACTCATTTATGGCTTAACACTACTCCACTAGTTGCATAAGTTAGACAACTTCAGCTAAGAGTAAAAAACAACCTCATATGGGTAAGACATGCTTCTAGGATATTATACAAATGACTCTTGTAGACAATGGTTGAGACCTAGGTCCCCTAAGATTGCATTTAACAAGGTGGTCCAGTTCGGGTAGAATTTACCTAGAACCTTTATCTTCTTATGGATGGAAATTTGAGATAGATCGACCACCATGGACCATTTAATTAACTTTACTAATATGCTAACTACATGTAAATTATATGAGATGGGCAATGAATCTATTAATCATTTTTTTATTGTAATTATTTCTCTTTTTTTGGCCAAAAATCAAGGTAGCATGTAACATGGTAGCTCCTAATGTACCTTGGCTGGATCTAATTAATTAGATAGCAAGGAATATGAAAAGCAATGATGTAAATTGAATAGTTAATAAAATTGCTCTAGACATCATGATCCATAAGATATAGTGGGCAAGGAATTAAGAAATATTCAAAGGCAAACAATAATAAAGCGAAGCTACTTATAGGTCAATTGGACTTTATAAGAGCTCAAATACTTGCAAACAATATAAATATATGATGCAACTGGAAATGCCAATCCAATGGAGATTGTTGTAGCACCTCACACAAATCCATAAATAAGGAAGTTTAGGTAATTACATGCATATCTCTAAAGCTAGAAATTCTGGGCATATTTCTTATGACTAAACAGGTTTTCCACAAGCAAGTCTCAAAGCAAGAATAAAGAGCAAGTTAAAATTTGTATGCCTAATAATTAACACAATTAGAGACTTATTATAGGATGGAATAAAGTACTGAGTAGTGGTAACAAAGAAGACATCGAGACATATATGGAAGATGACGACAATTACTATCCTTGGACCACATCTCTCACCTCATAAGCCAGGAATGAAGAACAAAGTAAAACTCTGAGTATCTTATTCTTCAAGCAAATGTAACTTAGCCACTCCTCATTTACCTTATCAGAAACTCTATATGTAGCTCTAACATAGGACACTTATCCTTGAATGGTTCAGTCGGGTCATCTTGTGAGCTATTGTTAGGCTTTGAATTATTAGTATTATTATTATGATATTGTACTTCAACTATTTTTTCCTTAATACAACTTAATTATCTTCCACTTTTATGTTTATGGGGTTTTAATTGGACCATAGAACTAAAATAACTTCACTATTTTTATGCCACTAATATTTTTTATTGGATTCACTTAAACTTGCAATTTTTGTTCGTGTGGAGGTTCTCTTTTGCTCAAGATTACATGTGCTAAGTTTTACTAATTATAACCTTGGTAATTATCACAAGCGCACGGGTTATTCGCGTAGTACCTAAGGTGTCGATCCTATGAGAAAGGGAACTAGGCCTAAATTCTAAAGGCAGCTAAGTTCCCAATTAACCTAATTAAACAACTAATGCAAAAATTAAATCAATTAATAATCAATATGAGAAATTAAAGTGCTAGAGAGTCAACAAAATAGCAAAATCACAGCCCAACCCAAAATCAACCTAGAAATTGCCAAGAGAGAGAAAAGGAATTTTAGGTCGAAACTAAGAAAACCTAACCAATTATGTAATTATTGAGTTAACGAGTCTAGGAGATCCTATGGTGAATTACTCTCTCTCGAATTATAATTCTTAACACTAATTAGTAATCCCTAATTCAAATTATGGAAATTGCGATCTCTCAATCTGCAATTGGTCCAAAACCTAAATTAATTCTAAAATTGCCTATTAACTTACCAGGAATCTATGCTCGATCTCTCGTTATACGACTTTATCGGTTTAACTCAATTCTCTACCTATTGATGCACCTAACCCTTATTAGCCTAACTCTAAGATTTTTACCTAGCTCACCCTCTTAGATTGTTGCCGAATTATTAAGAACAGAATTGCAATCACAATTAACTTAATAAAAAAACACAATCGAATAAATTTTATTAATCTCAAGAGTCAAAATCCAAAAGTGAGTATAAACGTAAACTCAACATTCACACAACTAATCTCAACACCTATTTCAATTCTATACATAAATAAAATTGAAATAAATGGAAATACTACCGAGAACGGAATCTTGAAACGGCGACGGCGAGAAACCACCTATTTCAGAAAGTACTTTGCGTCTAGCACGTCTCTGTGTTTCTCTTCCTTCGTCTCCTTCCTCAATCTCTCGATCTCTCTAGGTCTCTCTCGGATTTGATGAAATTTCGCTTTTTTGGCATGACTCTCTTCACTCTCTAATGACTGTTGGCGGCTATCTTATAGTGTGCTATTTATTCTATAGCAGTCTTAGGTAAAACTCGAGGTCGAAATGGTCCAAAAAATCACTCAAAATTTAAGTTCTTGTGTTAGCCCGACATAAGGCACCATCATAGCTTTTCCTTACACAAACTCATAGCTTGCTACTAATATTAAATTTAAGCCTGTCCTTTGTCATTACTATTTAAGAAGCTACAAGCTAGAGAATGAAAGCATGAAGGAGTAGTACTATTATGCCAAACTAAGTTGAATATGAGATCAATTTCAGAGCTTCGTAAGAGAGTTGCTTTGCAAGAAGTATTAGTTAACCTATGAAATTTATCTTATAAGCATAATATGGAGTCCTCTTTATTAAGGTCAAATTTCTTAGAAGCCTGTAATTAAATGATATGGCCAATTCCATCTCTGATTCAATAGGATAGTTTGAACTTTTGTTTGGTAGGGACAATGGATTTAAGAGAGTGATAATATATAGTATGGTATAAGGGTCCAAATATATGGCAATTATTAAACCAAAAGTAAGTTAAGTTGCCATTCCCATTCTTTTGCTTTATATTTTGTTGTATTAAGGTTCTTATACCAAGGATAAACTAGAATGTGCTGGAATGGGATTATTTAGGTGTCACTATACAAATGTTTTTGTTTCCTAAGTGGTAGGTATGGATCCATAACATCCACAAGTTTTGTTTATCTATATAGATCTTCTAAAGTCTTTTTGCCAACAAAATTTTGGACATGGCTCTTATAGATGTTAATTCTAAGCCACCCTGCAATTGGGGAAGACATAAGGTACTCTATTTCACACTAAGAGCTTTACCAATATTGTTGTTGCCTTTCCAAATGAATTCCCTCATAAGCCAATATATAGTTTTCATTACACTTTTAGGGAAGGCCATATGGGAGCATTAGTGAGTGTAGATTTTGTTTAGGATAGAGATTGATAATTGAAGTCTTCCTTTTTAGGATAAAAATCTGTTATACTAGGTGGAGAGTTTCTTCTCAATTGAGTTAATAAGTAAGGTACAATTATGGTGAGCTTCTTAGTTAAGATAGGGATTCCAAGGGATTTCAAAGGAGGGAATTGAGTCTTTAGTCCCATAAAAGAGACTATGTTACCTAAATCAAAGTTTTAGGAAGCTAACAGATAGAAAAATCTTTTCAAAGGGTTATAAGATAGACCTAATATCTTTGTAAAATTCCGCAAATATTTGATGAGTAAGTTGATTGAAGAGGATTTAGCTCTATAAAGCATTATCAAATCATCTACAATTGACAGTTGGTATTTTTTTAAATTGTTACACTTGCTAAAAAATTGGAAGCTGGGATTTCTATATATACCTCTCTTAAACTCAGATAATCTAAGTCTGCATTGTCAAAAATTTTTGATGCCTTACTTACATTCTTCAATATAACTCTATAAGCAAAATTTCTACCATGAAATAACCTTATACTCTCTTTCATATATTGCAATCCTATACAAATAAATGATAAAGATCAGTACATAATAAGCAAAAATAACATATATGTATAAACCATTTTGATTAACCAATATTCATCAACCATAATAAAAGAAAGCAACGTAGTCTGTAATTGAAAAAAGACCAAATAGATTAATGTTATGATTTGATATATAATTCTTTATTTTTCATTATTATTTTAAAGTTCAATTAACATATAACATGTAGTGAGGTTAACCTTTATCTTCTTTTAACAGTATAAAAGGAAATGGTGGTGTCTGTTAACATTTATCATTTTTATCAAAAACTTTTCCCATCACTAAAGTGTATTAAGAAATTTAGCCACTTGCATATTCTATTAAGTATATGAGGCTGAACAAGCAAAGACTGTAAATCCTTTTGTGTTACCCTTTTGTATCCTTAAAAGCACTAGTCCTAATATCTTTGACATTGCTAACCAATCTTTATTAACTCTAGCATGTTTAATACAACTACATATATAGCTACTACACAATTTTTCTAAGATAAAATTTATATGCCAGAAAAACCATATGGTTTCCTCTTTTAAAAACACAGGAAATTTACATGTCTCTTTCACTAAATTGGTAAGTAAAAGTCCTAAATTTTATGTAAAAAATAGAGAAAATTTTCAATTTAAATTGGATATAATTAGATTCCTTTTGTCTAATAGACATGAGAATTAAACTGTAATAATTTCACTTAGGAAAATCAACCAATTCTAAGTTTATTTATATCTTCCTTACAAAAGCAAAAAATTATAGTTTGGAGTGGTTTGGTTACTTGAGAGTCTTCTACATAGGCAAATCGTTATATTATATATTTATGTATCCTATAAAAGTGGTTAACCACGTCAATAGGTGGAGAAACTACAAAAGGATTTACTCTTATAGGTTGAGGGAAGAACTTGATCTTCTCTAGAGGAGAGTAATCTCTAATAACTTGGCACCAATATTTCTTAAGAGCATTTATAAGGGATTCTAAAGCTTGAGAAGTAGAAGAAGGCCAAAAACACCTAAAAGAGTTAGAACAAAAGAACATAGAAGAGGAAAAGCTGGAAAGAAATGAGAAGTAGGGATAAAAGAAGAGGAGGAGGAAGTTTGGAGAGAAAGAGAAAAAGAAGCTATATAAGCAACAATTGCTTAAGAGGTAGAAGCTAAAGAACAAGGAAACAAGGAAATAGGAACAGGGAATAGGTTGGAGACATGTTATAAGGCTAAGGAAAGGAGTTTCTTCAGGTGTTCTAGAAGAGGTAAGAGGAAGGGAATAAAGGAAGGTGACAAAGAGAGAGCTTTATAAATGTTATTGAGAGTTAGACTGAACAAGAAGTTACAACAAGGAAGGATAGTAAGGTTACAAGGCTTAAAAGGCATGCATCAGAAGCTAGTTCCATTATTAAAAGGAAAGAAACTAAACTAAAAGCTTAGGTAGGAAAGGTCCTACCCTATAAAATTTTGTGAAGTGTAAATAAAACATGAATAAGGAAAGAGGAAAAGAAAGGCTTGATTGTAAAAAGTAAAGAGAAGCTAAGAAAAACCTTATTTGATTATATTAAATTTAAATTTTTTGGAGCTTTAGAAATTAATAGATGTTTAAATTTGATTAATTTATACTATATCAATATTTTGTTAGAGGTTGGAAACAATGGTATTTCTATAATAACATGAATTAAATGGAATGCATGTTTAATTATCAATTTGTTTATGCCTTTTTATGATGCTCAAATATTACTCATGAAGTTTGAAATATAATAGTCACTATGTAAACAAACCATCAACATAAACAAGCATACTTAAATGAAAAATCACAAATAAACCCAAATAAATGTAGTCATGTAGAATATGACCCCCAAACCACAACTCCCTTCCCTAGTTCGCTTTCTCTTATTCCTTCCTCTTCTTTTCAAGCCTTTAATCTATGCTCATATATATTATTTCTTTTTAACCTTTTAATCAATTATATTAGATTATATAATATGATATATGAAAGAGATTTGATGTTTAATTATGTTACTTATTGATAAATCCTAATTAAGTTACAATATCACCATAAAATCTTGTTTAATTGTAATATTTGACTAGAAAACTACATATTGGCTCACAAAGACAAATTGAGGAATTAAGAGAATACACATGCATATGTTGGACCACTAACCTTCAATTTTGTACTTTGAAATACATAGGACCACAAGGGGGATCAGCTTCCTCTATTATCTCCACCTTTACAGACAAGAGTTGGAACCCTATAAACACAAAAATTATTCTTTAGTCATAGGCAAGAATAACAATTACGAAATAAACATAAATAAATGTAGGGTTACTGTACCTATTCAAACCATAATACTCCAGTCTCCAAATCCTTTGAATAAGTCATAACTAAAGGATGGAGAATCAAGAAGAATAATGTAAATTAAAAAAGAAAAATAAAGAAGCAAGAAGAAATAATTAAAGAAAAAGAATGAACAACAAAGAATAGTGTTTAGGTATTAAGGATTTGATGAAAATTAGAGTAAGTTAGGGGCAATCGAAGGGAAATGAGCTTTTGTGTATTTATTTTTAAAATAATAATAAGTTGATTCTTAAAAAAATAAAATTAATAGGTATATTACAAATTAGTTGTCATATTAGCATTTGAGCTTATCTGGCGTACCATGTATATTAACATAATGAGGGCATAATAATTAGTTAATAGAGATTTGACATAGTGAATTTTTTGGGGCAAACCATTTCATTTTATAAATGTTATGGGATGAAATGGTACCATAGATAATGATAAGAGCCTTCTTGGACTTTTTAATAAATGTTGTGGGAGATATTAGTCCTTTTACCTATAATAAACTAAGAAATTAATTAAGGTTCTTTTTCATTGATCAATCCACCAATCTACCGTAACAACCTAATTAGATAGTTGAAAAACATATTTTAAGAGCAAATATAATTCTCACTCCCCTTATTGTACCAAAGATATAATAGAGGATAAATAGTTGAATATGCTATAAAAGGCATAACTTAGTGATTAAAATTAGGAAAAAATCTAGTTTGATTAATTCCTACAGATTTGGTAACATATTCTATAATATTACCAAGAATCTTTATTTTCTAGAGAGGGAGAAATAGTCATTGATTTATATATGAACTTTGTAGTTGTCTTATTCTTCTCATCACCCTTTTTCAAACTGGAGGGAACAATTGAGTAGACATCTAGCTTGCTTCGAAAATTGATGAATAGAAGTTTGGGTAAAGGCTTAGTGAATATGTCTGAAATTTAATGAGAAGATGGAATATATCAAGTTGTTAGGGCATCTATGGCTACCTTTTCTTATACAAAGTGGTAATTAATTTTAACATGCTTAAAGCAGGCATATAAAACTAGATTACTAGTAATATGCAGAGCACTCTCATTATCATAAAAAAATTATGGTGTTTAACGTGATTTTATGCCAATGTTGCATAAAAGAAAAGTAATATAAACCATTCTACAGTTATAGATGCCAAGGCTGAATATTTCATTTTGAACTGGAGTGTGAACTAGCTAGTTGTTTCTTTAAATTCCAGGAGATGCATTTCACACTGATATAGAAACAATAACTAGTTGTGCTTCATCATGCAGTTAGGTATATTAGCATCACAAAATCCAAGTTTTGAAAGTTGTCTTCCATTCATCTTTATGCCTAATTTGAATATGATGGAAGCAATTCTTCAAATTAATTTTTAAGAACACTAGGCACTATATGATCTGTCTAGCATGTCAGCCAGCCTTAGAATTGGGAATTTATAACTTACTATAATTCTATTGATGGCTCTATTGTTTATACACATCCTCTAACTACTATCTTTCTTTAGTGTTAATAAGGCAGGAATGGTATAAAGGTTTATGCTTTCCTGAATAATCCCTTTCACGTTAAGTATTCCACCCTCTTTTTCAAAATCTCACTCCCCTTCAGATTCATTATGTGACGTTGCATAATAGACAAGCTAGAGTTTGGGATGAGATTTATATAATGTTAAATATATCTCATAAAGGAAAGCCTATTAGGTATCTCATTAAGCATCATTTTTTAAATACCTACATCATATATTCAACAATCAATATATGAACCTATCTAGTCTTTTTGATCTCTACCTCAAATTCCATACCATTGATAAAAAGGCACTTATGTTTTTAATGGCAGTAATGTATCCTTCACATCATCTTTCTCCAGCCGATACATGTTGCTCCAACCTAAATGTTGCACATCTACATCATATTGCTATGGTGTAACAAAAAACAAACGATACACATCTATATCAAAAATTATCACAATATACCTCATTTTGGTATTTACTAATAAAGAAAGGCACCTTATAATATTATGTTACCTCTACCTTTCCAACAGACGCCTTGATCCACCAAAATGTGTAGAGGTTAGGATGCATCTATATTGGTAAACTTAATTTCTTTACTACCTCTTTCCCATTATGTTCTTATAGCGCCCATTATTAATAATAACCCCAAACACCTTATTATTAATTATGCATCTAGTTTAGAACATTGATGGTGTTAAGTATGATCTTCATATTTGGAGTCAACATCATCTTCCTTACAACATAAATATTCCCCTCATCTACTTCGTACTCCTCTTCTTCATCACCATCTTCCTCACAATAAATTCCTTATTCATCTTCTTCTTTCTTCTCTGAAATATTCATAAGTTTTTTAAGGGACAATCATTTACTTATGCCTTGGCTAGTTACACTTAAAACACTTTCCTACAATAGGCTTTGAATATGGATTTTTTGTTGTACTCCCTTCCTTATCTTCCCTTTCATTTATTATATGTTTACCTTCTACTTTGTCATCATGGAACCATCTATTACTGTTTTTATAATGAGCAAGAATCTCTTATAAATCTTAAGCCTCTTATTAGACCTTGTGAGCCATTAGCCTTTATTATTCATCTTGCTACGTTTTTGTTCCATTACCTTCATCTTTAAAGCCATATTCTTGGCCTTACTTAAATTTTGTATAACCTACAACCTAATTATATCTCTCAGGTTTGATCTCAATTCCTCTAAACATCTGGTAGCTTCTTGCCCTTTAAATTTAAAAAGATTATTTCATTTTGCTAACCCAATAAAATATGCAATATATTTATAAACATATCTATTACCCTATTGGCAATGTTGATATTACTCATATAGGATCAACTCATAATCTAGGAGTAGCGATTCTTTTTTTAGTAAAAATATTCATACTACACTAGGTTCGGGTAGGATCCTTACATTCTTGCTCCGTCCTAGATTGCATCCATTCCCACCATGCAAATGCCATCACTTTTAAACAACACACTGTCAATATAACCTACATCTCTAGTGAAGTTTCTAAGTAATCAAAGAAACGATAAATCTCTAAAACCCAATCCAAGAATTACTATATTCCCTAGCTTCCATTGAAGAATGAGATGTCTACTTTCAACCTGAAATCTCCCGCCTCCCTACCATTGCCTCCATTGGTGCTTGTTCTTCTCTAGCATTATATGGTAGATTGATACAATTGTTGTACCTACGAGAGACTTCCGAGTAGTCTCAAACTCTCAGCAGGAGGGGTTGGATAGAATAACGTCAAGAAAGGGACATTGCCTTTAAAATAAAAGATGAGAAGAGAATTGAGATGGAAAAGGAGTTATTATATTTCTCTATATGTCTCCTCTTCACTATTACACCATATAAATACTGAAAGAATGTAAACTGATAAGGAAAGCATAATCAGAAGATAATTACGTGTGCTTGAAATTAAGATCACATTTGAAATTGCTTGGTCCAAGATGGAGTCTTCC
>JANIIA010000005.1:63796493-63809823 GCA_027478495.1 Erythroxylum alaternifolium
TTGTATTCACTCTTGCTGGAGGTCCAGTGAGTTGGAGGTCAACCTTGCAATCTACAGTTGCTTTGTCGACTACTGAGACAGAATACGTGGCAGTAACATAAGCTATTAAAGAAGCCATCTGGCTTTAAGGGTTGCTTGATGATTTAGGGGTCCAACAGGACCATGTAGATGTTCATTGTGACAGTCAGAGCGCTATTCATTTAGCAAAGAATCAAGTTCATCATGGACATACGAAACACATTAATGTGAGGTTCCATTTTGTTCATGAAATTATTGATGAGGGAGATGTTCTTCTTCAGAAGATTAGGACCGCTGACAATCCTGCTGATATGTTGACAAAACCAGTTTTGTTGCTCAAGTTTAAGCATTTCTTAGACTTGATTGGCATTTGTAAAATTTGCTGATTGCCTCGTAGGAGATTGGGAGACGATGATTGGAAGTTTTACTTTGAAGGTTTGAGACAAGGTGGAGATTGTTGAATATTGTCTCAAAGTCAAAAATGGTGGCTTTTTTGGTGATTTTCGGTGCAAGAAGTTGGCTAGCTATATTTTATAACTGGCCTTCACCTATTGATTTCTCTATCAAAGAGAAGCAGCAGCAGTGGAAGATAGAATAGAGAGAGTAGAGCAGAAAATCTAAGAGAGCCTAGAGCGAGAGAGAAAAGGAGAAAAAGAGTTGCATCAAGAGAGAGAAAATAGCAAGTAGTTATCGGGAGAGAGATAGAAATTCTCTCAAATTGTCTTTGGTTTTGTATTTTTCCAGTTTTTTCTCTTCCTAGTAATAGTGTGTGAGCTTGGGTTAATTTTAGGTCTTTGGAAAATTTAGTAATAAACACTATTGTATGTTCTCATTGATTATAGTTAAATACTCAGTCGTCTCCAAACTGAACGTAGGCATTGCCGAATCAGTATAAAAATCTTAGTGTTCTTGTTACTGTTTTATTTTTACCCCAAATTGATTAACGTTTCCGTACAACACTCCACTTAATAAGTTCTCAGACATCATTATCAAGGAGAAGTGACTAATAAGAAGTAATTTATATTAAAATAACCAATTAGTCACCAACTAAAGCATCAAAAAGGTCAAGATTAGAGCAATTCTCGAATTAAAATTTAAAACTTCTACTGTATTGAAAACTGTCTGGAAACATGGTAGCAGAGAACTTAATTCGTGTTTACATGTCATAAGGACACGTAGATCATGAGGTGACCCAATTATTTTAACAGTGCTGTAATTTAAAGTACTGGAAAATCTTAACTTAAAATTTTCATAATATTAACAATATCTTAAATCAACTTAAGATAATTAGATAAAATTTGAGATAGATCCATAAATATTGTAATCTGGTATAATCGAGTAATTATATGATTTTGTCTCGGTGAGTGATTGATCTAAAGATTGGAACTCTTACTCATCTTTTTTTAGAATTAAATTAAATTAAATATCTACGGTTTAATTGAATTAATTTAAATTTGGTAGCTTAATATAACAAGTAATATAAAAATTAAAGTTAAATCATTAGTCACCTACAATTATATCGGCTTTGCGAGGAAATCCACTTGGAGCAGTTCAAAACTGTCTGAGATCCAATTGATGTTTCATGATTCTGTTCAACGTATGCCGACTGAGCGTAAACAAGCAAAAGACAAGAAGAACATTTAATTTCAGGACGCTGAACAGCGCATAGTAAAAATGCAGCTCTGAGATTACTTCGGTCAATTTAGAGAACTGGATATTGGTTGATCACGGAGTTTGGACCACGCTATACCTCAGATCAGACTTGTTTATGTATATAAGTAACAAATAGGTACAAACTCATTTAGCTTCTAATCATAGAAGTAATAATGAATAAACGATTACTATAAATTATTCTAAGGAAAATTTCCATTAGAAACAACTCTGCTCCGGTCCATCTGCAGTTGTGAGAAGGATCTCAATAACCTTGAAGGCATGCAATCAAATTGATGGGCCAGTAATATTCCCCTAACTGATTTACTTTCCATAAGAATGTCAGCTTTCAGAGAAGAGGATGATGAAGACGAACATGGAGCCTTTTCAGTACCGTCTCTCTGAATGTCGATGATCACAAAATTCCGATCCGCAGAGAAAGATCGCGTCAGCCCCACAATCGATTGGCCTTTCCCTTCTCTAGGCAACACAAGGGAAGCGCAATGTCGAAGCAAAACTCTTGATCCCTCGTCCACATCTCTTTGTTCAAGAAAATCGGCCGAGGTTTGAATCTCTTGATCATGACGATCCCTTCCCACGTCAGGAGTAGTCTCATTTGCGGTGTAGGTTACTGGAACTCGACAAATAGGACAAGTTGTGTGTGCCAAGAACCAATGATCAATGCATGTGACATGAAATAAATGCCCGCAATAAGGCAACGAGCGTACCTCATCACCTTCCTTCAGCTCAGCTAAACACACGACACACTGTACATGATCTAATCGAAGAAACATGTCATTTCCTCTTGAATAAGAGAAGATTGGGATCTTATTAAGAACATGCTTTTCAAGCCCATGAGACACTTGATTATGATTTCCTTGTTCTGGGCTGGAGTATTGTGAGACGACCATTCTTGGCCGTCTAATGCAATACTTAACCATTATGAAATGGTATGCTATTATTGCCATAGACGTGGCGACGGCACCTGCGAGCGAGAACAATAGTGGAGTGAAGAAAGACCCTGTTTCTGTAGCTTGTCTTAGTGACCAACCTGAAGCTTGTCTTGAAGATCCTATATCATCCATGGATCATTCTCTAGTGGCAGCTTTTTAATTTCCAAGGTGAAAGATCGATGTTTCTGGGATTTTTGTCGCAGAGACGGTTGAATTTGGAATGCTGATATTGAATTCCGCAGGTTTCCGGTTAAATAAGAGATAGGCTATGGCAGTGTGAGGACACTATGATGTTTCCTGACATCAAATTCCAAGAAAGGTGGAAGCGTGTTGAATCACAGAGAAGTGTGCACTTGGCATTGTGGGATGTGAAAACTAGGAGGTGTGGTTCACAATTTGACAACTAAGAAACAAAGCCAAGCAAAGAAAACATTTGATGATAAGCTTCAGTTCACAGGGTAATATGGACAGGTTGGGACTATGGACTTGGAACTAACGATAAGTTGAAATTTCAACACTGGAATTGAACAAAAACGCAATCATATATTGCATCACTTGGGCCATTTTCAGGCCTCGGGCGATGGGACGGTGCTTGGGGCATTGGTAAAAAAAAATACAAAGGTGCTTGAACATTGATTTGCGATAAGGTTTGATGAATTGTTGAAACGTACTACAATGTTTAGTTCACAAAATAACTCCATGTTTTTGCAACTTATTTAGTGTCTATTTTCTTTTTACAATTGAGAAATGAGGTGTGAACATACACTTGAAATCTCAATAATCAATTATTTTACATTCTTCGTTTGTATGTAACAGATAGCTGTTTCTTGGCACATTAGAGAAAGTTTGATTGAGTCTAAGAATTACTAAAAAGGAAGAAGCAGCATAATGCTATAAATACTAGCACTTTTGATAAAAAATATATATCTTAACTGTAGAATATGATTAAATGTAGGCTCCTTTCACTCCATGAAGTAGCGAGTACTGACCGCTTATCAACTAGTGAACAAACTGGACATTCTAGATAAAAATTAAAGTGGAAAGAAAATAAATACAAACCAATATAAATATTTGTGTTCAATATTACTGTCTGATTTGGTTGCATAGAAGATGTGGTCATACTGCAAATAATGAAATGGGTTTGATTATAAAGAAAGCTAATGCACTGGCCCTTTTGTTGCTTGTAAATGAGCATCGGTTGGATAATGAAGAAATGGATATAATTTTCTGATTGCAAAGAAAATTTTTATCTTAGCAAAAAGAGTTTTAGGAAGTAAACAAAAGTGTAACTATAAATATAATTATTGTTACTTTTTTATTAAAGCAACAGTATTTATGTGTTCCTATAAATGTAAGCCTACAAAAATTTTTGATTAGACAACAAGATAAAAAATGTTGGCTCAATTTTTAACTAAGGCACACAATAATTTCAAACTATAGTAATAATATTGAATAGATATTTCAACAATTTAAGTCTTTATAAGAAAATAAAGTGGTTTTTTTGACGTAATAACAAAGCCAACAATTATTCTTTCGTTACTAATAATATGTTAATAGAAAAACAAACTCTTATCATCAAGCAGGCAACATCTATATATACATTAAAAGCAATATACATACAGTAATATATGTCTTAATTGCTTACGTACAATCAAATGAAAACAACCCAAAAATTGCATTTATATAGATATATAGTCCATAAAAACTTGTAAAATTCAATCTTTAACATATTCAAAATACAAAAGCAAAAAATCATTAGCTAAATATTTACCTACATTATCTTCCTCCATTTCATACGAAATATAAATTAATTAATCTAAATATTAAACAAAACCAAAATGTATGAGCACTCTAAAATCCTTCACCAACTATCACCTTATTCACTCTTAATCATCACCCGTTTATTAAAAAAAAAGATTAGGACTAAAAAACTACTATGTTCTTAAACAGATTGATATATCTAAAGAATGAAATACTAACTACTTTATTTTAATCTCAATTTAATCAGGACAATTAATATATTCCAAAAATTAACAATACAATGATTCAATTCTTTTTATGAACAAATTAAGAAAGAATTAATATATAAGCAATTAATCTCAATAGAAAAGATAACAAGATGATGTACAATAACGGTGAATTAAGAAAATTTATCACCTGATATTCTCCAAGTTGATATGTATGATTTGGAGGACTAGAAGATTCCTTTCTTGATTGATTAGATGGAATCAATTAATAAAGCATGTCTATGTTAATGGTCTTACTTGCCCAAGTTGAAATTACATGAGGGAGAACATTTGTTTCATGATTTCTTCTCTATCAACTTTATCTTGATCTAGTTGCTTTTCATTTCCAACCGCCCAACTTTCTTTTGTTATAATTTCTTGTCATTCGCTTCTTTTCAAATTCTACGTTTTTGGTTCATATCTTCTTCCAATGCATTCTTCATGGACTGTAAATACTCATAAGGAACTTTGTACAAGGCTTCACTCGTTATATTATTTTCTTTCATGCTAGATGCTTTCACACCCTTCCAAAAATTTTATTACGTCTAGGCCTTATCACTCATATATCAGCTATAACTTCATCAAGCTTTTGATTATAATTTTCCTTTTGCATTTTTTCAATGCGAGCTTACAAAAGAAAATTTACAATCACACTAATGAATGCAAACACCATATATGATTACAAAAAGCCTACTATAATTCGAGTTATACTATAAATAATTCATTTTGATGAGAAGAACAAATAAACAATATAAAAAAATGAAATGGAATCAGAAACACATGTAATAAGCAATAAATTTGGGCATCTTAACAAAGGTAGTAACAATATTGAAAATTATTACAAGACAAACATTACTCCCAATTTTCTCTTTTATAGATTTAGTGGATTGCTCGTACTTTTTTTTAGGCTTTCTTTTATAAGTTACAAGATACTTTTTAGCATTAGAGAGTGGAGTTTTATCCTCTCTTTCATTTTGCTATCTATAGAAACAATTGTTGTTTATAATTTAGAAATTTTATGCAATTTCTTGATAGAATATAACTCAATGAAGAACTTACTAACTTAGCATAAATACTTGCAAAGCTCTTAGGACCAGCTGTGTGCATTTTAGTTTGTTGTTTTTTATTTCGAATATTTGTTTCAACAATTTGCTACATATTAAAGCATTATATTAATTAGATATCATGTAACTAATTTGTAAAAAGTACAAATAATTATCATACCTTCACATCTGGGTAGTTCCAATAAGAAATGAGCTTTTCAATCAACTCTTTTTTAATGTAGTTCGAACAATTGGCCATTTTTTCTGCATCTATTGTATACTATTTGAAATGCTTTCACTCTACTCTAAACTTATAAATTCTCCATACATCTCCAACAGTTTTCAAAGTCCATCTTTTACCTTCTAATGTCAGAATACATCTCTTTTGTAATGCAATAAATGTTTATTTAAATTTCATAAATCAAAACTGAAAGGAATAAGATAATGGTTTCTTACATTAACATATTCCCACATAGGTTCTTTAGGAATCTTACACCAATTAGCATTGTTTAGAGGTGTAAGATTTCATTTGTAAGCCACAGTACCCAAGAAAAATGTGAATTCAATCTGCATCTTCTAATCAGGACAAACTGCTTGATTAAGAGCATTGAAAAAAATTAGTTTGCATTGTTCCATGGATCTTGCATGAACCTCCTTAAGCAAAGTTGGGCCTATCCCCTTCTTCTTCACAAATTCTATATTCAAAATAATTATTAATGTTTGTATAAATAAGAGAAATTATTTAAATAATAGTATAATATATGATTACCTTTTTATTGAGCAGTAGTAATTTCTGCCATATATATGTTAATAACATATCCATTTTCTTCTACGACATCTTTATTTGGTTCAACTTGTTGTTCCATAATTTTAGTTATTAGTTCACCTTAGAAAAGTAGGCCTTTTTGAACAATAGCTCCCCTACTTGGCCTTCTACTACATTTTCACATATTTCATCCCCTCCACTTACTTGTTCTAGTTGTGGTTGCTCTTCAATAAGTTTCTTTTTTTTTTACCTTAAAAGGTCAGCATCACTACCCAAAGGACATAAAGGTTATGGTTTGTCATTCTTCTTAGAGGATTGGTCTTTCCCTATTTATTAAAATTTGTGACAATTAAAACCAATGGAAAGAAAAAATCAATTACAAATTCTTTTAACCTATATCAATATCAAAAAATTTTTGTTCATATTACAAAGAGGACTAAAAATAACTATTACTATGACAACTATATGGAAACCAAATTTAATATTAGAATAATCACATACATATTACCAAAGAAAATGATAAAATATGTACCTTTTCTTTAATCAATTGGCATTGCTCTTCACTATCCTCCAAATGCTTTTTCTCTTTATGTGACAAGTTAGATGAATCTTTTAGTTCATAAACATGAGTCTTCTTCTGTTGCTTGTTCAAAAAGTTAGTCATAGACTTTGGTGCAACAAATTTAGTCACACATGTTTGCTTCTTTCATTTTTTCAATATGAAGAATTGTAACAATAAAGAATATTGTTGTTAGTAACCATAAATAAATAATTAGAATACTAAAGTATATTTAAACATATAATAACATAAGTTATCTTTTTAATTGAGAAAGAAAAACAAATAAGGACCTTTTATAGCAAATTATTGATCAATATTCATCTAATCCCATTTAGTTTTATCAAAATCTGAATCATTATCATTTTATGTTTATATATTTAAGATATTTGGAGGTATGTCAACCGTGCCTACATGTAAATCTTCTCTACAATAATTAGGGTCTATGTCACCATTTTTTCTAAAGAAATCATTGACATAATCATTTGGTTCTCCCCAGTATTTTTCTTTAACATTTTCAGTATCATCCAAAGGTACATCAAACAGATACTTAAGTACCTTCTTCTATATAAAACACTTGATAAACTTGGCTTCCTGATATAAAAAGATCCTCCATATAATATAACTTTTTGAAGTTTACTCTGGTAACTCCATAATCGTCTTTCTCCTCTTGATTCCAACAACATTTGAACAACATTACACCGAAATGTCCTAGAAATCCACTTTGATAATTTCCTCTATTTCTCTATAGTAATTCACATTTTCAAGTGTTGGATTTTGGTCTTTAAACTTGTAAAACTCAGAGTTAATGCTGTCAGAAAAACTCGACTATTTTAACTCTTACACCTTACATCTCATTTTTTTAGTCATCAACTTATATCTATTAATAACATAACTTGAATGTTTATTTGCCACATTGTTAGAGCCTTTGGACAACCAATAAATATGACTTAGGGTGTTATCCTAAGATATCACCTTATCTTGAAACCATTGAGGAAATTCATTGCAATAATCTTTTGCCCTTGCCCATCAACTTCTTTTATTGCTTGTCCCTTTTAATTTCTGATGCTTCCTAAAAAGAATGATATATGTTAATTATTATGAAGGGAATAAAAAAATTTATCCATCTTTAAATAATGGTGTGTATGTTATGTAATGTACTTCTCAACATCTTTGTCACTTGAATTAAATATAATGTTTCGATGAGCTTGATGTAATATATTAAAGTCTAAATTGATAATTTTACCTTTCCTTCGTCCTTTCCCTCCAATAGGATGCCTAACTTTTGAAAAAAATGAAGAAGATATGTCCACAAGATTTATATTGTCATTGTCTTCCATATGCCTATTAAATTTTTTCTCACCTCATTATGCATATAAATACAACAAAAACTTGCACATTCTTCAGCTAAGTATCTTTTGACTATAAACCCTTTTGGTTGACTTTATTATGAACAAATCTTTTTAACTTACCCAATTCCTTTCAACGTAGTACACAAAATGACAATGCACTGGTCTAACATATTTGATTTGTTTTGACAAATGAATAGGTAAATAAATCATGATATCAAAGATATAAGGTAAAAAGATTATTTCAAGTTGACATAGTACTTCCACAATTTCCTTCTCTAGATGCTCAACGTCCCCTAGCTTAATGACTTTACTACATAGCCCCTTTGAAAAAAGCACGTAGCCTACTTAAAATAACTGCAACTTTTTTTGTAATATTTTCCTTACAATAAATTAGAGTATGTGTTATGACTTTCGTATCCTAATATTTCTCTTACTAACATCAACACATCGTACAATATTTGATGCACAACTTTCTAGTAGTTTCACATTCTTCAAAACTAAATAGAAGTTTTCTTTCTCTTCTGAAGTCATTTAAAAGCAAGCCAGAACTAGTGACATAGGAGAGTTATCTACTTTGATAAGCTGTAGATCTTTTCTAATCCTCATTTCTTTCAAATCAAACCTTATATTAAGATGATATTTTGACTTGCCCAAAATCTCCAACAAAGTTCCTAGAATATTATCACATACATTTTTCTCAATGTGCATCATATCAAGATTATGTCTGCATTAATTATGCCTCTAGTAAGTCAATTTTCCATTGGTTAATCATTAAGGCTCATTTAGTAAAATCTTATGGGCAACTAAGTGCCTATGCAATTCATGAAAAGACAGCAGTTCATAACGAAGATTGAGAGTTGTTATCATTCGATGTTATCTCACACCAATATTATGGTATATAATAGCATTGAATTAAGCATCTAGAATTTAATGACCAACATTTACTAATTCACCAGCTAGTGCTTTGACTTTTTTAAAGATGTTATGAAATTGTCGTATCATTGTGTCTTGAGTTCCTAAAGACCTTATATTAAGTTGAGCCTGTCTAGTATGAGATACAAATCAAAAGTGTAAGCTAATGCTTGCCACGATGAGTAAAAAGATTAAAGTCCTATAACGTTAAAAAAAACTTCATTTATAAGTGAAGATAAAATCTAGGACAGGAGAAGCTCGTCAAAAATTTTGACTTGTAGCAGTTTTATACAGATACTAAAATGTAAAAAAATCAAGTAAAAGATGTAAATTAAGAAAAGATAAAAAGTTGAATAAAAAAAGCAAGCATAGATATATTTTTTTGCTAATAGTTTAAAAATAAAATATTTTATGTTAATTTTAATAAATTGAGCTATTAAATTAAAACTTAAAATATTTTTAATTTTAACTATAATATAAAGCTAAATTTTAATTATATAAAAATAAAATTTTAAATTTTTAAAATGTTCCAAATTATCATATTAATATTAAAATCAATATGAATTTATCAATATGAGAATAGATATAAATTTAAATAAGATATTCACAATTATATGAAAATATACCTTTGGAATTACCTCGAAAGAATCAAACTAGCTTGTGGCCATGTAATGCTATAAAAATATAGTCCTTCGACAAACTAAAATAGGTAACAAAATATTCTTATAATATTTTTATTTGAAAGGGAACGCATCAGCTTTAAGAAAATATACTACATTCAACTCGGATAGAACATATTCTATTCTTGTAATAAAAGAGAGAACGACCCAAACAATCAAAATTGACCGACTAAACTACCATAACTGTTTTAAAAAATTGATATAATGATGTTATAAATTTGAAAGGAACAATCTACTAAAGCCGTATTAAAATTAATATAATGTTGTGATAAATTTGAAAAGCAAATTATACCTTAAGTACTATATACTTACATCGCTAAAATTTAATGTGATTTTAAGTTAGAATGAATGAATATTTTAAGGTAGAAAGAGTGGAGACTAGGTGCTGCTGAGCCCAATCTTCCCACCGTTAAGTAATTTAGAACACGATTTCTTCATATTTTGTCATCCATAAACTATTGTTTAGGTCATGATCAATTATAGGATTCGGAATCTCTCCAGCTATTTGTTTATGGTCTTACTTGTAATGTTGAATCTCTTTGGCCCTTAAGGAAGAAAATAAGAGACTGACAATGTCAACCACACAACTCTCTATAACTCATAGCCACAGATTCGTCACCTCAAAACCTCATCTAGGATCTTTTCCTTTTGGTGACAAGTCATGGTGTCCAAGTGTATTAGCCTCCATCTCCATCCCCACCCCACTTCATCTCTTTCCTTCAGACCTAAAGTCTCTCATTTCCCCATAAACTCGAAATTGAATGCTAAACATGGTACGAACAAAAATGTTACAGCCAACCACTTTCCCTCTTGTCTTCCTGCAAGAAAGTGCACACTTTTGATCCCTATGGCTTCTAGCCAATCCAAAAATGTTAGTTCACCAGAGGAATATGACTTCCAACCCGATGCAACGCTTACAAATGATGATCTTAAACCAACTACTCCAAGTCAACGGAGCTTTTCTGGTTGGGAAATGGCCAGCCTTTGGATTGGTCTTGTAGTAGGTGTGCCTACATATTACTTGGCTGGTAGTCTTGCTGATCTTGGCATGGCATGGTGGCAAGGAATTGCCACAGTAGTTGTGGCCAATTTAATACTTTTAGTTCCATTAGTACTTACCGGACATCCTGGAGCAAAGTATGGTATCTCTTTCCCTGTCTTGGCTAGATCTTCTTTCGGGATTCGAGGAGCTCATGTTCCAACTCTACTTAGAGCTCTTGTAGGCTGTGGATGGTATGGGATTGAGAGTTGGATCGGTGGTGAGGCTATATTTATTCTTTTACCAAAGTTCATTAAAGAATCTTCATGGTCTCGAGTTTTACCTTGGCTTGGCACTTCACCTTTAGAGTTTGCCTGTTTTATTTTCTTTTGGTTAGCTCAATTGGGCATCGTTTGGAAAGGAATTGACGGAATCAGAGATCTGGAGAAGTACTCTGCTCCTATTCTGATTGCACTTACTTCTTGTTTACTTATTTGGGCGTATGTTAATGCTGGTGGGTTTGGTTATATGCTTTCCTTGTCCTCAAAGTTGACTTCATCAGAGTTTTGGGCTCTTTTCTTCCCTTCCCTTACCGCTAATATCAGCTTCTGGGCAACTCTTGCTCTTAACATTCCAGATTTTACAAGATATGCCAAAAGTCAGACTGATCAAATTATTGGCCAAGCGGGTCTACCAATCTTTATGGGCGCATTTACGTTCGTTGGACTAGCAGTAACCTCGTCGACAAAAGTGATCTTTGGTCGTGTGATCTCTAATCCCATTCAACTTCTCGACCAAATCGGAGGGCTCACAACAATGATTCTGGCAATTGTTGGAATCAGTCTCGCTACAATCACAACAAACATCGCTGCCAACGTTGTAGCACCGGCAAATGCACTAGTCAATCTTAGCCCTTCAAAGTTCAGTTTCAGGAGAGGAGCTCTTTTGACTGCCCTGCTTGGTATTGTTTTTCAACCTTGGAGACTTTTGAAATCAAGTGAAAGCTTTGTTTACACGTGGTTAGTTGGATACTCTGCATTGTTGGGTCCGATTGGTGGGGTTCTTTTGGCAGATTATTATATAATTCAGAGGACAAAATTAAATGTTAAGGACTTGTACACGTTAAGTCCTCGTGGAGCATATTTCTATTCAGGAGGTTATAATTGGGCTGCGATAGCAGCTCTTGTAACTGGGATATTGCCAGTCGTACCAGGTTTCTTGCACAAGGTTGGAGTAGTGCCTACAATTTCAGGAACATTTGTAGGCATCTACAATAATGCATGGTTCTTCAGCTTTTTCTTTGCAGGTTCACTCTATTTGGTTCTGTCATATCTAACAGGAAACCAACATAGTAATTCACTAACCGGAGATCCCCTCTTGCCCACTTCAGAATAAGGAATCCATTTTTCTGCTGTTTCTAGTGGGCAACTAATTTTTCTGTCGGGTTGGTTCTGAACAATAATTTTTTCAACTTTTTGTTGGGTTCTTAAATCTTTCTTTTATGGGTTGCTAGTCTGCAGACAGAACAGAAGCGTGTGAGAATGGAGATGCAAATGTTTGAGAATGTCGTCATTCTGTTCTAAAATTAGTTTGTTTATATATACACCTTCAAATATGGCTCTTTATATGTAGGAATATTCATCTACCGGCTATCTTCCATTAAATCTTACGGTCCAACTAATTATAATGTTGTGAATAATTAGTATAAAGCAGTAATTGTTATCTTTTGATTTTATATTAAATTTATTTTTGGCTTGTTTTAACTAGAGAAAGTTAATTTAAAAAAGTAAAAAGAGAAAGGACAAGTCGTTCCTTAATAGCTTCTAAAATGCTTTCAAACGCACTGCTCTCAACCGCACTGCTATCAAACCAACTTGGACTAACTTCAACTGATCTCAACTCAACTACTAGCAATTCTTCTGCTTCTGTTTGCCAGGCAGCCAAAAAAGTCCCCACACGAGCGAGGGATGAAGATCCCCCTCCCCCTGGATGGTGAGCTTATCAAGGTCGTTTACGAGGGGCTACCACAGATCTGCTTCTCCTGTGGGCGGGTCGAGCATGGAGCCATCACGTGCCCTATGAAACTAGTAGCAGCACCGACGATTGCGCAAACCATCGACTACCTGGTGAGGACCACCCAACCTGATAACAATAAAGTGTCTTCCTCGGAGGGTCTCCAACAGAATGAGTATGGACCCTAGATGCAGGTGGCTTACCGCCCTCGCCGTCAACTAGTTACCCAGATGGCCCAACGCCTCACATCCAACAACGGCTCTCCCCACATCGGAGCACGAGGCTCGCGATTCATGGCTCTGTCATACAACGAGCCGTTAGAGAAAGGGTCAGACGTACCTCCTTCATATGAGGCGCCCATGCTCCCCTAACGTTCCAATCGACGCGTCATCCACAACTCGC
>JANIIA010000005.1:63916587-63936182 GCA_027478495.1 Erythroxylum alaternifolium
GACATTCATGTGATGATCTCATGATAGGTCATCCAATGTACTTATTACCTCTAGTAAGCATCCACGTCTCAACTTTAAACATCTCATATTTACAGTTTCTGAAATCTACTGCTTGATTAAATTAAAGATTCTGACATGTGCTAGCCTATCTGAAATAACGATGTCCAATCTCATTAATCCTATGATTATGGATAATATAGATACTAACATAATTGCATATAATAGGAATCTCGGTAGTATGATCACATCATAATTTCCTTCATGCTATGTCATATACATGGACTTCATTAATTTGCTTATAGATCAATATCAATTTATAAATAATGAACACCAGATTAATGAAATATGATTTTCTTTATTATTGAAAATAAAGTCTGTACATAACTTTGTACAAAACCCACTAAAGGCAATTGCCTTTAGGGTACTACTCTAACAGTTTTGTCTTACATATATTAGCTTCTTCTTCAACCGTGGGAGTTGACATAATAGAAGGAAAAGAAAGCAAAAATAGTTGTAACATTTTTGAACAACTATATTCACTTTTATTCTTGATCCAAACTCATCTACCGTCTGATTGAGCTAAAAATTTAGGAGTATGTTCTTGAGAAAGTCCTCTACATTCTGAATTCTCACTTTTTTAGTTGGAGCTCTAGATGTTCAGGTCGGAGCCTCGAAATAGTGACGCGTTTTTGGTGATTTATCTCCTTTCATGTTCCTAACATTTTATCTTATATAGTTGCTTATTCCTCTTGTTGATGCTGAGTTTGTGTCTTTAAAAGAGGGTATTTGTACAAATTTTAATTTAGTGGAGCTATTTTTCAGACCGAAGGTTCCGCAGTTTTTATCCTTGATTTGAAAGGGGTTTTCACATTAAAAATTACGGTGTCGTTCCTTGTGTTTAATTTGCTATTATTGTTGACGAATTGGTGTTGGTATTTACTTACTCCTATTACTCAAATAGATTTGGAAAGTTTTGGTATTGTGTTTACAGTTCTGTAGAATTTAGCAATATCGAGTTTTTCCCAACAATGACAAAGGCTTTTAGGTCTACTGCTTTTCATCAACTTTGTAACAAGTTCACCATTGCTAACATGTTTTTACAGATTTATAGCAGAACATAGTTTTATAGATTTTGCTGTTTTGATTATACCTTGTTATTGTACAAATATCTCTTGAAAAATAGATCAATGTGATTCCTTTATTTTAGGATCACATGTGGCTGTAGTTGTAATTATGACATACGAAATAGAGGAAAAAGCAATACATACAAGTTTTACATGTTTTCAAATTGTCAATTTCTTTAGGATCGAAACTCTAAGTCTGCCAATTAAGCTACTCGATTTTCTCGCGCAGTGGAATTCTTAAAGAGTCCATTTAGTACCAACACAGCACTAACTTAAAGCAATTCTTCCTGAAGGTGCAAAAACATGTGAAGAAATCAAAGGGAATGGTTTACTTCTGATATCAATATCACGTTAGAAGAGATTTTGCTTCCAGTGTAATCAAATATTTAATGGAATCCGGTAGTGCAAGGACTCGAGCTTTCACATGTTTTTGTTCAAAATGGCAATTCCAGATTAGCCAAATCGCAATCATATTTTCTACTCCAAGCCATCAAACTGATTGGTTTTCTCTGATCCTATGCCCATGTGGGAGCTGTTCAATTTTCTAATTTCATAACTTCTAGTATCTTTCATTAAATCAAATCATAATTTTTTGTTGTATTTTCAAAATGAGCGTTGAAGGGACCAGAGAAGTAGTATAATTCCTAACGTTTGGGAAATGGCACATCCGTTCCAAGGCATGGGACTTGATTTTGGACCGGGCTCTGCAGGTGTATTATCTAAAACTTGTGGGTTCTACTTTTCTTGAATCCATAATCCATATTGGTAAAACATTAATTAATTATCATGTCATTTTAATACAAATTACAAATTACTAATTTAATAATCAATGATAAGAGTAGTATTATTCAATCCAAAAATATGTATGTTCATTCTTCTATCACCAACTATTGCTAACGACCAACTTTTTATAGCTCTAAAATTCCATAAAATCATTGTCTTCCCTGAATAAGTGATGAAATAGAACGGAATAAGTGAAACCGTTGATTTCATTCCTTATAGCAACTAATGGTGTGTCATATCATTAAATTAGTAGTTTAATTAATTAGTTAATTATGATAGTTGGGGTGCGCAATTGACATGCCAGGGACAATATACTCAAAGTTATCGTTGGAACTTGGAAGTACAATGCCACAATAATAGATGAGAAATTAAATTTTTATGGTTGGAACAATATACCATCCGCTCATTTGTCTTTGTCTTGTCTGTACGGTGCCAGACCAAAAGAAAGCCTTCACCACTTCATCTAACTCTTTTACGTGCCAATCATTAAACCTTCAATGCCCTCACATTGACTGGCATTCAATGTTCTTCACAACTAAGTATTAACAGCCAATCATAGACTCGTTGTGTGTCAAACCCAAACAATTATTTGATTCAGAAACTACGATTGGAATATGAAGACTGAATATTATGTGAGGTATCTAAATCATCGATAAAATTTACTTAGATCTACACTAACCACTCAAGATTTTCCGTAACTTTGTTTTGGATGAATCTGACTTTGTGTAAGCCAAGATTTTCCGTAAGAACCAATTAATTCAAGTTTTGATGAATAATATTAAATTTTATTATAACTTTTCAATTTATTCTGCCTCTAGTTCTATTAATATTTACAAGAAAATAATTATATAAATAGTGCAAAGAAGAGTATGTAAAGGGTGATAATATATTTTTTAGTAATTTAATTAAAATATAAGTTTAGTTTTTAATTAAATTATCAAAATATTAATTAGGTTCTAATAAAACTAAATCCAGTATCACACTTTTATATTCAAATATCTCACATTTAATCTTTAATGTTTTTAACATTTACGATCAATCTAATCTTATTTAATTTTTTCAATTTTTTTATATATGTCCTTAAAATTTATTAACATATTGGTAATGAATATAAATAATAATCTTAATACTAGTTAAGATTACATAAATTAAACTTTTTGCAATTTTCTCTGACTCTTTAATTAAGTACTATTTATTTAATAGTATCAAAAAATATTTTGATTAATTTTATGTATAATTTAAATCTTTATTACACAATGTTTCAATTAGATATATAGTATAAATCCAGTGTCTATTATATTTGAATTCAATCACATTGATTCTCAAAAAGTTAGTAACTAATTATGTAAAAAATATTTAAAGGGACATTATTTCATGACTAAGTATTTGTTCAATCAATAATAATAAAAAATAGAACATAGTTGTTAATTGCTTTAAAATAGCAAATCTTTTTCATTCAATTACTTTAAGATAATTCATGTTATATCTAATGATACTAATTAAGGTATCATTGATTATAATAAGTCTTAGTTAATATCAAAATATAGCAATTTTTTATAGGTCAAAGAAGAGTATACTTAAAGGGTGATAATATAATATCTTAATAATTTTAGTAAAAGGATCATTTATATAATTATTATAATGAATATTTTATATGAATACACAAGTAGTATTTTACATGAAATTATCATAGTAAGTCAATTTAGTAAACTTGTTCTTTACCAAGTATTATTCATTATGTAAATATCTCTATACTTTAGTTTAAGCGATTAATTATTTTTTAAAATAACAAATATAACAAGAATTAGTCATTTTACTTTATTAATTTTCAGTCTTATTAAAGAATGACTGTAAATAATTTGAGTATAATACTCAGTTATAAAAATCTTATTATTACAATATTAATATTATTTTATCTTATCTTATTTTTCTCATAAGTTATTTAATTAAATAAATATATACAAAAAATAAAAATGTCTTCAATTTAATAAATAATGTACAAACAATTAGGACATAAACCAAAATTTTCATTGTTCTAATAGTTCTATTAGAAGTGGAAATGTCAAAAAAATAAATAAAAGGACTTCTAATATCCTTTTTTATTGGACAATTAGATTAATATCCAAAATTTAATCAAAAGAAAAATACCTTCATTAATGCAAGTCTTAACCTAGGCTGCCCTACATGTGTCGAAAGAACTTCACCAATATTTTTCGTTTTACATTTTGCACTCCAATCATCAACCATAAAATTCCTCCTATTTTTGTCCAAATCTTTACAAACATCTTTTCATACCTTGAATAAAGAGAAAATAAATTGCAAAGCTAGACATTTAAAAAAACAATAATAATAAATGTTGAGTGCTTCAAATGCAAGTCTCACTATAACAAAGTAGACAATAGGCTAAAAAAACCAATTGTTTCAAAAATGTCGCCAATAGTAATTTGTAACGTTTCTATTTTTTTTGCATGAAGCATTGCTAATATCCCGTGGGTAAAAATTATAGACGACATTTCCAAAAATTATAAACAAAAATTATTAGCTATAAAATGATGTCATAGATAAAACACTAAAACAATGTGGCTAAAAATTGAATATCAATTGGCGTTGGCAGAAAAATTTTTGGTGCCAAATGATTAGCAACGAAAATAAAGCATAGCCAATAGTTTTTGGCTACCTTTTTCTCCATCGTAGATATATATTATTTGCTTCATTTTTTATAACATAATGATATGTTATTTGCAACATTTTTTCTTTCCTAAGTAAAAAGATTTAAGTCTATTTTTAAATTTCATAAGGAAAGACTTTTAGTCTATGATATTGAGCAACAAGTTTTGTATATAAAATATCAACATGTTTTTTATTGTGAATTACTTAGTTATTATGATAAATTAAATTGTAAAGAAATATTATTAATTTAAAATGTAGAGCATTTCACATATAAATTAAAATTATATAAATATCATCAAATTATACTAACAAAACTAATATAACATTAAAGGATGATTCTTTGTTCCTATACAAGATATGAATTATACTTTGAGCAATTTTTATAGACAAACACAATAAATAAAGATATTAAAATTAAATTATAGTACATATAGGAAATGATAGAATAAGTCTATGGGATAGATTTAATACCCATGTCTATGAGATAGATTAAATACCCATCACTTTCCTCTTCATTTAGAATTAATACCCTTTCTTCTTCATTTCCATCATAGTCCGAGCTAAGGAACCTTTTGAATAATATATCATATTTTGCCAATTTATCTCAAGTTTCTTTTCATTAATTACTTCAGCCTATAATGCAACCTTAAGGTTATTGTTTTCCTCTTGAAGATGTTTAATGATTTTTTTATATGTTGAGGTTAAAACATTTGACTTAGGGTCATAGCCAAGGCCTTTCACATAATTGGAACGAGTATCAAGTACTGTATCACAAATCTCTTTTGCATTAAACTCATTTCCCTCAAACTTAGACTTCTCCAATATCTCTTGCGTCTTATTCTAAAATAAAGAAAATAAAATTAATGTTCAATCCACATATTACTACTTACTACTATATTAATAAATGAACAAAAATATTGAATAAACTTTTATACTTACATAGCTATTTTCTGCTTCTTCTGACACCTATAATTTACCTTCCTTTCAGTTAATGACTCTATATAATGTGATTTTATTGAAAGTCTAACTTGTAATCATAGATTTGACATATTCATTTCAGACAATTACAAATGAGTTTGACCTTTGATTAAGGTGCTTTCTTTTTTTATTTACTGACTATGCATTCTCACAATTATCTTAAATCAAGAAAAAACAAACTTAGTTGTTAAGTCGTCTAACAAGATTAATGTAAGCAAACGTGAAGGCAAAGAAACTAAACCTGAACTTTTGGGTCAAACCAATAGTCACACAATCTATTACAAATTTGTTTAGACAGTCGTTTGGGAATATGACTTTGTGCTTTCATATTAGAAAGAAAAGATTTATAATACTTACGTAACTTGAAACGATGATTCTTGGTTCTTTGTTTCAATAATGAAGTAATATAGTTTGAAACATTTGGGTTCTTAATATCTACAATATTTGTTTTCAATTGTGAATAATAAGTAAAAATATAATTATTCTCAAAATCATCTAAACAATATTGCATAAAGTTAAAGATTTTGTATAATTACCACAACTTTTTCAAATGCATTTTCAAGCAAGTTGTCTTTCTTCAAGTATGTAACATGCTTCAGACATGGTAGTTCTATTTTTGCAATAATTCCAACTCACTTGACAATTTCGCAAATTGGACCTTATTTACAGAAAGACCTTATTGAGCATTAATCTATATTGATAACTTGTAATTTATTGTAACATCCATTTGTTGCAATTCATAACATCTAGTTTTACCTCTAACTCTTTTTTTAGTACTAGCATTAGAAGCTAACAACAAATAAAAATAATAAGATAGTCTTTAGAATATATAAATATATATTTGAGCATGAGTTTGGTTGCAGGTATTAAAAATTAACAAACTTGCACTAATAGCTTCGTTGTTATTTGAGGCAGAATGAATTTCTTATGTATGAGTTAAAAGCAGAATATTATTGTTGCCATATTGTGGAAATGTACTAGAAGAGGCTTTATTTCCTATGAAAAAAAAAAGAATATGATAAGAAAGAGATATATATTTGAGTATCTCTCTCTCTCTATACACACACACACACACACACACACACACACACACACACACACACTTGAATGTATAGAGAAATTGCAAAACTACGTGATTGATTTCATTATTGTTTCTGGTGTAATGTTGTTGTCGGCTAGGAATTGAATTTTTGACATCAACTAATTGATCTAGTTGAAGTTGCACATTTCTCCGTTCTACAATTTTTATAGCAGTCACCTTCTTCCCATTGTTTTTACCAGTTGTCATATATATATATAGACACACACACACACACACACACACACACACACACACACACACACACACAATAAGATAATAGAAAGAACACTTTCATAGTATATTCAATTATCATTATTAATTGGTTATAATGATAATATATTTTGGAAGAAACATAGGACATAAACACTAATCTTAGTTGAATTAGTATTTAGCGACAAATTTCCTATTAATATGTATTTTAAATCATTTATACAAAAAGTAAAAAAGAATAATAAATAAAAGCATATATGCAAATCTGTTATTAAAGAGAATTAAAAAATAAAACGTTATGACAAACTATGAAACATAAATTAAAGCTTATTAACATTTGATAACAAATGATTATAATTTTAAAAGTAGGTATTGCATATTTTGGTATTACTGGAGTCATAAATCCTAATTGATACATTATAAAAATAGATATTTCACATATATACGACATAGACACTAATTCATCTAAAACAAATAAGATTAGTGTTCATATCATATGTAAAATAGGAAATAGGAAATACTTAATTCATAAATTGTAGGATTAGTATTTATGTAGCATATGAAATATGATTAGTGTTTAAAACATATATTAATAGGAAATTTTAAAAGAATTTATTTCACATACAACATAAACACTAATTCACGTAAATTTCCTACTAATACATGTCCTAACATGAGTCAAGCTACTATTATGTGATTATAGTTTAATGACAAATTTCTTATTAATATGTGTTCTAACACTAATCCTAGTTGCTACTAATTTATGATTCTTATTCAACAATTTCCTATTAATTATGATGTGATTTTCTAAGAATGGAAATCCAACGGAAACTTTAAAGAATACAAAAAACTACGTAAGCTGATGATGATAAAGAACATTTGATAAAATAGGCACTTCAAGAAAAACGTCGTTTTGCGACGAACATTACTGACGGAAAACATTAACATTCCGTCGGTAAGTAATATTACCGATAGACATTACGATGGACAAAGGCGTCCTAGAAATGACCTTAGCTAATAATTACCGATGGAAGGTCATGTTCTGTTGGTAAATATACCGATGGACAACTAATGTATCGTCGGTAAATTTATCGACGGAAACTAATGTCCTGTTGGTAAATTTACAGACGAACTCTTGACCG
Organism: Erythroxylum alaternifolium; assembly: GCA_027478495.1. Taxonomy (NCBI): domain Eukaryota; kingdom Viridiplantae; phylum Streptophyta; class Magnoliopsida; order Malpighiales; family Erythroxylaceae; genus Erythroxylum; species Erythroxylum alaternifolium. The sequence goes on from JANIIA010000005.1 coordinate 63,924,576, forward strand.
TCAGTATATTTACCAACGAAACATACCCTTTTGTTGGTAAATGTACTGACGGTTTACACTTTTCCATTGGTAAGATTGTTCAAACATTACCGACATTTATGTTTTTTGTCATTGGTGAGTTTACAAAAGGAATTGATTATTCTGTCTATGATTACTGATGGCCTACGGTTGGTTTTCCATCTGTGATTACCGACGGCTTAGGGTTGGTTATTCCGTTTGTGATTACCGACGGCTTAGGGTTGGTTATTCTGTCAGTAAATTTACAGACGGTTTACGCTTTTCCATATGTAAGATTGTTCAAACATTACCGACGGTGATTCTTTTTCCATCAGTGAGTTTACGGACGGAAGTGGTTATTCCGTTTGTAATTGTCGACGGTCAGTCTTCTTCCATCGGTAATGGTTGATTATATTGATGTCTATAACATACATTCCTATATATTTATAACTGATCTTTTAGACTTGCCTATATGCACATATCAATGTTCTTTCAATGGCCCATGTATAAAATTAATAATCTTTTGGACTTACCCATGTTTATGAATTGATGATATATTGAAAAATATTATGTGTAATATTGATGATATTTTATACTTACTTATATATATGTATTGATGATCTTTTGGATGTCCATACGTGAAATATTCATATTATTTTAATGGCTTGCGTGCAATATTGGTGATCCATTATTTTGATCTTTTTTATTTGTTACTTCTTATAGTCCCATTTAGTGAATAGTTTTATCCTATATTGTCAAACAAAATATGTTCATAGCCATATACATTGCCACTTATATATAGATCATAAAAATACATACATATTAAATAAGCTTTAGCTTATTTTTATTAATTTAAGAAATAATATCCATACATATAATGTCTATTATAAGCACCTATATAAACACATTACAAATACCATTTAAAGTTTCTTCATATATAAACCTTGAACTCATTACCATTTAGAGAGTATTGTCCTATAAGGATTATGTTTATCAATTATCAAAATTAATCTAACTATAATGTTATTTGAATAATTAAAGGATCTCACTTAAATCACTTAGTGTAATTCACTAATGCCTATTACTTACGTTATAATAAATTTCTCTACTTTGATTGGTAGTCTTTCTTAAGCATCAATTCAACAAATTTGGCAAATTCAACACATTTATACCCTAATCAACACATCTAATTCAGCTAATTCATATATACTCTAATCAATTCAGCAAATGCATACCCTAATCAATACAGTCAATAAATCAGAGCAATAAACATAACACATCAAATTCATCAAAATCTATACCCTAATCAATTTAGCAAATCCATACCCTAATCAACACAGTAAACAAATCATAGCAATAAACATGGAATTTAATTTAATGCAAAGCATTAAACATAGTGAATAAATCTGACGACACAGCATCATCTTTATAGTTATGCAAAAATCAACAAATGGAGAAGTGTAATCGTAAACTTACACAAATGGAGAAGCTGCAGACGTCGACAGCGACAACGAGGTGACTGTCAGCTACTTTCGACGGGGACAGTGAGGCGATATTTGATGGAGAGGAGATGCCGCAGCTGACAGGGGAGGGCGAGGGCAATGATAGGAGATGCAGACTGCAAGGGCAATGATAAGAGATGCAGACGACGACGCCAGGAAAGAGGAATTTTTCAGAAGAAACAGAGGAGAAGACAAGGGGAAGGTTCGGAGTGGCTTTAACTCTGAACCGAAACGACGTCGTTTTCAATTTTTTAAAGCGACTAATTTGAATTTAACGACAAAAAGTAAAGGCTGTTAGAAAATTACCGACGGAATACATTACCGTCAGTACAAAACCGATGCTGCGTAAAAACCGCCGACGGAAATTACATATGCCAGTAACATTCTGACGCTATTTAGTTGCAAGAAGCATTCCTGCCTAATTTACTGACGGTGATGACAGTTTCGTCGCTAAATGTCGTTGGTAAACTTACGCGAATGTTTTCCCTCTACCTTTACCGACGCCAATTTTGTCCGTCCCAAAATGAAATTTTTCACGACAATTTTACTGACGGATATTGATTTTCAGTCTGTAATTAGCTATGGTAGTGTGTCCATCAATAATTTTCTGTCGCTAATCTATGGTTTTCTTGTAGTGTTTTCATTTGTAATCTTTCGCTTCAAAATAAGTGAAATTTCAATTTAGTAATATCCGAAGAAGTAGGCATAATTGGCTGAACCTAGTTAAATTTTGGTATTCTTTATTTGTCTATTTAATAGCTATTGTCGGATATAATTGTAATGAATTATTGTGCTATTAAATTACATAGATACGAAAATTCTGTCTAAGAAGTTAGATTTTAAGTGGGACTATTTGTGACCCCTCTAATCTTTCCTGAAAATTTACCTGGTATAATTTTTCAATACAATCGTTCACGCTCTATTCATCTAGGCAATAATGAAATTAACCCAAGTTTTCGCAACAGAAGATCCTTTCTCTACTTGGCTCATATGAGCTTCCTTGCTTAGAGTTGTGATGATTTGAGATCATAGTAGCTTTGCAATTGATTACTTGTCACTTTTAATACACTGAAACGGTTTCAATTTGCTGACAAGAAAAATAACTAGGAAGAACAAACCGATACGACAGAACAAGAAAAGATAAATACGAATCAACGTTATCAAATATTCAGGATTCAGTACGTTAAGACGTTTACCCTGTTTTGCTATGAAATGAGAATTTCAAAATTCTGAGGGGAGTTGAACCAGCATGCATTATGTGCTGATATACCTAGAACTCGGAATTTCAAAACGTCCATTAGACAGGTTTTGAACGCAGATAAGATGCAGGTGAAGAGTTTTCAAATTTGAGAAGAAAGATAAGGCAGGACATTGCAAATATTTTTCAGCATACAAAACTATTGGGTATCACTACTAAAGAACAGATTGAAACTGATGATACAGGTCGTACACAGGTTTTGGTTACACAGCTAGAGGAATGTGGTAGAGCAGTTTGGCATTTAGGTCTCCTTTAATAAACTTAGAAATTTCCAACCTATGGTGTGAACATGATATTACAGTTAGGTGTTCCTCTTGAATTTCCTATGAGCTTTCAAGTCCACGATCAAAACAGTAATGTTGTCTTTACTTCCCCTTTGGAGGGCAAGCCTGGACAGGAATTCAGCTGCGGCTTGAGCAGCAGGATCAACTCCTCCATCCCTTTCAATTGGCCCGGCCCGGCCATTCTTTTTATGCCAGAGAAGGATTCTTCTTCGAGCAATTTCACAGGCCTCCTTGCTTGTTATGACATCCCACAGACCATCACTTGCTAGGATTAGGCACTCATCTTCTTTTGCTCTAGAAACGACAGTCACTTCTGGATCAGGGATAATCCATGGTTTCAAGTATCTATCCCCTGAGTTCCACAAACAGAAAAATTGAAAAAGATTCAGTAACCAAGTCTTGGACTAGACCTGAAATCTTCTCGTGAATTTAACCGAATTATGCAGATCCCACTGTTGATGCAAACAACAAAATCCATATTTGATGCTGCGTCAACAATTGAGAGTCAAAAAGCCAGTAGGCATACCAATTGACCTTGACATTCCAAGAACACCAAAAACACGAGAGCCATTCCACTGTATGACCCTGCCTCCCGCAGCCTCTATCCTTGCATATTCGTCTTCTCTATCTGGCTGTAAGAAAAATAGAGGTGTTTAGGAGGCAAATCTCCTTCAATATGTCAAGAGGAACCTGGTATAGATTAAAACTGAAAGGACCAGAAGTTACTTTGTGATCTACTGACAATGGCGTAGCCATTTTGCCCCTGTACAATACGGCTCTTGAATCACCACAATTTGCAACTATTATATGAGTTGAACATACTATGGCAACAACTGCTGTAGAACCAACAGTTTCAGGTGCAATAGGTTCAGAATGAGACTCAGGATCACTGCTATTGCTTTCCGTAGTGCCTCTGCGAGATCCACCGACCTCAGTATCAATTTTGAAAAAACAATTTGAGAAGGCTTTCTTCCACTGCTCCTGCCAACATGCCTTGATGCCTTCATCGCACAAACATGATCTGACAAGTTCTATCTGGTCAGCCAAAGCCAAATGCAGACGCTGGCTGCAGTAATTAGAAACCTAACGGAAACAAATCAATATTGATGAGATTTTATTTCTACTCAAATTAAGAAAAACGAACAAATTTGAATCAACGTGCCTGAAAGCCACCGTGTCCATCATAAACACCAAAGAAATGACCAGTCAAGTTAGTTGCATTCTGATTCATTCCATTCATATCGTTGTTAACCATTAGCATTCGGGTCGGTATTTGCAGAAACTGAGGAACAGCAGCAACGGCATCTTCCATCTCTGGTCTCCTTCCACGTATGGATATGAATCCCCAAAGCGGTATGCCGTCCAATTCAAGGGCAAGACTACCTGTTCTATAGATCTTCTATTGCAGCACATCAGGAGTTAAGGAACAAGCTTTTGGATCAGATCCATATCCATTTTCACCTTCAAAATCCGCTGTTACAGAGCTTAGACCTTCCATAGGCTCCAAATTACCATTTGGTTCTGTCACATACGATCTGACAATCTTTCCAAAGTCGACTACGCAACTTTTACCATCCATTGGAGCTGTTAAGTTTTTATCATTATCCTCAGCATCCAAAACCAAAGCTTGCTTGTCTCGAGCACGGTCACTCCCACCACCTGCAGCCTGCGAAGGTCCATCATCAGGTAAGTGTTCATGCTCTGAAGATGCTCGTCGATCATCCTTGCTAGGCATATTACAGGTTTTCCCAGAAGTCAAACTATCGTTACTTTCTATTGCAATGTTTGTCGAAGGTGCGATTCTTTCCTTCCCATCATCTGCAACAGTTGATGCACTTCCAATCCCAGTTCTTGAACTGTTGCCTTCATAGCATCCATTTCTGTCAGGAGACGAATCGCAAGGCATATTTGGCTTTCTTTGGGGTTTAGACAAGAAGGTTGTGCCATCGTTTATACGCTTTAGCCCATATATTTCCATGTTAGCTGTTCCTGCAGACATGCTGCAAACAGTTTTGCCTATACTAAACGGAACATGAACCCTTGCAGACACCTCCTCCATTGAATCCATTTGACTTCGCAACATCAATCTTAATTTTGAAACACCCTAATTGCTCAAACTCAAGCAAAGTGGAGAGGAAAAAAAGTTGGTAGAAAGGACTCCAGAACTCTATTGATTTAAGATTACATTACATGATTAGACAAACAATCAAACACCATATATACTACAACTAAATGCTAGAAGTAGATGCCTCCAGAAACAATCGAATCTCTACAACTGGACTCTTCCCTGTATCTTGAACCATAAGCTAGAGAAAAAGAGAACAGAGAGCCAAAATCTTCTTTTCTACCTACCAATCAACCTTTTGATCGGTTGCATATGTTGTAGGCAAAAGAAGCAAATGAATCAAAGGAAAAAAGAAAAAAAAAAAACAAGGATGAATATGATATGAGAATCAGCAAAGGCACAAAAAAAAAAGTAATTAAATGGTATCATGTAGAAACAAGAAGTAAACTTTCAACCACAAATAGAAAAACCCAGAAAAAGGAACACAACAAATCTTATGGGGTGCCCTCAATCAGAGGCAACATATCTCAACCCATTGAAAAGTTTTGTTCTTTCTCTCGCTGCTATTGCTTTCCCAACTGCAACCACCTTCAACTAACAAGTACTATAAATTAAAACGACAAAACCCTCTCATGTCATCCCCTGTGTGTTCGCTTTCAATTATCGACACATACACACTTAAGTATATGCCTCCACAACTTCTCACGAGGAGACTGTTCCAAGTAAAGTAAGAACTGTCGGAAACGCCATATCTCCACATATTATTATGTTCTAGTGGCTGTGGGAGTTTCCACTTTTAGTCTATTGACCTTCACAGAAACCCCTTGCGTTATTATGATTGCCAATAGTCAAAGGAAAAAGCTGAAGTATGTAGCCAAGACAAGAAAAATGACAAAATGCCCAGCTCGTGCAAAGCAAAGTCTCCAAGAGGAAGAAACAACGCCACGTGTGCGTTTTAGAGAAGAAGAACATACTGTTACGTTTATATATATACATATATATATCTATACAGAGCGAGAGACACACACACACGTTCTGTAATTTTATTTGTTTATTTATGAGACTACATCAATTAAACGCTTCGATTATGAAATTACTTCTGGAGAAATAATTGTAATTGTTTCAATATAACTAAAGAGAATTAATATTATAAAATTAAATTATATTTTTATTAGTTTATGTCCTATAATTAATCAATTAGTTGTAATTTAATGACAAAATAATTTGAAGTCATTATTTATATTGTACATATTTAGATATAAATGATAAAATTCATTGAATAATTATATTGCATATTGCATATATGTATTATCTCTAAATTATTCCTAGTCATTATTCTATTAAGACTAGACATTAATAAAACGTAAGAATATTATCACATTTTATGTTTTTCCTTACGATGAAAGTTATCTATCTCATAGACTAAAGTACGAAGATCCTTAAAACAACATGCGGGTGCTGGTTAGAAAACAAGGTTATTGAGCTGCCTCATATAAGAAATCCATTTGGAACATTACTTGTATGTATATGAAAATTCTTGTTGTGATGATCGTGTAAGTAATTCTTTGACTTAAGGTCTCCGAAATTATTTTGTATGTGGATTGATATATTTTGATATTACTTATGACCTATTCTAATTATAAGTAGTTCAGTCGATAGTCATTGAATATAGCATGAATTATATGGAAGTAGTTGAGTGATACAGATATGATTCATCACCCTAAAATAATTAGAGAAAATGTTAAGTTGTTCTCGATGATTATTAATTCAGGAAATCTTTGGTCAAGGTAGAATGACATTTTGTAAATATTTTACAAATGTGATTAATTAAATCAATAGCTAATGACGAAGAATTAATATAATTGGACTCAAAATAAATTAATATGATTGGACTCAAAGTAGAGTAAACATTAATTTTATACTCTTTGTGTAATCAAAACATTATATGATAAAATAATTAAATTAAAATCATGCACGAAAAGGTTAATCAAAACCACTTTGACATTTCTAAATATTTTGATAGTAATGATGTATTATTAGACGCCAATCTTGATTTATAATTATAAATTATTTAATTGGAGAATTAAAGACAAGTTAAAAGGAGTTTTAATTTATCTAATTCTAATAATGAAATATAATTATAATTTATAATCATTGCTAATATATTTAGAACTTAATGAGTCATATATGAAGAACGAGTTAAAGAGAATAAAGAAATTTTAATCAATTTGGACTTGATTGTAAAATTTTAAAACTTTATGTTTAAATATGAGATATTTAACAAATAAGAATCAATATGAGATATCAGGTCTTATTTGGGTATAATTGGTATTTAATTAGATTTATTTGTAATTCTAATTAAAGTTTAATTAAAATTATAATTTAATTTCAAATTAGTTATTAAAATGTCTAGAATTATTATAAATAAGCTTAGGGATGACAATGGGTCGGGTCGGGCCCATAATTGTTTCAAAAGTTGCACTACCAGAGCTTGGCCCGAATTCCATTTTTTTGAAAAAATCAAAATGGCGTCCCCAAGCCCTAGCTTGCCCCGAGGCTTGGTAGCTCAAGCCCCGATCGAGTTGAGCCGATTGGCCTGGGACCTTTTGTCATCCCTAAATAGACTTAAGTTCTAAGTGAGCTAACACTTCTTGCTTAACCCTCTTTGTAAGAGTTATAGTTACAGAGTTCTCTCTAACTTGTTCTATGAATACCGTTAGAGGTTGGGCACTTGTGCAGTTGCAGTAATTGAGATAGACCAATTTTGAAAATGGTTGTAGGGATATGATAGACCAATTTCGAAAACGGTTAAAAGAATATGATAAGAAAATAATCAAGCTTTAGAATAAGGTACGAATTAAGATTCAATTTCATTATGATTTAAGTATTAATTATTTTATATAATTAAAGTGATCTTAGTTTTTGGAAAATCAAAATAGGATAAAATTTATAAATTTTCTGCTACGGTCAAAATAAGATGTCTTCCTAATTTTTCAACAATTTTAACTTTAAAATTTTAATCAATATTTATACTTTATATTGTATAAATTTTTTATTTCAAATTCTTGAAAAGAAGTAATTTAAATATGTTGAATGAGGGTTGTAATAACAATAAAATAAATTATAATGTAATGTGGGATAGGCATCTTATTTAGAGGGGATGGTGAAAAGGATTTGAAAGAGAGAATGTTTTAATAATATCTAAGAAATCAATTGGTTTTTATATCTTTTTAAAATATTTGAAATATTGCAAAATAACTAGATGATTAGACATGCCGTACTAGGCTGAGATAGGTAGACTCGTGGCCCAGCCTGACTACTAGTTGACTGGCCTGTGACCTGTCGGGCCCGACCAACCTGGCCATTCATTTTTATTTTTAAGAAAAAACTTTCAAAACAACCATGTTCGGCCTGACTTCAATCTGTGGCCTGGCCCAACCACTGACTAACTGGCCTGTGGCCCGTCGAGCCTAGCCAACCTGGCCATTCATTTTTATTTTTAAGAAAAAACTTTCAAAATAACCATGGTCGGCCCGACTTCAGTCTATGGCCAACGTTGGCCCAGTCAACCTAGGCAAAATCGGGCTAGGCCGGGCAAGCCAGGCCGTTTTTGACATTCATAATAATTCCTAATCATTATCGTTTTAGTAGTGAAAAGGGAATAAGTAATAACATTATTGGACATGATATGCTGAACGAGTTATAAAAAAACTCGACTCGGCCAGTTTTTGACATTTATACTAATTACTAATCATTATTATTTTAATAGTGAAAAGGGAACGAGTAATAACAGTATTAGACATGATATGTTGAACGAGTTAAAAAAAACATTATTGGACAAGGTGTATACATTACACATACATGCGTACATACAAGCAAAACCAAATTGATCTTCAACATATCATACAAGAGACTAAATTTAGTATTAATCTAATAAATGCCAAACTGGCCAATGAGAAGATGCCACGCAAAAGGGTTGGCCAAAGTAGAGATCGGTGAACAAAGTTAAGAGACAAGTAGTTTGTGATTGGGAGAATCGATTGGATTCGTTGCACTGACACGTCATTTTGTACCCAAACTTCTATTCACATCAATTTATTTTTGAATTGGTCAGTAACAGTCAGAGTTGTAAAAATCATAATAATAAATAATAATCACAATTAATATGAAATAACAATAATTTTTAAATATTTTACATATAAATAATAACCACAATTAATATAAAAAACACAATCATCATCATACAAATATAAAATTAAGAATAATACAAAGTATTTAAAATATTACAAGAATACAATTTCATCATATAATAAATAATAATTATATTAAAACATCCAATAAAAAGTTAAACTTGAAACAAAAACATTTACAATTACATTATATATATAGAATGTAACATATACATCAAATATAAGTAAAATTAAAAGAAGAAAAAAATAAAAACGTAGATCGAAATTCAATCATATACGAGAGGATACCCACTATAACTGTACTGACTCCAGTTATTGCTTGGTACAAAATCCTCATCATTGAGAGGAACTTCAAATTATTATTTAAATTTAATGCACCAAATGACATGACAATACTTTTCTATCCAAGAATATCTTCTAAGTCAGTAACATCTACCAAATTTAGTTTTTCAAAAACCCAATCCGAGAAAAGATCAATATTATCAATGGAAATTGGATCAGTTGAACTACTTGTGTTATTAAGACTCATAGTAAACAATAAAATTTAATTATTAGAAAATTATAAGAAATTATAACGAAAATAATAATAATAATAACATACCTTTCCCGAAGCTTTAAATTGTAACGAACATAAACCAAGTCATTCAACCTAGTATACTCCAATCTATTCCTTTTCTTAGAGTGGATAAATTCAAAATGTGCTCTAGTTTTATTCACATCCTGTTGCACTCACACATTGACTTAAAATCTGAATTACAAACCTTTTCAATTCTGAAACACCATTTTCGAATTGATCCCACCAAGAAACTGTAAGTCGTTAGATAACAAAAGTGGCGTTATAAACAAAGTAAAGTGGTAATTAATTACAAATAAAAAAAGGAAATAACTAATACCTGGAGAAAGTTTTCTCTTTGTCGAATAGCAATCGACATTCCAAAATCCTTATAAGACAACTTATAAAGCTCCGTTTGTGAGCTTAAGAGATCTTGCATCGCATCAATGCTAACCATTGTTATAACAGTTAAAAGCATTCCTCAATTAACTTCAGTTTGCTTAGTAAGATCCAGTCTAAAATAGACACTGGGATTCAAAAACGCCCCAGTTGCAAACAAAGGAAAAGAAAGTTGTATTTCTCTTTTCTCATTAATGATTGAAAGACATGGTGTATACAAAAAAAGACCTATGTTTCATATTGACCGTGATTGCTTCTGTCACTCTATCCATTGCATTAAAAAAGTAACCTATTGTTGGATTTTCTTCACTAGCAGCCAAGCGAAGCACCCTCACCAAAGGCTCACAAACTCAGATAACAAATTGACATTGAGACCAAAATTCTCTTTCTTTCAGTATAATTTTTCAAACCTCCACTCTAACATTAGACCTAACATGCTGAGATGCAATCCACTTATCACTTATAAATATTTGTGTTAACTCTTTCTTTATCATAACAAAAGACTAAAGTGATAAAAAATTTATTGCAAATCTTATTACAGATGAACTTAGTCACTTTTTTAGCTTTCTGCATAGTCTCATCAATATTCTCCAACATCAATATGCAACACAAGGAGTCCAAAAAAACGTATACTTATTCTGCAACCCTTTTCTTGTCACTTTATAAACGGAATCATTTTTAGTAATAATTTGAACAATATTTTCTAGCCCTACTTCATTCACAACTTCATCAAATATCACAAACAAAGTCTCATTATTCTTAATAAGGCTAGATGCATCAATAGATTTAAAAAACATAGAGCCATTTGTAGAATAAACCAAAAAATTAATAATAGGTTATTTTCTCTTATTTGTCCAACCATCACACATGATTGAACATCCAGAAGTAACTCAGTTCACTCTTCTTTCTTCCAAATAACTTCTAATTTTAGAAATATAACAACTCAAAAGTTTACCTTTTAAGTCATCAATCGAAGGACCTTCGTATCCCGGATCATAAGAGGCTATTTCATTCATCATATGTTAATAATAATAAGATTGAGAAGCATTGAATGATGAACCTGTATCATGCCACCATTAAGCTACTGTCATGTCAACAATGTGAGTCACATCTTTTGATTGCATTGCACTACGAATTGAAGGTTGGGCTCTAAGTGTTGTTCGTCGTGCAAAAAAACTAGATACCTACCTTCTTCTATTCCTCACATCAGGTTCAGGTACTTCTTTTTGGGCTTGGAATAGAATATTACTAGTACCACTACTACCACTACCACTACCACTACCTGTAACATCCCCTCACCTATTGCCATGAAAAGGAGTGTATAAGTGTATAGTGACATATGCATGCATTCATATATGC
>JANIIA010000005.1:64084325-64115776 GCA_027478495.1 Erythroxylum alaternifolium
GAAACAATTCCAGAAAATTCCCGAAAAATTCCTATAATTCTCTAAAATTAGGAAAACCCTAATAAACCTCTCCAATTCCAATTCTCAATCACTTAAGACACTTTTTCTATATCACTCAATTATTCACAATTTAAAAACCGGGAAAATGTCATGCATGCATGTACAAACATTTCATGTGCAAATATTCACTAATTATTATTCATATGCATATATGAATGCATGAATATGATAAAGACAGTTTCAATTACTCTAACCCATTCCAAATTACCAAAAAGACCAAAATACCCTTTCCAATTGGTGAGGGGATGTTACACCATAGGCCCTATAGAAGGCCGTGCTTTTTGATAGAAATAACCATTAAATCCATCTAGACCAGTGGATTTATTAGGCTTTATTCGAAACAACACCTCCTCTATTTCTTGTTCTGTCACTGGAGCAGTGAGGGCAGTAGCTTGTACCTGGGTTAATTTGTTATGAATAGGACCTGCAAGGTTAATTGAACATGGTAGAGTCCGAGAGGAACCATAGAAGTGCCTAAAATATCTCCCTGCTTCCTTCTCTAAGTCAGCTTATTTTGAAATTTCCTCACCATTTTGGAGTCTAAGGGAGCATATATGTTTACATTTCTCCTGGCTAGGATGGTATTGAAAAAGAACTTTGTACATCTTTCCTGATCTTTCAACCAATTAACCTTAGCTCTTTCCTCTAAGAGGCTGTCATGTTCCTTAGCCTTAGCGAGATATGACTGTAATAAGGTCTTTTCAGTGTGTAACAGATTACCATCAGTCGGATCCTGATCAATCTGGTGCTACACCAGTACCAAGTTCTCACATGCTAGATGTACTGCATGTTGAGTAGAGGAGACTGAGTTTCCATTAGCTTATTCATTTCCCTTTTGATAGCTTTAAGTTCTGCACACAAATGTACTGAGAAGTGCCCACTATTTTAGTGTCCAAACCTCTTTGAATAGCAGCAGAAAAACCCTCATCATCAGTTAGGAAGTTGTTAAACCAAAATGGGCCCTTTCGGTATTTAGGATAGGCTAGATTTTCAATCTGCATAGGAGTATGATCAGAAAATAAGGGATCAAGGAATGATGCAACACAGTTAGGGTACTGTGTAATCCACTCATTATTTACCAAAGCCTTATCAAGTTTTTTTCTTAAAGCCCATCTGCCTATCTGCTTATTACTCCATGTATAGAATTGGCCCTGGGATTTGAGATCAAAAATGCCAAGTTGACCATCACAATCATTGAAATCCGATGATTGAGTCCTTAGGTTAAAATGTCCTTCAGCTTCTGGAGGGTATAAGGTGTCGTTGAAGTCGCCACATAGAAGCCAAGCTCCAGTAATCCTAGGTTGAATCCGAAGTAAACTGTCCCATAACATTTTCCGTTGAAAGGCATGATTTGATCCATTAATAAAAGAGATGCTGAAATGACTAGTAGTCTGAAGGAGTTTGCAATGTAGATGTATTGCTTGCATTTCCATAGCCAAGGCCTGAATATCCACCACACTAGAATCATAACCAATAATGATTCTCCCATACTTATGTGGTTCATGATTTGATAAAAACTTCCATTTAGAACCTAGTTTATTCAAAACTTCCAGTTTTTCCAGTCTAAGTTTAGTTTTCAAAAGGGCAAAAATGTATGGATGTGTATGATATACAAAATCCCTTAGAGCCGATAGCATTTTAGGGCAATTAATTCCTCTCACATTCCATGCTATAATCTTCATAAATTAAGCTAGATTGGGTTTGGAGCCCTTCCGTTTGCTCCTGTTGGTTTTCCGCTTGGCTAGGTCTAAGAATTCGCCAATAGTCGGATTCTCTTCCTGAGTGTCCTTAGTGTCCTCTGATGTGACAAAGTCCTTACCTGCCTTTTGAGACTTCAGATTATTTAGTATACTAGCCTCCAACTAGTTGTCTACCCCACTTGTCTGAATGTCCTCTACTACCTGTTCAGTATTTTTTCCATCCTCGACAGGTACTGTGCTGTCTACACTCTCCGCCTCTTTTAACCCTTCATTTACTTCCTGCGCTTGGATTTTGTCAAGGCTTACTGGTCCTGTTTTGTCCTCTCCAACTTTTGGTAAAGTAACAGAATGTATTTCCTCCTGTTGATTCACATGTGGGTTAAAAGCCTCAATACCCATCAGCTCCTCATAATCGCCTCTAGTGAATGTCTTCCCTATAGGAACCCATTTTTTATCTTGTTTTGGTGACAATTTCCAAAGGTATTGCACAGCAACTTGGTCCTCATAAAGAGAACCATCAAGAGCTAATCTCATGATAGGAATAGTATCAGGGAGACTGTGGGAGAGATCCATAGTAATGCAGATTCGAGCATAGCCCAACCTCCTCCTATTTGCAGTGTTGTCATCCAGACATAGAGGGTTGCCAAGATAGCTACCTATCATACTCAAACCCTTAGTAGTCTAATATTCAAGAGGCACATCATATAAATTTACCCATAACGGAACTAGTCTTTTATCATGACAGGCAATCTTGAATCTTGGCTGCCATGGCTGTAGAAATAGGGGGAAATTAGCAATATGCCATGGCCTTTCTTCAACCACTTTCAAAGCTTGAGCTTTAGAGGAAAATCGGAAAGGAATGTACTTTTCCTCAGCTATTATAGCTTCTACAAAACCCTTATTCTTCCATGCTGTTAGGGTCCATTTTTGGATAACTGGAAATGCTAGTCGTTTGTCCCCAAAAAAACCTATAAGAGCATTATCCCAAGATTTAACCCCTTCTTCAAGTATCTCTTTTTTCGAGAAGACTATGCTTCTTCCATCTTCAGTTTTTGGAGGGCAAAAGTGTAGAGAGAGGTCAGGAGAACCTCCCACCACTTGCTTTCATGTTTTCCTCTCAGCAGGAAATTCCTTCGGGGGGTGGGAAGGTGCTGGTACTTGGAGAGTAGGAGTTGAAGTTAGAGCTGGGTTAGGGAGGGTTTTCGAAAAATGATCACGGGGAGAAGACAAAGAGGGTAAAGGTGGAAAAGTATCCTGGTGAATGGTGTGAGGTGAGTTGGGAGCAGGTAGGAGAGGATTCTGCATAGTAGATGCAGGGCGTAAAAAAGGAAAAAGTCAAAGGTGGGAAAAGGTTTAGGTTATGGAAAGGACAAGATTGTCCCTATTGGTGGCTGTGGGTGCAATGGGTGGTGGGGTGGTGGGTGAAGGCTTGAAAATGGGGTCGGATTAGCAATGTTGAGAAAAGGAGAGAGAGGAGAGGTTTATATGAATGACCTTCTAGAGCACAACCAAATTATGATCAATAAAAAGGATACACATTCTGCACTCAAGTCCGAAGAACTAAATTTCCACCAACACGAAGCTCTAACCAACTGAGCTAATAGGCCTTCTTCAAACTGTTACTTTGAAGTCCCAAACTGTTACTTGTACTACTAGGAGTGTTTGTTGCGGGTGATGGAGGAATCAAGTAGAGGGCAATGATGAAGGAAATTAGAGCCATAGCAAAGGCAAGGAGCCAAAAAGATGGTTTTGCAGTTTTCATGCTTACAACTATGGGGAATATTAGGATGTTTTTCTTAATCTGAGGAAAGTTATTAAGAGTTGGGAAGTGATAGAAGTGTTGCATTTGTGAGCAAGGGCTTTTGCTTTTTAGTGACGATTGACGTGGGAGGAAAGAAATGTATGTGTCCAACTGATGTTTGTGAAGGTGATGATAATCTTAGCTCCTGCTTTAGAAGTAATGGCGCAGAAAAGAGCTGGCTGAGGTAAAGAGAGAGTGGCAAGATGGAAGTAACGGTTGATGCACACTCCAGCCCCGAAAAAGAAGAATAAAGAATAGGATGCTTGTGTTGCGCGTGTGCTTGTTAGTTAGTGTTTTTCTTTACGGTTGGACCATTAATAGAGATGGGGGGCAATGATGAAAGCAGATCGTGCTGCTTAGATGTGGACATCAGACGAAAAGGTGAAAGCAGTGCATTAGCTGATGCTGCTAATCCACGCTGGGTACATTGGTAAGACAAGGATATTGCTTCTAAAATGAGAATAGAAACCGCCCATATTGTCACCTTAGAACACAAAGCATCAGGCAAATGATGACTTCAGCACCTCAGGCAGGATCTTTTGTTTGTGTTGGGTCTCAAAGTCCAAAAAAATCAGATCCGAATACAGTCCACTTTAAGACACTGAAGTTCAAAGAGGTTTGGAAAGGAAAGACATCGAACTCAAGCCTGGCTTTCACACCACAACCTAGCCAAACTTCTTCCGCATCATAAAGCCTTATTAAAAGAGGATTCAAAGTGGAAAATACTTGGGTTTGCTCCTTGGATCTCCTGGTTTAGTGGAATCTTATGAACAGTTTGGAAATAATATACAATTGAAAGGGATGGTTTCATATGTGAAATTAGTAACAACTAAACAGGACTCCATGGTCAGCACGTCGGACTTGCTCTGGCATCACAAAATGTGACTGTAACTGGCTAGTCATATGTACTTGGTTTGGGATCTAGTCTTCTATACACAACTATCAGGAAGGAAGAAAGAATTAAATAAATGAAATAAATACGTCAACTAAGATAAGCTCGCTCCCTTCACGTTGACAAAAATGCTCATCCCATTTCTCTACGACACTATGGACTCCGTACTCTGGGTGAGAATTCGACAAGCAGGAACCGTTTTATGTAGCATACATGTTCCTTTAAAGGTCACCATCTGACAGCAGCTTTTTCTATATATGTTAAGCTGTAGAATAGAAAATGTAACAAGTCACTAACATGGCTTGTGTATGTAGCGCATAAAAGTGTGTTCCGATTATATAATACTCGTTGAAGTAGTTTCTGGGTGCGCATGTGTACTGAGTGTCCGTACCTGCTCTGAGTCAATCTTGTGAAAACCAAATTTGTCAGTCCATATAGACTCTGCCTCTTCAGCGGCTGGAAGAACAAGGCTCTGAACATTCAAAAATGAAAGCAATTTCTCGATACAAGAGAACAACAACTGGAAGTAGCCCTGCGAGCAAAATTAGATACCAAAGTCGAGATAAGTTATATAAATATGATTAAAAATTAGCTTTATCAAATGTAGAAACTCCAAGTTCGAACGAACAGAATTTCACCAGACAGGGAAATAGATTAAAAAATCCCAGCTCCTGAAAAGGTAAGATGCATCAGTAATCACCTTGCCATGGTTGCCATTGCTTGTTGCAACTAAGGGAAGCTCGGCCACTTCTTGCCCAAATATTCTAAGAATTCCAGCTGACACAACGAACGAGCTGCAATAACAGATATGTGAGGTGTTGTCATTACTCAGAAAGTAAGATCATTCCCAGTTTTAAAAAAAGTTCATGATTACTTGACCGTTAGTACAGCACAGAACATTCCCCCGTAATCTAGACCCTTAGAGTTCTTCCTGAGAAAGTCAGAAACCGTCCGTCAGTATATTAGCAGAAGATAGGCAACTATTGCAAACGTTTAGCTTACCCGAAAACCATCAATGGGATAAGGTCACGTCCAGTTGAATCCGCTATGGGATCAAAACACTCCTGAAGCATAAATACACGTTAATAATTTCATTTGTGAGGTGAAAAAAATCCATAATCTGTTGACACAAGACATATGACATAGTATATACCGAACAAAAAGATTCAATTTACAGTATTAAACCATCAGTTTTGAACATCAAAAGGTTGAGATGAAATGATTTACAGAAGGCATTTCCACACAAGACCACAAGTTACACAATTTGCAGATCCAGATCAATATATATACCAGCTGAAGAACCATGCTAGCACATAAAGGTAACATACGCTATATATAAATACAAAGATATTAAAAAAAAGATGTGCCAAAACGCCATTAACTGCAAATCAAAAAAAAATTATTCCACAAAAGCAAGGAATGTACTAACTTGGAAAATATTTAGAGCTTGAGAAAGCAACAGCTTATTTTCACGAGAAGAGAGTTTGCCACTTAGAAGTCTCCACTTCACATTAATGTCGCTAACAATTCCTAAACCTTTTTGCTCGTGCTTCATTCTTATAACATCCAAAAGAAGGTCTGGAAGTTTTTCAGCTCCGCGAACTATCAACTTCTGCAAAGCAGTATGAATCCTACCACAGTCCATTGAACAAAACCACTTCCCTTTTGGCAATTCCTATCAAACAAGTAGTGGAAAAACAGTTTCGTTAGCAACATCAAAAGCGAATTCAAAGACTAAAATCAATCTGGGATCCATGCTAAAATTAATGTATGAACTGCTTAAGCACAAACCTTTAAGTTCGCAATTTTGTGGGTCCTCAAACAGCCAACATGGAACTCCTTCTCGCACTGCAGAAAAGCATGCAATCTACCCTCAGATGCAGGATAATGAGTTGATAAATCTAAAAATGTGACTCCTCAAACAAGTAAGAAACTGATATGAAATCATGGAGAGTATCAAAATTCTAAATCAATTTCTCATTACAGAAGCAAGTAGGTTATTTTTTTCCAAGTCCATAAGTTCAAGTCAGAAATAAAGAACAGCAAATAGTTGAAAACTACCTGATCACATAGTATTATTGTTCGAGGACCAAATCCAGATCTGCTGAAATCATAACCTCTGTGCACAGCAAAATTGAAGGAATAGCAACCCAAATCAATGTTGAATAAACCACAGACAACAACAATCAGATCTTTAGCAATGCAAGGACAAACTGCATAAAAAAGTTCAGGAATCATGAAAAAGTCCCTATGCCTTGATATTTTCAGACTAGAAGTCTTACCGGCATAACACGCATCCACTAAGTTCAGCTTCTATGTTCCTGACAATGCGTATGCATCTCTTGGTTATCTGTTCAATAGGATCAATACCAGAAATTCTTCCAGCTGCAAGAGCATTTGCATTATGCTCCACAAACTTTTCTCTCTCGAACATATTCTGGCAAAATTGGCAATACCAATCTCCATGTGGAATACTAGGTAGAGATGCACATCCTGTATAGTCAATAAGTTGTTCATCATAATCAATTTACACAGATCACAAGAACTAATTGTAAAACGTAATATCCTTTAAAAACAGACATAACAATTAAATTTTAGGATTTGTTTATTTTCTCAAACCCAAAGAATACATCAGAGAGAAGAAAAAGATTACTAAAGTTATAGTTTACCTTTATGGAACGCCCTAGGGCATCCATCACAGAGAACAAGGTTCCCACCATCGGCACAAATGATACACAGGTCATCATTATCCTTAGCAGAATACTTGCGGCCTTTTGAGAGAGAGATTGCCAATTCATGAAGTGACACACCATTAGACGTATAAATGTATGCATAGCTGTCAAGAAAGCCAAAAAGATCATTTTATTAATCCACATGGAAAAATTGTATGCATCAAATGACGCACCATACACTTATATAAGCTTACGGTTTTTTGCGAGTAGCCCAGCCAGCATGAGCTTCGAAGGTTGATGGGCTGACCTGTGCATTATTAACAAGTATTTTCAGCAAATCTGATGTGAATTAATCATCCATCATCTAACCAGTAAGAAAATGTACCTCACTATTGCAGCAACAACAAAGTATTCCAAATCCCCTTTTATACCCCAAAAGCAGTTTCTGTCCAGAAGATTTAATTACTTTACACACTAAGAATGCGAAAAAAATTTATGAGCATGCACAATATTTATCTGAACCACCTGCCCACGAGCATAGTATGCAACTTCTGTTCCATCAGGCAATCCACCTTCCTCAAAAACCAATTTATGCAAGCGCTGATCTCTTCAGAATTAAAAGAAAAAATTACTTTTGCAGGGGAGAGATTAATAACACAGTAGCAACAAACACAACCAAACTATGTTAAAGAGTAAAAATTATGAAATATTGGAAAAGAAAGATTCTAACTTTGTTGTTATTTTCCATTGGCACTTATTTTGGGGATAGACACTTTCTGGTGGGTTTTTCAAGGACTTTGACGTTAATAAAGGTCTTGATTTCCTGAAAGAAAAGCCCAAAATTATAAAGTAAAGAGTGAGGTTAAAGTGAAAATCTAAATAACAGATAACATATTACATTGATATCTTTCTACATTAATCCAGTGTCAGAACCAAAGCAACAAGCTACAACAAACTTGTCAAAGTATGAATAAATTGCTAAAACTGAAATAATGCTAAGGAAATGACAAATCAACATGATAAAACAAAAAAACCTTGGTGTGGTCTTCCATGGCTTATTTTTCCTTGATGACATATGCAATGAAACAATTTTGGAAGGTTTTTTGATCAAATCCTCTTTTAACGACCTGACGTAAGAAAATGCTACACAAGTTAGCATATCACCAACCTAAGTATCCAAAATAATAGTACTTAAACATTTAGTAAGTCTTCCCAAATGATAGAACAGAAGATACAGATCGCAACTAAACCAAAGTAAAGATTTCAAACTTAAGCCATGAAAAAGCTATAAAGGAAAAAATTCAGATAAATATGTCACTAACTCAGAATCTGTTTTCTGTTCAATCTTTTTTCTTGATGACATGCGCACTGGAGAACTTGTGGACCTTATCCTTAGATGTGATTTTGGTTGCCTGATAGCCATATAAGGAAAAATTTGCAAGATGACAATACAAGAATATGTCAATACCTTTTTTCCCATAAGATGCAAACAAAACAAGGATATAAATTCTACATTGAAACAAATTACAGAATCATAAAAGGACACCAACTTTTTACAGATCATGGCCGGAGTACTATCTAGTGAGGATGTAGCAATTGAAACACTGTTGCAGGATCCCAAAGTCAAAACTTGTTCTGCTGAGCTGAAAAAAGAGTAAGTGTCGTGTCACACATATAATTTACACCATTGTAAGAAAGGTCATATTGAACTGATTCACTGAGTTACTTGGATAACATCAGTCCTTATAGGAAAAAATGAAGAAGCAACTCATCTGACATCTATTTCAATGGCACTAGTTGGTTAAGCTGTACCATTTATAAGCTATGATTCTGGAAAGGCATCAATGAATCATTGCAACAACTAACCATCAAAAGAATAACAAAGGGCACACCTGGCACTTGCACTAGTTTCAATAGTTGTGCTTCCAAGGGATTTATTTGAATCTGCACATGCATTGCATAAAGGCCCAACTTTGCCAACATAAATTGAAGGAAAAGTACCTATGTTGTTTCAAAATAATGATAATAATAAGGAATAGGTGATAATAAAATGATTTAACCTTTCAACAGAACTATCACCAAATAGCTCACCTTTACACCTTCTACAAGTGAATTTTTTTTCTTCAGGCAAACCACTAATGGCACTTTGGATCGTAGCTTCTAAAGAATCCAGAGAAGAAGATCTACAAGCATTCAATACATCAAGCAGGCTCTTACCATTCTCAAAACAAATGTATTGTCCTGCACGTCTATACTGTTTTATGGCATGAATCTCAAATTGCGAAGGAGGAATGACCTAAATTAATTGAAAGAAACCATCATAAAATGGTTGATATATTGAACCACATTGCAACACTAAACTGTAATAGGAAGACATACTCACTCTGCGGCTCTTGCAGAGAGAACAAGAACACAGAATACCAGCATCTTTAATCATACCACGCAGTCCAAAAGCTTGGAACTAAGATTCTCAAACATGAAAACAGAAGCTTATGAGCTTCCATAAAGTGAAAGAGTCCATTACAGGAAAGCTTGGGCAGAAATTACATTGTACCTTTTTTCCACCCATGTAAACCACCGGTACCCCTTCAAGCAAACCAGTCTCAAAGAGTTCCTTCACCGTCATAGGTACATTCTGTAGTGCAATCTTTTTCGACATTTTCAACTCCAAATTCCTCTTCGGTGGAGCCAATGCACTTCCCTCTGCAATCATCTCAACAGCAACGCTTGAAACTGCTTTACCGTCAATAGCTTCAAACCCATTAACCATAACCTCCACTGCCTCACCTTTAACTTTCACAGTGGACCTAGAAAACCGACTCAACTTCTTCCTCTTCTTACCCTTTGTAGAACTACCATTTTTAGACATTAACATAATCGGACCCTCATCACGAGGCTCACCGATTTCCTCGTCTTTACAAGTCCCCATCTCCATAACGCAGTCAGAAATATTATTAGCACTTAGATCACAAACAAATCTGCTCCCTTCCTTGACTTCATGAACCGTTTGGCTCTCTAAGACTACACTCTCTTTACCACCATTCTCCAACACTCCACACTCACTATGCAAACTCACTATCTCATTACTTGCACAAAATTTTAACTTCTCAACTGAATCATTCTGTGCATCCATGATGTCATACAACTCACAAGCTCTAAACTTGCGAGAATAAACAAAGTAGCCATTTACCTTATCGAACTTGAATCGTTTACTCGAATGAGTCGCAGTCTCGCCACTCACCAACTGGAAGCGATCGTCAGCATCACCAGAATCAAGCTCTCGTTTCATGTCGAAAATCAACTACAAATCGAAGGACCGAAACTCTAAGCATGAAATTGAGGGCCGAAAGCCCTCGATTGTAGAGTGAGAACAAAGACGGCGCCAGAAAAAAAGAAGGGAAAAAAAGGGGAAATAGATGAGTAAAGAGAGATTTAGGAGTGTGGAGAGAGCGAGAATTTGGGGATTTTGGATTAGGGGTTTATTTGGGGGTTTAATTTTCAATCGATTTTCAGAAAAATAAAGTGCTAGCGAAAGAAGGAGAGAGCAAAGCTATAGATTTAGAGACATGGAAAGATAGAAGTGATGAGGTAAATGGCAGGATCGGTAAATAGGATGAAAGGCGAGAATTAAAGTGCACGCTCCACAGTCCACATTGAATAATAATGCTGCCTTTTGTTTCGTTTGTATGTTTTCTTTTTTCTTTTTTCTATTTTAAGTATTTACTTATATTTAATAAAAATGACAATTTCTTTAATTAATTAAAACTCGAGAATTTCTCGGTAAAATGATTTATAGTATATTACGGTCTTGTTTAGGAAATACTTCATCAGTTATTTTTTGGCAAATTGAGAACCATTTGACTGTTTAATTAAGTCAAATTCTTGAAAATTATGTCTAATAATTAGCTGATTAAATTGACAGAATAAATTCAATTATTTGTTTTTTAAAATACTCCTGTAAAGAGTGTTTTGTTCTAACCGTCAAAAAATTAAAGAACGAAAAGATAATTATATCTAAAAGTTATTGCAAATTACTCGAGGTGCCATTATAATTAAATAATTAAATAACATACTTGAATGTTTAGAAATTTACTTTAACAATAAATTATTAGTTCAACAAAATATAGAAAAAATAAGTATTATTACAACTAAGTTATCAAAAGATACAGGAAGTGATAAATAAGTTAATACGCTAAAAAATGAACTTCAACTTAATTAATACGTAAAATAAAAGTAGCAGTAAGAATAATACTATTATTATTATATGTTCAATATTTTTTATTAGAGTTATAAACGTAATCGTTTTGAAATTAAATATTTAAATTCTAAATTCTTATAAAAATATTAATATATAATACTTATGTCCTTATAATTTTTTTAAGTCACACCTTCATAAATCATTTACACATAAACAATTAATGTTAAATAACTAATTTTATTAAATATTTTTAAATAAATAGTTAATATTATTTACTGATTAAATTAACCAATACAATTTATTTTTAGTGAACAATTAATACAATATGCTAATTATAACTAAATAGTTTATTGGAGTCCTACCGTATTCGTTTGGAATAAGAATCCCAGCTAACATGTTTAGCAAGGAAGGTCGCAAGACAGACAAGAAGAAAACAGTCATGTTTATTTTCTCAACGAGTAGACAATGTGAGGACTCTTATCATCAACCTATTAAAGAGGAAGCCATAATTTTCTCTCTTGGAGATAGGTAACAATGTACTCTAAGTAGGCCTGCCCTGGGCAGATACCCTTCCTTTTTGACTTATTCTTATTTTGTCGTGAAAACTCACTCTTAATATTTATAAATAACAAAAAGAGATAAAATAAAAATTAATTTTTTAGTTTACTCAAGTTATAAAACATTAGGAACGGCCTAACTGCAAGGTCTCAGCATGTCATCGTTAGGGGATCAAGAGAAAGCAAAAACTGCTGGAATTTAGGATTGCAGCAAAAGTCAATGAGCTTCGGTACATCTCGTTTGATTAGATATATTAACGGGTCGAGTCAAGTTCGGGCCGATTAAGGTGGACTGCGGGTTGACCCATGGCCTGCTTGGGTTAGAATGGATCGGCTTGCGGCCCGGCTAGCAGACGGGCCGGAGGGCCCATGGTAGGCCCGTGGCCTAGTGAGCTAGGCTAAACTTAGCCCATTTATATTTTTTAAATTTTAAAAATACAAAACGACGCAGTTTTGTCATGTCGCGGGCGGACCATGGTCGGCACGTGACCCACTCACAGCCAGCCAATCTCGGGCCAAAAATAGGCCGGGTCAAAATTGCATCCTTACGTTTAATGGATATATTTTGCAAATCATTTATTGCTTAATATATAGGAAGAAAATCTTATTCCAAAGATAAATATGGTATGCAGGCTATACTGTGTGTTTGAATTGCATGTCATAATTTCATCCCATTACTTCAATATCCAAGCAAATACATATTAAATTTGTTCCATAAAATAAAGAAAGCAAACACATGTTGACAATAAAAGGCCTTGGCACTAATCCTAGGAGGCTTACAAAATGAAAGGAAGGCGCGACATAGTCTGACTCGCCCTTTTGAAGGTTTCCTCCGACCTTAAATCACATGGTGTAAAGAGAGATTGTAGAGAGAACTGAGAAATGCCAAAGGATCCAAGTTGCCCTACAAGAGAAACCGCCCTTTAAGAAGGCGATTCAGATCCAAAATCTCCATGTTGCTTCCACAATCCTCGATAAGAATTGCAGCAGCAGATAAACAAATGTAACACTAAGAAATAAGAACCGACCACCCCCTTCAGTTTATTTGGTTGAGAACATTGTCTGGAGTGACCTGAAAGGAGAAAAGGCATCATCACAGGTTGTGGATGATGCAGTGTTAAAGGGATTTGTATATGAAGCTATGAGTTGAGTTTGTGGGGTTGTTTGTTTTCTCAGGGTATATAAGAGCAATAAGAGGGTGAGATGACTTACGTAGAAGTGTATGGTCTCTTTTTGGTTTAAAGGAAACTGAAAACAATAAAAAAAAGATAAAGAATAAGTGAAATGGAGATTAAACGTTCAGCATCTTCCCAGGATATGCCATTGCCACCTTCTTTTCTCCAACTCTCATTGGTGATGACAGCAACTCCTTCCATTATGTCCATTAACATTTTCCTTTCCTTTACACTTTCCTTTTCATGTTTTTTTGTGAGCAGAAGGTAGCCTCCAACCTTCAGAGAGTAATCTGTTCAGTGCTCTAGTAGGCTATTAGTACACTTGCTACTTTTCATTCTTTGAAAGAAGTGGATAAATAGAATTATACACAAACTATCGTATGAAATATACTGCTAGGTGGTATTATAAGATACGCTTTTGTCAAAATTCACCAGTTTTATCTAGTACTGTCCCTTCTTCATGTTTTAGTCAACTGAAAAACGTTTGTCTGATAGCTCCTGTTCACAATTTGAGGCTGCAGATTATTCATCATTCGCATTGATGAAACGAGATCAGATCCTAGGTGGGCCATTCTCGCTATTTGAAGTTGGTCTTCGGCCATTAGATCATACGGCGTCAGGATGCACTGGTGTCATGGACACAAAACCATACATGGTGGGCTGATTTCACATCAATACACCTTCTCCAAATGTTGCTTCTTATTTCATATAAGCTAGGCCTTTTCTTTAAAGTTCTTGTGACACCAGCACCATCATTCTTTTATAATTCCAAATGGGAGACTTTAATTATCCTTGTTGAATGCGTAAGGCCTTTTCGAGCAAGAACCTCCCTTTATTGAGGCATCCGATGAGAACATGAACTATCTATTGGTTTATAGCTTAACGGGGAAGCTCGATAAGTTTTATAAGTTCATTGAATAATACAGCAAAAACACAGAGAACTTCGGAAAGTATGTTTTTTTTTTTTGAAAATTAAAGGAGTATTATATTAACAATAGCTCACTATTACAAACTATACATTAGAACTAATTAAAGAAGTATTCAGAAAGCATGTTAACACAAACTAAACTCAAAGTACCATAGGCAATGATCCTACTATCATATTTGAGACCTTTATGATTGGAATTAAGACTGTTCACAATATTCATGAAGTTTTTCTAGAATTTGGCTCGACCAGAGGCCATACCCTATATGTATATATATTAATATTATTATTAATATAATTAGAGAATTCTATTTGGTCTAATTTTCTATTGACTAAATTCTAATATATTAATAATATTATTAATATAATTAAAGAGTTATATTCGGTTGATATTGCATACTTCACAGTGGAACAAATCTTAATTGTTTATTTTGGTCATTTGATGGACGTATCAGATTAAAAGTCATAGATATATAAATTGATCATTTCTTCACTAATTAAAGTTACAAATTGTTTTTTAATTCAATTCTAATATAAATATTCAATAATAATATAAGTTAGAATAACATATAAACTAAATACAAAAAAATGAATTACCTCTAGCCATTGATGCTTTTGCTTGAAGTGTTTACACTTTTTAGAATTCTTCTAAGCTCTTAATTCCTAGCTTGATATTATATTTTTCAGAAGAGAAAAGAAGCTTAGGGACCCAAAAAATCTAAATGAAAAAACATGTAACAATGTGCTTCCATCAAACACGTTGATTATTACCACAAAAAATAGGACATTAATAACTACTAATACATAACGTTGGCCTACCATTTATGGGTATTAAACAATGAACATTTCTCACATTCTCTCACTTGGTCCATACATTTAACTTGATATCAAATCCTAATCTGATCCAAATATAATAGATGAATTATGGTCTACGTATTGCAATATACCATATTTAGTATCGACTCGAATTTGGTAACATTACTTAATGAATAAACCCTATATTTATTCTAGGTCCAAAATAATCAATTTTCTCAAAATTCAATAATATGCACTAAAATATGAGAAAATATTATAAAAGTTTCACGAAAACAACGTTGTCCATACAATAAAAACTATATAATGGAAATTAATCTCATTCTAACAACATAATCCTTAAACTTTATTGGTGGCATGTCTTTTGTTAAAGGATTAGCAATCATCAATTCAGTGCTAAAGTGTTCAATGACCACTTTCTTATCATTAACACGTTCCTTTATAGATAAAAACTTAAGTTGATGTGTTTACTCTGACTACCATTATTATTGTTTTTTAGCTAGAAAAATAACAGTTGAATTGTCACAATATATTTCAATGGCCTATAAATGGAATCTATAAGTCTAAGCCCATATATGAAACTCTTTAGCCATACACCATGTGCCGTACCCTCAAAATAATAAACAAACTCAGCCTCTACGGTGGAAGGAACAGTCAAAGATTCTTTAGCACTCCTCCAAGATATGGCTCCATGGGCAAACATGAAGATATAACCTGATGTTGATTTTCATGAATTAACATACCTAGCAAAATCAAAATCTGAGTATCCTATTACCTCTATATTGTCAGTTCATCTGTACAGACGGATGTAATTCTTAGTCCCTTGAAGGTATCTCAATACTTTCTTTATAGCTCTCCAGTGATCTAATCCTAGGTCACTCTAGTATATGCCTGACATTCCAACAACAAATGCAATGTCAGGTCTTGTATAAACCTGAGCATACATCAAGCTTCTGACTGCAAAAGCATATGGAATGTTTTTCATTTGTTCCTTTTCAAAATAATTTTTTGAGCAATGGTCCAAATTGAATCTATCCCCTTCCACAATAAGAGTTACACTTGATAAACAATCGTTCATTCAAAATCTCTCTAAAACTTTATTAATATAGGTTTCTGGAGACAAACTCAATAGACCACAGAATCTATCTCGATGGATCTTAATGCCAATGACATAAGATGCATCACTTATATCTTTCATTTCAAAATTCTTATAGTGAAATTGTTTCACGTAATGTAACAAATCCCTATCATTGGTTGCAAGTAATATATCATTCACATAGAATACAAAAAAAAACAAAATTTACTCCAACTAACCTTTTGGTATATACAAAGATCTATGATATTTTCTTTAAAACCAAATGATGAGATAATATCATGAAATTTCAAATACCACTGGCAGGACGCTTGTTTCAGTCCATATATGGATCTTTTAAGCTTATAAACCAAATGATCACCATTACTAGAGGAGAATCCTTCTGGTTGTTTCATGTAAACCTCTTCCTCTAGGTCACCATTTAAGAAAGCCATTTTTACATCTATTTGATGGAATTCCATGTTAAAATGAGCAACCAATGCAAAAATACGTAGTGAACCTATTCTAGACATAGGAGAAAATGTATTTGTGTAATTGATTCATTTTTTTAGTAAATCCTTAGTAAAGAGTCTTACCTTGAGTCTTTCTTTGTCTTACATACCCTTTTGCAACCTATGGGTTTGCTCCTTTAGGTAACTTAGTAAGATTCCAAACATCGTTATTCTTCATGGAATTCATTTCTTACTTCACGGAATTGTAGCATAAATGTGATTCTTTGCAACTTATGGCTTGTAATAAGGTTTAAGGATCATTCTTGACTCCTATATTATAGTCAGATTCTTGTATATATACAACATAATCACTGGTATACTTGATTTCCTTATTGTAGTAGATCTTATTAATGATATACCAACATCCTCCTGTAGAGTTTATTGTTCAATTGGTTATTGAATAATTTCTAGTAGTTCTTGAATAAATGGATCTACTGAATTATCAGCAAATTGTCAAATTTCTTGATTGTCATTTATTTTAACCATATGTCGTTGAATTTCAACAGTTGGCTTTACAACATCTATTTGAACCCAAGGAGTGTTATGAATGACAATAACCTTACTGTTTGAGGTGGAAGGTTGAGTATCCATATAATCATTTTCATTGAAATTGATCCCTCCCACTAATCAAGTCATTCTCAAGAAATTTTGCATTTCTTTATTCCACAATTATAGTGTGATGTGATGGACAATAGAACCTATATCTTTTAAAACGTTCATCATATCCAATAAAATACCCACTTAGGTCCTTAGGTCAAATTTCTTCTCTTATGGATTATAAATTCTTATTTCATATGGACATCGCTAAACACGTATATGTCATAAACTCAGTTTTCAACCTTTAAATAATTCAAATGGCATCTTTGGAATAGCCTTGGTTGGTACCCAATTTAATATATACACTATCGTCGTAAAAGTTTTAGTCTACAAGAACTTAAGAAGTTTGGAGTTACTCTGCATTCCTTATACCATATATAATAATGTTCAGTTTCTTCTTTCTATCACACCATTATGGTCCAGAGATCCAGGCATAGTATATTGGGCTACTGTCCCATTTTATTGAAGATAACTCATAAATGGACCATGTGCTTGTCCACCTTTAGTATATCTATCAAAATATTCCCTACCTTTATTAGATCTCATTATCTTAATTTACTCACCGAATTGTTTCTCTGCTTCATCTTTGAATGTTTTGACAACATTTGGTGCTTCATTATTGTTATGAAGCAAGTAGATATATATATTGTGAATAATCATCTATAAATGAGATGAAGTATTTTTGGCCATATGAGTCTATGTTTGAACTACAAATATCCATATGTGTGATCTCTAATATGTTTGAACTCCTCTTGGCACCTTTCTTTGATTTGTTGGTCTATATTCCCTTTATATAGTCCATACAAGTTTCAAAATCAGTAAAATTCCAAGTACTAAGGACTCTGTCATTCACCAATCTTTTAATCCTTTCTATGGAGATATGTCTTAATCTCCGGTGCCACAACATAATGGAATTTTCATTCATGACACATCATTTTATTCTAGCATAAACATATTTTACATTGTAACATGTATTATCTTGTAAATTGAAACAAAAAAGACATCAAATAATATACTATTCCCAACAAATTCAGATTTATAATTTAACTTAAAAGATTCATTTGAAAAATGAAAGAAATATCCAAATGTATAGGTTCTGAAACTAAAATCAATTTCCTAGAGAAATTGGGAATATAAAATGTCTTTTCTAATTTTAAAATAAAACCAGTATATAAAATTAAATTGCAATCGCTAACAGCCTCCCATATGTGAACCTATCTTATTTCCGGATAAGACATATTGTTCACTTCCCACTAGCTTCCTTAGGCTTTGCAAATCCTACAACTCATTTGTAATATAGACTGTACAACCAAAATCAATCCACCATATGTCATGACAAACTTCAGCTATATTAGATTCAAAATAAACCAGTGAGATTATATTACCTTTCTTTTCAAGCCTTTCCTTATGTTTGACATAATCCTTCTTCACGCATCCTTTTTTTCTTACTAAAGAAGCACTTAGATTCCTTCTTAATGTCAACTTGGGCAATATTTCACCTTTTCCCCTTATGTTGGTTTGATTTTTCTTCTTTCTTTGAACAAATAAATGTGCAGTTTGCGAACTCTCTCCCTATTCCATCAACAATCTCCCTTCCTCTTGAACACACATGGTCATTAATTCATTTATTGACCACTTATCCTTATATGTATAATAAGAGATTTTAAAGGGTCTGTATGGTAGTGAAAGGTTGTTCAAAATGTAATGCACGAGGAAATAATCAGACATCTCAACCTCTAGCTTCTTTAACAGAGTTGCAATGCCCCTCATTCTCATGATGTGCTCACATACACCTCAGACACTAGTGAGCCTTGTAGATGAAAACTTCATAATCAAGGTGCTTGTAAGTGCTTTGTTTGAAGTTTCGAATTGCTCATTAATAGCCTTCAATATAGCACGGACATTGTCATGTTGTTTTACAAAACTAGGAAGGCTAGTAGAAATTTTTGTTTTTATGAACATCATACTTAGGTGATTAGATCACTCCTAAGAGCAATTTCATTTGTAGTGTTGGCCTCAATTACCTTAGATGGTTCATCCTTCCAGAGAGCATAATCAATGTCCATCCACCCTAGATAAAGAAGAATTCTCTTCTTCCAAATCTTACAGAGTTCACCCCTCAATTCGAGAATTTCACGACTTGTATAAGAGAAACTAACAGTTTGAATAGCTACATAATTTAAACGTATATACTACTTATCAATAAATTGAGGCTAACAAACTATATATATGTGTTACTAATATACAAGATATCTTAAAAGATATAAATCAAATGACATAAAAATTCCCAGTGGGCTAAATTTTTAATTCAAACATATTTATGCTAAACTTTATAATAAAACTATCAAATTATATTCTAGTTCCTAATACCTATGCAAAAATTAGGAAAAACAATTTGATATTCATCCTAATTAATTATTCAAATATAATAAAAATTCATGTGGGATAAAATTTGTTATACTAAAATAATTAACTACAATTAAATATCTTAATTATTTATGTGATTAATTACAAAATATATAATTTTATATAATTAGGATTGCTATATCTAAGCCTTAATAATTAATCACTAAAACATTTTATCCAAAATTCTACTCACAATGCAAAATATAGAAATAATAATGATAATTTGCTTCATGTTGAACGTTTATAAAATTATAATTTCAACACATAATTAATCAGGATGTAAACCTCAATTCAAATGATAGAGGCTTAGCATGCACCCATGAGGGTGCGGTTCGAGCCTCAACCATTGTAATAGAATATATTTGTAAATAACAAGCAAAAACAAAGTCGTTTGGTTATAGAGTCTTCTTCAAGCTCCAGTAAGGTTGAACCGATTCGATTCGTGACCTGTCGAATACCAAATAAAAACTATTTTTTAAATGTAGAAACACTTCCAAAACACTTAATTGAAAATTTCTACCTTTAATCGAAAGAAAAATACCCAAAAACAACTCGGAAA
This sequence comes from Erythroxylum alaternifolium, assembly GCA_027478495.1. NCBI lineage: Eukaryota > Viridiplantae > Streptophyta > Magnoliopsida > Malpighiales > Erythroxylaceae > Erythroxylum > Erythroxylum alaternifolium. The sequence goes on from JANIIA010000005.1 coordinate 64,104,265, forward strand.
AGCATATTTTCAAATATAAAAAGATTTTCCAAAATACGAAATTCTCCAAAATCTCCAACAAGGTAAAGGTTAATTGCTCTGATACCAAATGTAAGTCAATTCTTATATATAATAGTAATATACGTTAAAATAAAATATAAACTAATGTGGGAGAAAACGAAATGCCTCCAGCCATTAATTTTTCTACTTGAAGAGTCTTAATTTTTTGGAATTCTTCTAAGCTTTCAATTCCTAATTTGATGGTGTATTATTAACAACAATAACAACAACAACAACAATACCCCAATGCACAAGGGTCCCTGCTTTGTGATTGGTGGAAGGACATCAATTGTATGTATGGATGGCAATTCTGGCCCGGCACATTTTTGGCCCGGGTTTGGCGAGCCATGGGCAGGCCACGGGCCGACCATGGTCCGCTAGGACAAAACGTCGTTTTGTATTTTTTAATTAAAAAATATAGACGGGCCAACCATGGGCTGTCCAGCCCGTCGTTGGGCTGGGCCGCATGCTGGCCCATCCTGACTCGGGCAGGCCATGGGCCGACCTGCAGCCCGTCATGATTGAGACCAGGCTGAGGGCAGCCCGGGCCTGACCCGACCCATTGACATCCTTAATTGTTCTTAACCTTTTCTTTGTATTTTAGAAAAAAAGACTATTTTTGTTACTCGAACTTGTGACTTTTTGGTCACAAAGGAGCAACCTTACTAGAAGATATATTTTTAAGAAGAGAAAAAAAAGCTCAAAGACCCCCAAAAATTTGAATGAAAAAACATATAACAATGTGCTTCTATTAAACACATTGAGGGTTACCACAAAAACAGGACATTAATAGCCACTAAATTCATAATGTTGAACTACCATTTATGGGTATTAAACCATAATATAAACTTTTATCACATGTTTTTCATCAAGTTTCTTTAGCTGTAAGAGAGTCAAGAGAGATAAATCACTTTCAACTAAGAATGTGAAATCTCTTTTTGATAATGACATCTTCCACATCAGATACACAATATTATACTCTTATAATTTTTAACAATTGTTTTTTTAAAACCCTAAAGATATGCATATCTATTTTGATTTATATCATAAAGATCATGTTTTCACATCAAATTCATTTTTTCATCTAATTTAAAGGAATCAATATTTAGTTATTGCAGGGAAATAAACATATTTTTAATATCATTAAATTACTCAATATTGTAACAAATTTTTGTACTATGGAGTCTTAAATTCGACAAAATCAGAGTTGGAATTCCAATTCTAAACAAACTCACCATGTTAGGATTCGTTTCTAAATAATAAATACTGGTGAAGTTGTAATAAAGTGAGATCATGTGTTTGAAAATTAATTGGAATCAAATTACAACCATAGTAGAATAAATTTTTTTGCACTTTCTTGTTGAGTCTCTTTAATAGAATAATTTAAAATATGAATTATGAAATAAAAGAATTAAAGACAAAACTCATTTAGTATTTTTAAAAAATTACTTTTTCGATGAAGTCCTTACTTACTAGTTGTTTGATTAATTGGTTTTTAATAGTATCTACAAAACAAAGAAAATGGAACTCAAATTTTGAAAGACATTAACAAGAATACTAACTTCTCTCTTATAAAGAAAGGTTAGAGTTTCTTTCAAACCTAATTAAAATCAAACTCTTAATTATATTTAAGGTTAGTTATAATTGTAATTATAATAAAATTAAATAGCTCATATTTGATCATTAAAATTTCTTAAACTTCATAACTAAGTCCAATTTAATTTAAATTAAATTTTATCTTTAATCTCTTTATATGTGTAACCTATTAAGTTCCTAATATGTTAGTAATGACTATAAATTCTAATTCTAATTTATAATTAGAATTATATAAATTAAAATACCATTTAATTCATTTTTAATTCTTCAACCAAATGATTTATAATCATATATCAATATTAATGTCTAACAACATATCATGGTCATCCAAATATTAGGAATGTTAAAATAGTTTAATTTAACCTATCTATGAATGGTTATAAGAAATAATTCAATCATTTCATCATTTAATATTTCAATTAGATATAGAGCATGAAATTAGTGTCTACTATATTTAAATTTAATTAAGTTTATTCTTACCAATTAGTAATTGATTTATAATTGATATTTGAAGGCAATCTTTTCAAATCTAACTCACTTTAGTAAGAGAATTCTTTAAATCATTACTTTAAAAAAACAAGACCACATTCTCCCTAATTACTTTAGGATAATGAATTTTTTATTGACTTACTCAACTATCCTAATATAGTTCATGATTTATTTAAGTACTATCGACTAAACTACCTTCTATATAATAGGTCATAAGTGATATCAATACAAAGTAATTGTTATATAAGATACTTTAATAATCTTAAGCCTAAGGCAATTATACAATCATCATAATGAGGAAATCAACGAACAAAAATTTCGTAAACTTATTATCTAATAAGCACCTATACATGTATTTAAATATCCTCATATTTTAATTTATAAGATTAATTACTTTCTTCATAATAAAAGAAACGCACACTTTATCATTCCATCAATTTCCCCTCTTTATGAATCTATAACTAAAAATAATTTGGGAATAATACCTAAAATGATTTCAATCATATAATTATGATCACATCATAATTTTAATTACATAGTAATTATTTCATAGATTTTATCCTTTAGTATTAATCATTTGATATGATTTAAAAAATATAAATATAAAAATTATTTTTTTAATAAATTAATAGTTTCATATATTAATTACAATCAACTAATTAACTACAAAGGCATAAACTAAAATCTCCTAGATGTACTAAAGTCAATTACCTATGTATCTAATATTATATCCATCCGTATGTAGATCATATGTTTTTTGAGGCAATGGCTTAATAAGAGGATCTATAAAATTCTCTTCAATGGACATTTGTTCCAATATAATGCTATCGCTATAATATTTTCAATAAAATTTTTTGAGTACATACTTAGACTATTGATGAGACCTTGGTTGCTATGGAGTAGCATCATTATTGCTACAATATAATACTATCGATTCAACAACACAAGAAACCACTCCAAGATCTTTTTTCATTTTATGGTTAACAATTTTAAACAAATTAAGCACAATGGATAGAATATCCTACCTAAGTGCTAATAATGAATGTGTTATGTGTAATCTAGGAAGGGAAAATAGGGATCATATATTCTTTGAGTTTCAGTTCTCTGGGAATATATGGCATTGGATCATAAATAAATACTCTGGGGTTTAAACTCTCACCAATTTTTAGGGATTATGCAATGGTTTATCATATTAAACTTAATTTTAGAACCTAATACTATTATCTATCTTATTTCCTTTGCTGGTTGCATAAAGGAAATATCGATGGAAAGAAATCTCATTAGGTTCTAGTACAAAAGCAGAAGTCAACAATAAGTTTTCTATTGCGTGTCAACTAAAGTTAAAGAGCAAATCATTTCTTTGAATTCCATCAAAGAATGCACCCCTCAACTAGTCAAATTATGGATAATATAACTATTGCATGCTAATAAATGGTAATCGAAAACTCTAATCTCTTGCATAAAAGGAAAAACTCTACCAACTACCTAATATGAGAAAATGAAAGCATAGCAATTGAGGGCTTACCCCTTTAGGAGACTAATAAGGTAGATGATTAACTCTCTATGGTCATCTATGAACCCATCTGGGTAAGATGCCAGAAGAGCAATTAGAAATTGGTGTTGTGACAGTAAGTGGAACAGGTATCAACCCTGGAGATCAATTGCATTCCTAGAGATAGTGAGAATCTGGAGCTAGAAACAGAATTCTTCTACTAGAGATAGTGAGAATCTAGAACCAAAAGCAGAATTCTTCGAGTAACTTCCTTTGACGAATGTTTTCATTTTCCTTTTTAGCTATATGTTTTATCTATTGTCAATTGATAAGTCTGACTTTTATTTGATTTATCATATGTATGGGCCTATTAGTGTCGGCATGTGGTTAATTGATATTGTAAATCACTACTTATTAATTGAAAATTTACTTTGATTTATGAAAAAACTTCTTGATCCAAACAACTGCTTTTATTGCCTGAAACACTATTAGCTGGCTTTGTTACTTTAGCAAAAGCCTTTTATTTTGAAACACTATTAGCTAGCTTTGATACTTTAGCAAAAGCCTTTTATTTCTTATAATATTCTTCTTAGGACCATTTTTTTGCTCTTAAAGAATCCATAACAAAAATATAATTGAGTTCTTCTTAAGGGACCCTTCTATAGTATTGCATCAATACGATGCTCTAGAAGTTTTATACATCTCTACCATATTTTGTACACTAAACAACTTCTTAACATGCAGTATCATAATGTGAACATCAATGTTCTTATATTGCCTTTAAAGCTTAAGAGATAACATCACAAATATAGCTTGTTAATGTCATTAATATGAAATCGATATCTCTCCCAAATTTTATAAGTTGCATTCGTATTAGGCTCTAGTTTATTATTAAGAGCATACAACTTTTTTTTTGTTTGCTCTTAAGTTGTGTAATTAGTACAAGAAATTTGATCAAGTAATCTTCTTAGTATCCATGATGCTCCTTAAGGACAAAATACTTCTCATTTTATCTAATAACCAAAATCGTATAAAAGAGTAAGTATTAGTTTAGAATATAAAATGACATGATGAGTTTAATAATTATATAGACACTTTCACTATTTTATTCAAAATAAAACCCCCATTATTATTATTGAAAGATTATTTTCATTTCTTTAATGCGATACGATCCCATGTTAAACTTAATTGACCATAAATTTACTCAATAAATCAAGTAAACTTAAATTAGTTAGATAACATCCTTATCAATCACATCTTATATGACACATAAATCTGTTACGAGACAACTCTTTGTCAAAATATATCTTATATATTATTTTAAACCATAACGCTAAATTATATAAGCATGAGTTTGCTCATCCAAATTATATGAATTTAGTTAAGTATGACAAATTAATTTAAGATAAAACATATTTAAGTTAAATGACTTTGAGTTTGTTCAATAAAGCTTACAATAAATAAAACTGTAGTTTTATACTTAAAGGGATAACCAATCTTAAAGTGCTCAAACTTTTGGAATTTTTTCAATTCAGTGCCCAGGCTTTTAAAATTTTCAATTGAGTGATCAAACTTTTAAAACCTTAACAATTCATTTCAATATGTTAGTTTTTGCTAATGTGGCTAATAGATGGGCATCCATGTGCCATTTAGTAGACATATCATATCATCAAAAATAACTTTTTGAACTGAATTGCTAAGATTTAAAAGATTGATCACTTAATTGAAAATTTTTAAAATTTAGGCATTGAATTGAAAAAATCTTAAAAGGTTAGACACGTTTAAATATGTTATCCCTGCTTAAATAACAGAAGCTAACAATCAGGATTTCAACATTTACTTAATATTTAATTGAGGGATTTAAATTAAAAAGACTACCCTCATCGTAATTAATATAATTTCATTATGTTAATTATATTTGACATAATCTAATCACGAATTATATTCCTTTAAAACTTTACTTGACTCTTAATCATTGATTTGAAGACTAATTTAATTTAATAATTTAACTCTTGAAAAATTAAATTAAATTTCAAAACTATTGCTAATGAAATTTAAAAGTTTCAATTAATTAAAAATTAATTTTCTAAATTTATTAATAATTTAAACTAATTTAATCTTAATCTAATTTAAAAACTAACTTAATAAAATTAAAGCTTTAAAATTAAAAATCAAACAAAAAAGACTATCATTGCATACACAAGAAGTTTTCTATAAGGTGTGTGTGAATGGGATTGACTAGTGCCTGCATTTAAGTAACTTTTTTAGATCTAAGGCCATCTTAAATCCACTCCAACCGACACCCCAAAATTGGATTCACAAGACCACCATTTTGGTCTAATGAATAGTAACATATCAAATGTGGTGTGTTACTATTCATGCACCAAAAGTTGTAAGATGGCATCCTTGACAATTTTCTTATCTACATATTCATTTTATGCCCTTCTTACATTTTTATTTATTTACATAATTTGATAAGTAATTAAATTTAAAATATATGTTACATTACAAAAAATATCATTATAAAGATCTCGTTGAGACCTTTAAAATGACACTAATGTTAAATATAATATTAAAAATTTTAAATATTTTTTAATTCTTATTTATAAGTATTATAAATTCATTAATAAAATATTTTAAGAATAAAAAGTAAATTTAAAATAAAAGGTACATAAACTTAAAAGTAACATAAACCATAACATTGATTTTAAAAAAATTAAAACCTAACGAAAATGCTTAAAATTACAACTAGACTAAAATAAATTACAATTACAACCATATTTGAGATTACAATCAAACTCAAATTACAACAACCAAATTAAAAGTAAAATTAAAGCATTTGAGAATATTAATTTAACATAAATAATTAATAGTTTGGCAGGTCATCCATATTTCCTCTAAAATCAAAATGTTGGCTAAAGTCACTAGATGAGCCAGCTCTTCCTTAAGGTTCTCCTTCTTTAGCTCTTTTTGCATAAATTTTCATTTGTTCATTTCTAAAAGCCTCATTTGTTACTAGATCTTTGATGGAATCCAGATCTTTGCATAAAATTCTATTCTCTTCCTGTCTTTGTCGTAACTATAATTTTTTGCCTCATTTTGAGCTCGTAACAACTGAAGTTCATAATTCTTGTCAAGAAGAGATTGACTTTCATGAAACATTCCTTTGATTTCTTTATTTATGGACATAAAAAGTTTTTTATTTCCTCATTTTGTTCCTTTTTTATTTTTTATTCCTCCTAATAGGATGATCAGCTGCATCATTTTTCATTAAATTCATCTTCAGCTTCAAAACCATTGTTTAATCAATACAAAATGATGATGATCGTATTGACTTATTTGACTTTTGGGATTTAGACTGTGACATTTCATTGCAATTAGATCATTTCTATGACCAAGTGCTTTCTCTTTGCTAATATTAACATATTTCTCCATATTTTTTAGGATTGGCCATAGATGATCAAATTTGAAACCTTTTTGAAATTTCGGATCTTGAATAAGTAAATCTTTTGCTTTTTTGAATTGCAATACAACATTGTAACTTAAGTTAGATTTTAGGTTATAAATCAAACGTACTTAAATTCATACAAAATAAAAATAAATAAATACATAAATTACTTACAATATATTTTTTAGAAGCGCCACTTAGATTCATGTTTTCAATTTATTCAAACACATCCTCTTAATTTTCCAATAGCTTTCATTATGGTTTACCATCGAGCTTGAAGAGATCTCTAAGGTCGAATAGTGGTGATATGATTCGGTAGTATTTGATGATACTCAGTTGTTATATGAAACCAAAATTGAGTCATAGATTTATCTCTACCAATAACTGAGTCTTGTGAAACATTAAGATATACATGACATAGGACCCAATCTTCTTCAATTGAATATGATATACTTCAAGATGTATTTGAAGACTTTACACCTAAATTTTGTCTAGTCATTTTTCTGATAGGTTTCAAAGGGTGTTATAGTTTAGGATTTCAAAGAGTGTTATAGCTTAGGATTTCAAGGAGTCTTATATGAAATGATGGTTTCAGTTTAATAGAACAAATCAACTATTTATAGAGATATTGTGTGAAAGAAATAAGAATAATAAAGAACGGTTGAGATGAATGCAATCTAATCTAACTATTGCTAAGATAGAGTCAGACTTCTTTGTAGGATTCCTTATCTTGTCTTGAACATTGTGTGGAAAGGATAAGAATACCAGTGAACGGTTGGGATGAATGCAATCTAACCCAACGGTTGGGAAGAGATAGAGTTAGAATTTTTGCAGGATTCCTTATCTTGTCTTGGATATTATGTGGAAAAAATAAGAATACCAATTAACGATTAAGATGAATGCAATCTAATCCAATGGTTGTGAAGAGGTAGAGTTATATTTTTTTGCAGAGATTCCTTATCTTGTTTTGGGTATTGTGTGGAAAAGATAACAAATCCAAATGAACAGTTGAGATTAATGTAATTTGATCTAACTGTTACAAAGAGATAGAGTTTTTTTTTTGTGTAGAGATAAATAAGATAAAGCATAAAATGAATTATTTACTATATAAGGCAATGAATCACTAGCAAATTCATCATTGACCCTTCACTATATTTATCTACAACTATGAGTACTAACGCCAGTACTTATAATATATCATCTCCATCATCGAAGGATGAATTGGATCTCACTTCTGCAATATTAGCACAAAACAAAGTGTTACTATCTGCATATACTAATAACAACCTTGTAATAGATTACTATGTGAATAATTTAGTGAACCAGCCAAAGAACAAAGGCTTAATCCTTAATCATAGAGTAATTTATCATGACCGTGCTGCTACATATCAAAAACTATGTGATGATTATTTTGTAGAAAATCCAAGATATAAAGCAATAATGTTTTGCATGCAATTTCGAATGAGTCAAAATTTATTCCTATGAATTGTTAGTGTTGTTGAAGGTCATGACAACTACTTTATGCAACAGAGAGATAGATATGGTAAACTAGGATTGTCTAGTTTACAAAAAGTAACATCAACATTTCAAATGTTGGCGTATAATGAATCAGTTGATTAAATTAATAAATACATTAAAATTGAAGAATCAACTGCACTTGAAAGCACAAAAAGGTTTTGTCGGGCCATTGTGGAGGTCTTTGGACAACGTTATCTAAGAGCACCAGATGCTAATGATGTTGCAAGATTACTTAAAATTAGTGAAGAACGTCAATTTCCAGGGATGCTAGGGAGCTTAGATTGCATACATTGTACATGACAAAACTGTCCAACGGCTTGGGCAAGACAATATAGTAGATGTAGTGGATTCCCAATTATTGTTCTTGAAGTTGTAGTTGATTATGATTTGTGGATATGACAAGCTCATTTTGGTTTTTCAGGGTCAAATAATGACATTAATGTGTTAGAGACGTCTCATTTGTTCGCAAATTAGCACCTTCTGCTCATTATGTTATTTGAGGAAAAGTATACGATACTGGATATTATTTAGCTGATAATATTTATTCAAAATGGTCAAAACTAGTACAAACCACTCATAATCTCAGAGGCCCAAAAAAGAAGTTATTTGTGAAGATTTAAGAAGTATGTAGGAAGAATGTTGAGCATGCTTTTAGAGTTCTCCAATCACGATTTGCAATTATAAAGGGATCGCACGTTTTTTAGAAAAATCTACATTACATGATATTGTGTCAGTGTGCATTATAATGCAAAATATGATCATTGAGGATGAACATGATATCCAAGCGGCTACACAAGATTAGAGCAAAATGCCAACCCCTAAAATTAATATTGATAGAGACGATACAATTATATTTCGAAAATTTCTTACTTGACATAGGCAAATTAAAGATAAAAAAAGCTTATTATGAACTTCATAATGTACTAATTAAACATTTGTGGGAACGATATGGTAATTTAGAGGATTACATGTTAAATATGTAATAAAAACATTATGGCTGCGTCGAATCAACTGCTTTTTAGCTGATTCAAGTCTTTTAGCTGTTTGACCATTTCAAACAGTTGAAATTTTTGTTTGGTAAGAAGATGAATAATTAGCAGATTTATCCCAAACCGCTGAATTCAGAAAAACTCCACAATAGCAACATTTTTAGTAGCATTTTCATCTTTAGCTAAATATGTGCAAGTGAAAAATCAATTATATCCTCCTAAATAAATAAAGATATACATTAATTAAAATTTTCAAGTCAAATTTATGCCTAATTACAATTAATTAATTGTGAATAATTATTAATTATGCTACAGTGCCATGCTGACACTATAGCATAATTGATGCATGACATTATAGCAAAATTAATTATTATGAATAGTGCCATGCATGGCACTATGTTATGCTTGTGAATTATGCATGAAACATTTGTAATTTTTTTGTAAAATTTAATTTTTGTTCTATTTTTATTATTGTTAAAATTTTAATTTTTGTAAAATTAAATATTTAATTGTGACCTTATAAATTTTTTAAGTCATGTCCTTATAAGTCATTTTTAGTTTATTAAATAATAAATTCATACATATTATATGAAAAATACTAATATGATGTAACTCGCTACATCATTCATATTAATAGAAAATTTAACGTTAGATTATTATTATTATTATTATTATTATTATTATTATTATTATTATTATTATCATCAATAAAGTTATATACTTAATTTTTTAAAATTAAATATCTAAAATCTAAATTCTTATAAGAATATTTAACGAAATATTAAGAAATATAATATTCATGCCCTTATAACTTTTAAAAAAACTATTTCCTCATAATTCATTTTACACATCAACAACTAATACTAAATAACTAATTTTACCAAACATCTTTAACAAATAGTTAATGTAATCCCCTAATCAAATAAGCTGATACAACCAGCTATCAACGAACAGCTAATGCAATCCGCTGATTGCCAAATAAGGCCTATATTTGTGTACGTTATTAATTTTTTGTTGCAATAATATTAATTATATATGTTAAATAATATTAATTTATTATAAAGTATATATTAAATAATTAAAAATGATGATTTCATTTTAATTTTATAAATAAATAAATAAAAATTATTGTATATATAAATTAATTTAGTTAATAACTAAATTATTGTGGAATATTCTTTTACTATACTTAATCACCAAAATTGATGTTGAGTGGTTGGAGAGTAAAAATTTTGGTGTAAAAAGATTCTTGGAATATTATTTTTTACATCAAATTTGGCGAAAATTTTATTGTAATGGTTGGAGATGGCCTAAGGTGTTTAGTCTTTTGTTATCACCTTATTTTCTCTACTGCCTAAGAATAGAATGGGCCGGTCTCGCTAATTTTTTGAAATAATTTTTTAATTAAATATATAAAACAACGTCTTTTTTTAAATTGAAATTGAAACCTGAATCGTCCAGACCCAAACTTACCGGATGCTTAACTCTTCTAAATAAAATGATGTTGTTTTTGTTTAGAAAAGTTGAATCTCGAACTGATATGAGTCTAATTTAATCCATTTCGTTTTGTTTAGAAATTAAGTCTCGAATTAATATGATCTTAATTTAATCTATAAGCTGGCCAACAAAAATACCTAAATTTAGGTTCATAAATAATCCCATTATCATCCCTGCCACTGTCGCCATTGGTTTTGCTTTTTTTAGCTACTTCTTGTGTCTCATGCCATTGGTAGCTCTATCTCTCACTAGCAACTAATGATTTGGGTGTCTCATCTCTTCTCCCTCTCTTCGGAGTGTATCAGCAGTGAGCGTGGCCACCACCTTCCTAACGGCGATGTGACTTCACTAGCAGTAAGCATTGGCTTTGGTGATGGGTGGCATCAGTGGCGAAGCTCGGGTAATTTTTAAGGAGGGGCGAGAGGAGGGAGTGGCTGGACTTCG
>JANIIA010000005.1:64480324-64501786 GCA_027478495.1 Erythroxylum alaternifolium
TTTAAATGTAAACTAATATTATAAAATTAAATAAAGATTAAAAAGTTTAATTAACCCCTTTATTATATTCTTCCAAATGTCACGATATAAATGTACGATAAAAGAACTCAACTTTAAAATCACACAGAGTAAAAGTAGAGAGTAAAGTAGAGGGTAATACTAGTAAACAGCTAACTCCAATACTACAATTAAGGAGTTTTTAAAATATTAACTGATTAAGTTGAATCAACCAACCTAACTAATTCATAATCAAACAAATAAATAGCTTTTTAACATAAGTTAAATAATTAATTTGAGTCAAACAATTAAAAAACAACTTACCAGTTATTTATCAAATATGCCGCGTAATTAATAGATATAGCTTATCGGAACCTTTAGTTGATTGTTGATTGAACAAGATATCGACGCCCGAATTATTGGCAAGAAAAAGATAGTAGAAGATCCCTCTGGCCAAAAAGTTCCATGGATGCATGACATTTAGTTCACGACGTGCAGATTTGAGAAAGAATGATAAGGAAAAGAGTTGTGCTTGATGCCGATTGATCTTTTTGTGCTTAACCACACGCAATAGCAAAGAATATTCAGGTGTGTCCCAGCCAGCAAAGCAAAGTCAAGAAACAGCACAGGAGGCTACGAAGTAGAAACCAGCTGCTTCTCAAAACCCTCTTAATGTGGAAGAAAACAGCATACAAGCCTCCAAGCGGATGGAGATCAGTCCCAGTCAAGTATGGACGTCCAAGAAACTCCAACCAGAACAAGAGGACATGATATATGTTACCAACTCCCTCATCTAATTATTGTTCACCATCTCCGACACTACTTGTCTGTTCTCTTGTTCATCATTCGATTCAACTATCTATATCACATCAGTACTGCAGATTATTTATGGAGGTCTTAGTGGCTGCGAGAGATCGATAATACAGGGTAAGAAGCATAAGCAATTATCTGTTTCACCTAAAGGTAAAGAAATGGTTTGATAATCTGATGGCCACAGTAATAAAGCGCAACCAACCATGGCTGTGGAAAAATTAGAGACCGTTAGGTGTGCCAAAAAGGGCTCAGATCTACAGTTACACAGATCGGTAGTAGAGTTGGCCACGTACGAATATACGACGACATTACTTCCAAAATGGAAAACTAGAAAAATCAAAATACTCATAATCAAATAGAAGATTAATAAAACTGTTAATTATGCTTTTAAATCCACTCATGCATGTATATGACATGTATTTAACAGCTAGGCTCGTCTTTGCTCCGTCTTCCCCTATTCTTCTTCTTTTTTTGACATTCCACTTCTTACAATTTTCTCTTTACTCTCTTTTGTTTTCAAATCCTTTTGATTTCCACCATTAATCTATGGCTTCTTCGAGCTCTGGAAGCTCAATTCCTGCTCCTGGTAATTTCTCCCTCCTCAAGTTTCAATCTTTCAATTGTCTATCAAACAAAGTCTCTGTTTTTCATTATCAACTCAGATCAAATGGTCAATTTTGTGGTAATAAAATTGGTAGTAGTTTTATTTTCTGTTTGGTGATTGTATGGTTCTCTCGCAGAGGCGGTTCAGGTTCTGGTATCTTCTCTCGCTGATGATTCCTCCGTCGTTAGAGAAGCCTCCATGGCCTCTCTCAAGGACGTCGCCTCACTGTAAATCCTTTTTCTTTATAATGTATTGCTTTTTTGATGTTTGATGTGACCCTATCGAGTTTCCAACTTCAGGAACCCGCTTCTGGTGCTAGATTGTTGCTCCTCTGTTTCTCGAGGAGGAAGACGAGTACTTACTTTTGCTCCTCTCTTTTAAATTCAAAACCTTTTTGCGATGCAACATTTTGCATTGGCTTTAGGGTCTAGTCTTAATGAAGTAGTGAAGTTGGTGTTAGGAATTTTGGCGTGTAATTGAGAAAAAGTGTGAACTTCTTTTGTTCTTTTCAGCGTTTTGGGAACATGGCCGGGGTGTTTCAGGTGATGGCGTTAGCAATTCGTGAGTTAGATAAAAGGGATGTTGATCCTTCTTTCATGTCGAAGCTTGCTAAGATTGTTACTACCGAAATGATCTCCTCTAAGGTTTCTTATTTTTCATTTTTTTGACTTATATAATTCATCCTGGTTATTGTATTCTATAGCTTGCTCTCCATGCATCTACTTTTTTCTCTGAATTGTCACTTTGTTCCCAATTTTTTATCTGCTCCAATTATATGTTGATCAGTGAATGAGCGCATCCATAAAGAGATGAACTTATTAGCGATGAAACTTGATGTTTGTCAATTAGTGCGTTAGAGGCCAGATAATTTCCCTATCAAGCGGTGAAGTTAGAAGGGATGACTTTTTGATGTTGGAAATCAGTTGAAACAGACCTACTTCACTTGATGATGGAGAACTATTATGATATAAACTTTTAGGCAGCAGGAAGGTGGTCTCTGCCTCTGCTTTTGCAATAACTCTTGATAGAATTGAAGCAGTTATTGTGCACCAATTTTTAGTTTGTTGTTTGTTGGGTGTAGAAGAGTTTTTCTGTGAAAACTGTCCCCTGGGGACAAGTTCTTTGTTGTTGTTCTAACTCTGTCGATTTCTTGGAGGTTGCTTTGATGTGATGCACACCCTTTTTCGGTCTAGCTTATGCACTTCTTATCATTCATGTAGCTATTTTATTGTGATCTTCTCTACTTCTGTTATTATCAGGTAGGGTAAGTTTGGCGATTTTAAATTTATAAGAATTGACAATTATATGTCTATCCAGTACATGCTTGCAAAAGCAACTATATGCTTCTTTAGGTGGCTTCCTGAATAAAGGAGTGGATAATATCAATTGTCCAGTAGATGTTACATTTTCCCTGCATTATGCTAGTTTTTTCTTCTTCTTTTGTTTTTTTTTGGTCTTTTAATATAAATCTAATCTTGGCCAATTGGATATTTCCTTGAACCCACTTATTATTTTCTTTCACCTTTCTTTTTTCATTGATTGAGATAGGAGCTTAATGCTGATTGGATGAGGGCTGGAGCAGGCGTTCTTGTTTCAATAGGTTCACATTTGCCTGACCTTGTAAGTTTATTATCTTTACTGGTCTTCCAATTCAAAATAGGAAAAGCTGAAATTCTTGGATAGATCTGATTTGACATACCCTTACTTTTTGTGAGTGCACACAAAGAGAAATCTATCATAAAATGTGGTTGTATAGAGGGAAGTTGAGCTTTTTCCCACCAACATTTCTATGTTTGATTCGATTTCTTATAATGCTTTATGTTTGGCATTAACTAGATTCCCTGGAGATTTATATCCTTTCTATATCTATCATATGAGACATGTAACATTTCCGATGTCAGCTTAGTGTCTCTCCTGGCTTTCTTTCCAATTTTGAGCCTTCTGCTTCTGATCTGTTTTTCTGATGGTCACTGAGTCTTTCTTATTCTGTAACACAGATGATGGAGGAGATACTTATCCATTTGTCAGGGCCAACTTCAGCATTGCCTGCCATGCTTCAAATTCTTGCTGACTTTGCTTCTGCTGATGGTTACCATCCAACTTTCCGTGTTTAATTGTCTTGTTTTGATTCAGAATGTTGGATGATTGCAATTAGACTAAATAAACTGTGTTATGTGCTTTTTGATGCATTGAAGCTTTGCAGTTCACTCCTAGACTTAAAGGTGTCCTGTCACGTGTATTACCTATTCTTGGAAATGTACGGGATTCGCATCGGCCAATATTCGCTAATGGTATGATAAATTTTTGTTCGATTCCTTGTTTTACTATGGATTGTTTGCTTGAATGTGGATAATATTAGCATATTCTTCATTAATTATGTCAAAATTTAATACCTACAAAAAAATGAACTAGTATCTAAAGACAAGGAATTTGAACCCAATTTTAACAACACACAATATGAAGCATAAGATGTTTATGGTCTGACCAAAGCTATATGATGTTATCATTTTGTTTAGTCATGTGCCATGGTTTGGGTGCTGAGTAAATTGTGATTACTGTTTTTTTTTTTGGTAGCGTTCAAGTGCTGGTGTCTGGCTGCTGCTCAATACAATATGGATTTTCCAACGAATTCTTGTCTTGATGCTGATGTTATGTAAGATCTAGTTCTTCTTCTACGTTCATTTAAGATATGTTCTTTAAACATTGTGCTCTGAAGAAAATGCATCATTCAATACAGGTCATTTCTTAATTCTGCTTTTGAGCTTTTATTGAGAGTTTGGACAGCTTCACGAGATCTAAAGGTATGCAAAATCTCTATCCTTTAGGGCACTTTATTAGTGAATTCAAATACCGTTCTGGTATATATATACTTTTGTAGGAGTTTGCCTGTTACAAGGTGGTGTAGCTAATTTAGACTATCGATTCTTGCACCACGTTAGGTAAATGTCTCATGTGCTAGCTTGGTTCTTCATTAAAAATGCTAGAAGATCTATCACTAATCTTCACACCCTCTTTCTGGACGCTTATGTTCTTCCATTGAAAAATCTTATGTGGAATTGGTTTTTCTCTTCTATATTTGTGATAGGTTCGCACATCTTCAGTGGAAGCGTTGTGTCAGATGGTTGGTCTTATCACTAGGCCACAGCTGAAAGCGGCTTTACCAAGACTTATCCCTACTGTATTGGACTTGTAAGATAAATCGATATTTAATGTTCTTTATCACAATATTTTCTTTAATGTCTCTTTTCTATGTTGAAAGAATTTGATTAGCAAAGCCATTCTCAAACTAAAAATTATGCCTTGATGAGTCTAACTGGGTACGAACTTGAGCTATTTAGTGTATTATTCCTTTCCTCTTTGTTGTAAATCAGGTGTAAAAGAGATCAAGATATTGCCCTTCTAGCTACACGTGGTCTCCATAGCCTCTTAAATGCCTCACTGCTGTCAGAAACTGGTCCACCATTGCTTGATTTTGAGGTGACACATGCATCACTTTTTTCTTCAATATGAGTTATTGATGTTTTCTCCAGCTCCATCTTTTACTGTTATTACCAGTATTCCATCAAATCAAGTAGAAATTATCTTCTAATTTATGTTGGTTTGATATAGAGTTTTTATGACCTGAGATGATAGAATGATCTATTACAGAATCCTTTTCCCTTAAAATCTATTGAACAATGCTTTTTGGACTTTTGAGTTTCCTAAGCAATTCACTTTCATCATATGTTGTGCAGGATCTCACAGTTATCCTGTCAACACTACTTCCAGTAGTTTGCGTCAGTGCTGATGGTAAAGAGAATCAAAACTTTTCAGTGGGATTAAAGGTTTGTATCTTAGTGTCCATGGTATCAACCTTTATCTAGATGTTCTCCATTATCTTCTAATTACAAATATCCTTTCTTTCTGTATTTCTTTTCCTGTTTATGGTTCCTTTTTACAGACATACAATGAAGTTCAGCGTTGTTTTCTCACAGTTGGTTTGGTGTACCCTGATGATTTATTCACTTTCCTTCTAAATGTGAGTAATTGGTTGTTTTCTTTCCCTTAAAAGATAATGTCTTTTGTTGGTTCTTGTGACTATTATGTTATAGACCAGAAGGATTCATTTCATGCCTTGAATCTTTCCACTTAATTGTGAATAATCGTTGGCATTTTTTTTTAATCTTTTCTTTTTCTACTAGAAATGTCGCTTGAAGGAAGAATCTCTAACTTTTGGTGCACTCTGTGTCATAAAACATCTGCTTCCAAGGTTTTCTCACTTCTCTAAGATGTTGTTACTGCTCTGTTGTCCTAAGTGACCTTATGATGCATATATTTTTCCTTTGGAGGTCGTCTGAAGCTTGGCACAGCAAAAGACCTTTGCTTGTTGAAGCTGTGAAGTCTTTGCTAGATGAGAAAAATATAGGCGTCCAAAAGGCTTTGTCGGAGGTATGGTATAATTTGGTTACTAGTTCTTATATTTTCTATATAGTTCCTCTAGAGCTTACAGATCTGTTAGTTTGTCTATAGAATATGGGGGCCTTATTTTTCCTAACCTGCTTTAGTGTTGCTTGGTATAGTTGATTGTAGTTATGGCTTCACACTGCTATTTAGTTGGTCCACCTGGGGAGTTGTTTGTTGAATATCTTGTGCGCCACTGTGCTCTATCATCAGATGAGGATAGAAGTGATCCTGAGAACAAGGTATGCTTTTGGTCATGCTCCCTGTTTTTCCAGGATATGATATGGAATTAATATGTGCTAATTGAGAATTCATTTTTTACATGGTGTGGTGAACTCCACTGAAAGATACAATAAACTGAATTGAATATTGATGAAAAATTGAGAAGTTATGTAGGTTCTTGTACGCAGATTCCCATGCGCCTATGGGTCAACGCTGGTCTTCATATTTTAGAATTCCCCTTATTTGAAGACTGTATCTGAATTTAGCAGTTTGTTTTGTTTCAGACTTGGTAGGTTCTGAGTTATTAACTTCCACAGGTAAAGATACCGGCTTCTTCTCTAATAGAGTTGAGAGCTGTTTGTGAGAAAGGTCTTCTCCTCATAACCATTACAGTTCCTGAAATGGAGGTATTAAAGATTTACATCCATGATGCAACTTGTCTAAAATTGGAGTCTTATGGTTTGGAATTGATTTGTGCAGCATATTCTTTGGCCTTTTCTATTGAAGATGATTATTCCGCGGGTTTACACTGGGGCTACTGCAATAGTAGGTCATTCTATTATGTAGTGTTTTTTTACCTCAGCATCTGATACGTTGATTTAATTTCCCTTCTTCTATATACCTTTGATTTTTAAAATGCTATTAGTTGAATGTGGTTGCCTTCTACATTTTATGGTGGTTGATGGTAACATTGTTTGGAGACTGAGATGCTTTTGTATCTGAATCCAGTTAAGTGTTGATGTGTTCACATTATCGTTTTGCATACATGATTTTTTACAGGTTTGCAGGTGTATCTCGGAGCTGTGTAGACATAGATCTTTGAATAGTAATAGTATGCTTAATGAATGCAAAACCCGTGGTGATATCCCAAGTCCTGAGGTAAGTTTTTGCATTGTTTTAAGAGTGTTTTCTTTTGTAACTTTTTCATCTTACTGCAAACAATAGCCAGCTATTGATTTGGCGTGCATCTGTTAGGAAAATTTTGCCCGCTTGCTGGTGCTTTTGCATGATCCATTAGCCAGGGAACAACTGGCAACTCAAATTTTGTCAGTGAGTATTTTGTTTAGCCTCGATAATTTGGACCGTCTTTATGATTGTTCTTGTGGCTGTAAATGCATACGTTCGGTGATTAAACCATAGCTGCAAATGAGCCAAGCCAAGCTGATCTTTGACTGAGCCTACATTTGAAGACTTAGGCTCAAGTCATCCAAAGTTTCTTCGATCCTGAGATCAAAACAAGTCCAATATAGCTAATTTTAAGACATGGGCTTGATTTACGAAAAAGTTATCGATTCTAAGTGTGTAAGAAGTAAAATAAGTATGATCTTCAGTTGTTTTTTGAATGAGTCTATAAATAAGTCTTTGAATGAATTTATAATTTGTAACTAAAGCAGTTTATTAATTGAACCAAGTCACCCTTATTCAGATTTGGCCTGTGTATGAAATAAAACTTAAAGCTTGTTTTAACTACTTTGTGTAAATGAGTGAGCTTTGGTGAGCTGCTACAGCGCAATCTTCCAAGTTTTATGAAGCGCTCTTGCTCATTTGTGGCTCTACTTTCAATAAAATCTCTCATGGACTTGCAGTTATACAACAGTTGATAAATTGTTTCTTCAAATTTTGATAGCTTTGGCTGTGGTTCTTTACACTGCTATGCTTTGATAGGCAAAAATTGGGGCTGCATTTAATTTGCTATTATCATTTTGTGCACGAGACCTGTTTCATAGTCACTTGGCTTATGAAGCCAACTGGGAAACTAGGGTTAATAAAATAATGAAGAAATTATGAGAATTGAAATATCAAAATATTGGAGGGTTAAAATCTTCTTATCCTATGAGTTAAAGGTATTTTATTCTGATGCTATTTACCCTACTGTAAGTTGTGATTATCAAATTGTTACTGATTTTGATACACCTGTACGTAACTTCTAAATTCTATTCTTTATTGTATGTGCAGGTCCTCTGTTACTTGGCACCGCTCTTCCCAAAGAATATCACCTTGTTTTGGCAAGAAGAGGTATATTTATATGAGGCCATTATTGATTTTCTCATGGAAGTTCCATTATTTTGTTGTTATCATTCTCTCTCTCTCTCTCTCTCATCCCATTGTTTTTTTCAAAATGGGATTATCCAAAGCGGGGTTATCAAAATGTGAACCCACTAAACTATGTTTCTTTGCCCCTTTTTACTAGTCCAAAATTGCTATCCTATGTAATGTCTCCTAAAAAATTTGAACCTATCCATATCTTGCCCAAACAGCTAAGTTTTCCAATTGGTTAAGCTTTACTTTAAGGAATTTTGCTATTTTTTACCTGATTGATTCTTGTCTTTGGTAAGCTCTAGATACCAAAAATGAAGGCATATGTTAGTGATACAGAAGATCTAAAGTTGGATCCTTCTTACCAAGAGACTTGGGATGATATGATAATCAATGTAAGGGTCTTTAATCCCTGTATCACTTTGGTGTCTTGCTTCTTGTTTTTCAAGTTCAGCTATAACTATCAATTGCGTATGCTGGAAACAGTTTCTTTCACATGATTAAAGATGCACTATGAAAGGGATTTTAGTGTTTTTTTGTTCTTCTGGTGATGGCTGGGAATGTGATTGTTGTTCTTGATGGCAGTTTCTTTCAGAATCTTTAGATGTGATTCAAGATATTGATTGGGTCATATCTCTTGGAAATGCTTTCACCGACCAATATGAGCTCTATAAACCAGATGATGAACATTCTGCCCTTCTTCATCGGTATCGCTCTTCCGAATTTTTTTGTAATTGTTGATAAAGCAGCATTGCTATAAGCTTTTTGTACTCTTTTAGGGCATAACCGGAACTCTTTCTTATATTTTCATAGAAGTTCCCTATCTTTCTTGATTTTGGCATTACTTTTAATCCTTGGTAGTGCTTCTTCTTACCATTCCATTAAGGTTTTAATGGCATAAGCAGATCGGTCATTGTGCTTTCTTTTCTCTTGTGTGAATTCCTTTAGAATATGTGAGTTTGCCTTTTATAGGTGATTGCAATGATATTTTAGTTTCTATTGTAATTGGTTCTATAAACATGGGTAGTATTTATGGAATTCACCTTTATTTTAAAATACTCTCTCTTAACAATTCAGTTTAGTGGGCAAGTATTGTTAATGTATGCTTCTGTTTGCATGTGAGTATTCAAAATTTAGCGTGCAAAATTTAGCCTTTCAATGATCTGGCTATGAGAGGAAAGACTCACAACAGAATGAAATGCTTTATGAGTCTTTGAAAGAAAGACTGAGATACAAAAAGTTTAACCATTTTTGTTCCTTTGGCACATGAAAATGATAATTAATAAGTGCTTCCACTGCAGGTGCCTTGGTATGCTTCTACAGAAAGTTGATGATAGAACTTTCGTCCGGAAGAAGATTGATTGGATGTATAAACAAGCCAATATTGCAATTCCGACCAATAGGCTTGGTTTGGCAAAAGCAATGGGATTGGTATCTTGAAAATCTTGCATTCATCAGTTACCTTTGCTCTCATAAATTTCTTTTTGACCATATGTATAATTTGTTGCTTCTGGTTACTTCCAGGTTGCAGCATCTCACCTTGATACTGTGTTGGATAAGTTGAAAGACATTCTAGATAATGTTGGACAGACATTTTTTCAGAGGTGAATGATAGGTTATGATTGGAATTTATCATGTCTATTCCTCTTGGCTTCCTACCATCTTAAGTCTCATTGATGAAATTCATGCATATTTTCCTGTGTTTTATAAGTATGTTTGGAGCTGGGTTCATAACAATCACTCACTATGTTTTCCTTGGCATGCTAACTTACTTCTTTTGTGAAAATCAAAGCCTTGTGCAAAACCTTCTAGAATCATGTATAATGGAAGGATAATATGATGGGCAATGGCATTAAACTTTTCTGATATACACTATTATCTCATTTCTACTTGAGCAGTCTGGACTATAGTTAGCAGATTACACTCCAAAGTTCTATGGAGGATAATTTCGGATATACCTAATGATGGAATTGCTCTACTAGGTTAGGCGGAATTATTTATTAAATGACCATTTTCTTGTGTTTTGGTTTCCAGATTCTTCTCCTTTTTCTCAGATAGCTATCGAGCAGAGCAATCTGATGATATACATGCTGCCTTGGCCCTGATGTATGGATATGCTGCAAGATATGCTCCATCAACTGTTATTGAAGCCAGAATTGATGCCCTAGTTGTATGTTGTTTGTTCTCCCTTTATTACTTTTGGATTTCTGATCCTTCCTTTCGATTTCTTTGGAGTTAGTTTTTTCATTTGAAATGGGAGATTTAGTCTTCTATCTGGCTTTCAGGGTACTAACATGCTTTCACGGCTTCTTCATGTGCGCCATCATACAGCAAAGCAGGCTGTGATAACTGCTATTGATTTGCTAGGTATTTATGTTACATGGAGGCACAATCTTGACTTTATTAGTCCCAGTATTAAAATTTTATATGTTTTCCCTGTGACATTGTATGTCTTCATACCTCTGCACCCATATCCACAACCATGCTCAATTTTTACAGAGAAACATTGGATCAGGAGTGCTCATTTTCCTATGTTGTCGAACCATTTCTCAATTCTTCAATTTTGACTGGATCATAAATTCAGATTACTGAATAATGATATAGTTAATGTTAATTATAAGTTATAACTTTGAGGGCATCTAATTCAAAATTCTCAGATACCACTCCATAAGGGTCTTGAGTTTTCTGTGCATCCATATAATGGTCTAGTCTTATTGTGTAGGTTTGTAGTGACTAACTGACACCAAGATATCAATGAGGAGTGAGTGCAAGGTCTGGACATGGCTTTCTCTTGTGCTTGGTCCCAGATAGTTCATCCTTTAACCTTGATTTGTCTGGATTTGATTGATATTTCCACGAATGTCAAATGCATAACTGAAACATGATCCTAATCCGAACAACTTATTAAATCAGTTTCAGACAAGGATTGCTTCAGTTGTTGAATCACAAGTCAATTGCTTTTCCTTGTGGTTGTTTTTCGTCTATATTAATACTGTACTGCTGCCCAGTGTGAAGATAACATTCACTTGCTAGAGTAGTGAAGATAAAATCTATTTTGTGTATTTGACAAGGCGTGTTGACTTGTTTGCTTGTATTATGGTTTTGCTCGTAGCTGTGCTTTGATAGATAGCACTGGTGTAATATTCCTTGTGCAGGTCGAGCTGTCATAAATGCTGCTGAAAATGGTGCACCATTCCCACTGAAAAAGAGAGACTTGTTGCTTGACTATATCTTAACTTTGATGGGAAGAGACGATGTGGATAGCTTTTCTGATACAAGTCTTGAACATCTTCATACAAAGGTTTATTAATTGCTGCTTCAAAAAATGCATTAAATTGGGTCAATGTTTGTTGTCAACCAAATTGATTTCCACAAATTTCTTCCCTCACAATCTCCAAAATTAGCACCTTCTCATGGTTCTTTATGCAGGCCCTGGCTTTAAATGCCTGCACTACATTGGTATCTGTGGAGCCAAAGCTTATGATTGAGACAAGAAATCACATTATGAAGGTGTGTATTAGGATCAATTGGTGGCCTGTGTTATTGACAATAAGTTGCCTACTGTCAAAAACTCTGAACTTGTGAGTAAACATTTTCACAGGCAACCTTAGGATTCTTTTCTTTACCAAATGATCCTGAAGATGTTGTCAATCCTCTCATTCACAACCTTATTACTCTCTTATGTGCAATTCTTCTGACAAGGTATGATGTAATCATCCCATCTCTCTGGCCACTTATATCTTTGATTCTGAAATATGATTTAACCTTATATTGGGACAGAGTGTAACCAGATAACTTCTGTTAAAGGATTTTTGGGTCATTTTGGTAAAACGCTTTCGTGTTTATTTATGGTATATATTAAATTCTCATGAACGAAGAGGGTTACCTGTACAACCTATTTTGAAACAAAATTTTCTTTTATGATTAATACCACATATCTTGAAGATATGAACCTTCTTTTGCATGTGATATTTTGTACTTATTGGAAAAATAAGTATGCAAGATTTCATGTGCCTATGACTACTCAAACTGGCAATTTATGTAAAAATTAGTGGAGAGGATGGAAGAAGTCGAGCTGAGCAACTATTGCATATTGTGAGACATATTGATCAGTATATCTCTTCACCAGTGGATTATCAAAGAAGAAGAGGTTGCCTTGCAGTGTATGAGATGCTTCTCAAGTTCCGGATGGTCTGTGTTAGTGGATATTGTACACTGGGCTGCCGTGGAAGTTGCATACACAACAAGCAAATAGACCGTACTCTGCACAACAACTTTTCCAACTTACCATGTAATAGTATTTCCCTAGGGTAGTTAAACGTTGTGTGACATCATCATAATTCATGATGGATTTCCAGTACTAAATTCCATTCACTATACCAATATTTTTTTTCGACTTTCAGCTGCATTTGTATTGCCAAGTCGTGAAGCCCTCTGTTTGGGGGAGAGAGTCATTGTATACCTGCCACGTTGTGCAGACAATAATTCTGAAGTTAGAAAAAATTCTGCCCAGGTTTGGAATTGACGTGCAGTTCCTTTGATAGTAGTTGAAGATTCATATTCACTTAAGTAGACATTGAGATACTGAACTTTACCTCTGTAGATTCTTGATCAACTCTTCAGCATATCTATGTCGCTTCCAAAGCCTGTTGGTTCTGGCCCTAGTGCAGATATAGAATTGTCCTACCGTGCTTTGTCCTCACTTGAGGATGTCATAGCCATTTTAAGAAGTGTAAGTTCTTTTCCTTGGTATCATCATTTTTGCATCCTTTCTACTTCTCTATGAAGAAATGGGAGAAAAATATGATCTTTTAAATTTTAATCTTTTGCTCTACAGGATGCTTCGATTGATCCATCAGAGGTTTTCAACAGAATTGTTGCTTCTATTTGTACCTTATTGACGAAAGATGAGGTCAGTTTCTACTGTTGATGTATGAAAGTTTTTATGTTGCTTTTTCTTGTGCAAAGTTCTTATTCTTAAGAATATGGTACAGCTTGTGGCCACATTGCATGGTTGCACAGCAGCTATATGTGATAAGATCAAACAGGCAGCTGAAGGAGCTATCCAAGCTGTGATAGAGTTCGTCGCAAAGAGGGGAAATGAACTGAGTGAAGCTGATGTTTCAAGGTTTATCAAATAGCTTGATAATTTTGAATTAGTTCCAACTGTGTTTTTAAGTTGTAGGCTCGTTGCCAACTTGTTTGCCCCTGCTAGCACTACAATCTAAATGGGAGATGCAACCATTCTGCTAATTATTCTGAAATCTACTGTAGTTTCAATCCTTGAGAAGGGATTTCTGTGTTCATCCATGGCTGCATGAGTATGGTCCCACATTGAAAATTTGTCTAGATTAACGGTTTTACCGCTTGCTTTATCTATTACGCTTCAGAGAAAATCATAAAATTATTCACTTATTTGATTCAATGATGCTTGAATATTAAGATTTTCATGTAACGTTGATTTATACTTTAGTGTGTCAAAATTGAGACTTGGACACAGGGTTAGCTAAGATGATCAGAGAGAGTAAATGAAATTTATTATAGATTATGTTGTATTAGTTGTTAAATTTTAGGTTAACTCTCCTAATCTTTATGTATACAGGACAGCCCAGGCATTACTCTCTGCAGCAGTTCATGTAACCGAGAAGCATTTGCGTGTAGAGACCCTTGGAGCTGTATCTTCTATTGTTGAAATTTGTTGGAAGTTTAAAATTAGGGTTATCTATTATGATCAGTAGTTTGCTGTTTGCTACGAAACAATCCAACTCAAAAGTTTAAACTAATAGGCGAGGTCTAAGAATATATCATACATTATTCTATTAGCTTCCCCCACATGAAGTGTGGACAAATTCAACAAATCACAAATCAGCCAAAACAAGGGTGAGAGAACTTGAACCTAACCTCTGAGTCATATAAGTTTCTGTTCTATGTCAATAAACTGTTCAATCCAAAAGCTTAAGTTGTTGGGTGAGGTCCAAGAATTTACAATATAGTATTCTAACATAGTCCTCTAGCAACATGGTTGCATCTAGTTGTGAACTACTTTGTTTGCCTCCTTATTTGTTCACTATCCATTTTTTATGATTTTTCTGATTATCCTTAACTGCGATAAGATATCTTCCCTAGCTGAAAGTACTAGTTCAAAAATTGTCTTCAATGAAGTACTAGTTACTGCAGGAAAGGACATAGCAACAAAAGATATATCTAGAATACGCGGTGGCTGGCCAATGCAAGATGCTTTCTACGTGAGTCTTTGATTTTGAATTGCAAACTTGCAGCTTTGTTGATGTAGTAGTTTTATGATTTAGTCTATTTTTGCCTTAAAGGTTCTCTACTTCTGTGTATTGTTAAACATGTTTGTGTAGTCTGAATCATTTGATGTTTTGATAATTCACAAATCTTCCTTGCACGTGATCCATTTGTCTGTCATATGACTTCTGTCAACGTGCGGTTCTATGGCTGCATGTCTGCTTTATTCACCTGCTTATGTCATGCTTGAATGGTTCTGGCGTGTGTGCTTGCATGATTTCATTTTCTTTTTACTGAAATAGATGATCAGCAAATTTGAAGTAATTAATTCTTTATGCATAATCTGAAGGCATTTTCGCAACATGCGGTGCTCTCTTTCCAATTTTTGGAGCATCTGATGTCTGTCTTAAACCAAACTCCTGCTGTTAAGGGTGATGTGGAGAAAGGGGACAATATCAGTCTTTTCAATGATGCTCAGAGTGGGGATGACATTCTTCAAGCTGCTATGTTTGCTCTTACTGCCTTTTTCAGGTTGGGATGTTCAGGTGCATTTCTAAGGTGCATTCTGTATACAAGAGCAATCATTTTATGTTCTCTTTGTTAACTACAGAGGTGGGGGTAAAGTTGGAAAGAAAGCTGTTGAGCAAAGCTATGCAACTGTGCTTGCTGCACTTACACACCAGTTCGGAAGTTGTCATGGCCTAGCTAGTTCTGGTCTCCATGACCCATTACGGTCTGTGTATACTTTTCTTTCATATTCTCTGAAATTGTAGTCATCGTATACTGCTTGTAATTGGGACTTATGACTGATTGTCATATTCCTTTTCAGGGTTCTATTGATTGCATTTCAGGCCTTCTGTGAATGCGTTGGAGATCTTGAGATGGGAAAGGTATGCTTTTGTTAATATAAAAAATTTGTTAGGAGAGGATTTATGCAACTATTGCATATATTAATGGATTGATTCAAATAACTGAAGCCAGAATTACATACCTGTTCTGCAGATTTTGGCTAGAGATGGAGAGCAAAATGGAAAGGAGAAGTGGATCAGTATTATTGGAGATATTGCAAGCAGCATTTCTATAAAGAGACCAAAAGAGGTAAGATGATCTACCAACAATGCCCCTCATGCATTTCACTCTCTTTTTTTCACTTTGCACCCATCCTTTAGGTATCTTTTCTTTAGGATCACTTAATATCCTTGAAATTTCTGAGTACGAGGAATTTAAAAACTCAAGACCTTGAAGTTATGAAATTTGAGATCATGAAATTATGATGATTTATAAAATTGAAAAGGAACAAGATCTCTAAATCATATCTTCTTAATTGCTTTCCCTCTGTTTCTTTTGAAAATTACATGTGAGATTTGGCTGGCTTTCAAACCAATTTAATTGTTAAATAGGCAGTTCATAGTTTCTGAACTCGTTTTTTATAATTTGACTAGTATGAAGAAAAGTAAAATACCCATAAAATCATAGTTATGGTACTTGGATTGTATTACTGAAACCAAAAAAAAAAAAAAGTTTGGTATGACTGAATATTATCGAGTTTTATCCTTCTGGTTAAACTATTCAGGTCCAAAGTATTTGCCTGATTTTAACTAAAGCCTTGAGCAGACCTCAGAGATTTCAAAGGGAAGCTGCTGCTGCAGCATTGTCAGAGTTTGTTCGATACAGGTATTGTATTTAGATCCTATGTCTTACCTGTTACAGATTCATAGTGAGTTTCTGTCTTGTGTTGGGTATAGTTGTGATTTACTGTTAGTCCAGAACTTATGCTATGCCCCCACGTGATGTTTCCTCAGCAACTTTAGTGATCTTATGCAACAGAAAAGGAAGAGTACAAGTCTTTCTACATATGTGAAGGATAATTATAAACCTGAATATTTTAAACTGTCTCTTTGACTTCCTTCTCTTTTTCTTATCAAGGAGCACTTTTTTTACTAAGGTTCATTATATAGGCGGTTTCATCTATTTCTGTTGCAACTCTTCTACTAAGTCTTTCCACTTTGTGCCACTTCCTCAGTAAATATAATCAAGTAATAATTGTCTACAGCATTTAACTTGTGCTACCAAAGATCTTTAGTTTGTAGGTCCATTTAAGGCAAAAGCTTGCTTGTTCTGAGACTCTAAGGATGGGCTTCCTGAAGCTGCTAAAAATGATAGTTTTGTGAGATGTATGCCATTGAGAGTCATTCCTCCCTGATCTCTAATTTTCTTCTATCTTGCAAGTGATTTCTATAGCTTGTCTATCAAAATTTGTTCCATTATATACTAGAAGCTTTCCACTCCTTCCAGAGAAGAAAATCATTTACAGTTTTGTCAACCTGAACCCTGATGCTTCGACTCATGGTGACTTTGAATTTTTGTATGAGAAAAATTAAAAGTTTCATTTTTTTAGTGGCGGGTACACTTCCCTGTTGGAGGAGATGGTTGAAGCGTTATGCCGGCATGTCTCAGATGAATCTTCAACTGTTAGACGCCTTTGTTTAAGAGGGCTTGTACAGGTGTTTTAGATAATTATTGCTTTCATATTTTGATACCTCTTGTTTCAATACATTTTACAATTTAAAGAACACATCTTGAGCAAAGCATGGTTGGAGACTAGAAAGTTTGACATTGTGGTGTAGCTTTCATGTTTTGGATCTCCATAGGAAGTCGTGCAGTAGTGAACAACTGCTGACACCACTTTTCAGTTTGCTCTTGCATGAGAAAAAGTTTTAACTAGGAGTTTACTATGCAGATATACATGCCATAAATGTTAAAGACAATGTAGGATTTTGTTTCATTTGCCTGCAATTTGGATATCATATGAATTTGGCAGTAAAACTACATCCTAATATAATCTTTCATTGATCATATGTATTCTGACAATATTTTCTCTTTCACTTTTGTGGCTGCAGATACCAGCGATTCATATCTCCCAATACACTAGTCAAATCCTTAGTGTGATAGTTGCATTGCTTGATGATCTTGATGAATCTGTGCAGATAACTTCTGTTTCATGCTTGCTGATGGTGATTCGTCTATCATCTATTGTTATCTAATCTTCTTTCCTGTGTTTGAGATTGTATATTGTTAACTACCATTGAATCCCCATGAATCTCTTCCTTTTTTTTCTTTCTTAATTTCAGATTCTTGAATCATCACCCAACGATGCTGTAGAGCCAATTCTGCTTAATCTTTGTGTCCGGCTACGCAATCTTCAAGTATGTTCTTTTCGTTTCATAGATAAATTGTATATGATTTTTGTTTCCTGACATATCATTTGGTGCAATTTGTCCTTTTTGTACTTCATTTTATGTATCAGTATTAGCCCATTGTTGGGTCTCAAACTTATATATCTTATTATGTAAATTCCAAAATTGCATCGCTGCTGGTAATAATCAATTTTGGTGGTCTCTATGGATTTGGTTGTTAACAAAAGACTCTAAGTTCATAGGATTCTTCATCCATCTTCATGTTAGTCATAATAGTTGGTTTAGAACCTAGAAATGGTACTAGGATCACTAAATAGAATCAATAGACCATGCAATTTTCAAAAGTTTTGAGGCAGAAAGAGAGACATTTGAGAATCAGACATTGAGCCTTAAGTACCGAAATTAATCTAAAGGAATACAATAAACTAATTTGTTTTCTTTTTTTTTTTTGACATTGGATTGATTCTGGAATTGACATACATAGTGGTGCTTGTGCATGTAGAAGTATAAAATTTGTTAAGGAACATTATTTAAGCTTCACATCTACCTGTGCATAGTCACAAGATTGATGTATGATTTTGCTAAGGAATGTTTTGCTTCATGTCATCTATTGTATCCCATGGGTCAAAAAGGTTGGAACAGATCTTTATTACTCTTTCACTCATGATAGACCGACATGTCATGGTAAATGCTTGTCATTTAATTGAGCTGACATGGAGATTTCCTGTATCTGTTCCAAAAGATGTCCATGAATCCAAAGATGCGAGCCAATGCATTTGCAGCATTTGGATCACTAAGCAATTATGGAGTTGGAGCACAACGTGAAATATTTCTTGAGCAGGTTGGCATGGACTCTGATATAAGCAACAATGTCAATATGATCACATTTTAAAGCATGCTATATTCGGAAATATGTGATTACTGTTGGAATTTTGTGAAAAAGTTAGTTTCCTTTTAAATTCTCTGTAATAAATCTTACTTTTTTGCCATAATTAATTCGTTTTGGAATTTATGGTCTAATTTATTTTATTCAGTAAACAACCAAGTCATATGATCTCCATTAGGTTTTGCTTCACCTTTCTTACTGCATGTAATACAATCCAGATTGTTTGAAATACAATAACATGAGATGATAAACATTTGGTTGAAAAGAACAATATCAATTTGTTTTCATTTGCTCTATTTATTCTCTTAGGTTCAACCTGATTTATGCTTAAGTTGCTTGGTTGATATCAAGATAAAGTAAGATGTATGGGTATTTCAGTCCTGTTATTGTGTTAACTTTGTTTCAATACCAAGTTTAAGCTTCTGGCTTTTCCCTATTACAGTTTTAACCTATATCGGTGACTCTTTCTCGTTATCTTTCTTTTCATGCATCTAAATTTCAATGTTAGCTCTCACTCATAATTGTTTGATAGCATGGAAAAACTGGGAAAACCTGAATCATATCCTTGGTCATAGGTTTTAAGCATGCTGATTGATGTAAATTGCTTTTTTTAGATACATGCTGTCATTCCTCGTTTGGCTCTCCACCTTTATGATGATGATCCGAGTGTGAGACAGGCATGCCGAGTGAGTAGTTACTATTTGATTTACATATTCATCTTTATGGAGCTCTTGAAGGTTCTTTAACATGTATAATGTTGAACAATTAGACCACTCTCAAACGGGTAGCTCCATTGATGGAATTGGAAGGATCAGTTACTTTATTCAGCTCACATTCTCTTGCATCTGATCACCGGTAGGTGTTACCAAGATTTCTTAAGTAGGCGTAATGCTCATATATTTCATGTCTTAAAATCTAACTCCTTTTTCAGAAGTGACTATG
Source organism: Erythroxylum alaternifolium (assembly GCA_027478495.1). Classification (NCBI taxonomy): domain Eukaryota; kingdom Viridiplantae; phylum Streptophyta; class Magnoliopsida; order Malpighiales; family Erythroxylaceae; genus Erythroxylum; species Erythroxylum alaternifolium. The sequence goes on from JANIIA010000005.1 coordinate 64,499,712, forward strand.
AGGACTTCCTAAGAGACTTCACAAGACAAATTGTGCAACATCTTCCCTTCAGAATTGATACTTACATGGCATCTATATTACAGGTTTCTCATTTTGCTAAAATAATGGTATTTTACTTGAGCATATAAGGATGTTTATTATTCTAAAAATTACCAGAATTTGAGAGGACCAATACTAATCCACAAATTCCCCTGCTCCTATTCTGCTATGCCTGTTAAAAATTATGGGCCATCTGGCAATATTTAGTACTCGCGTATATTGTCTGTTTGTTTCCAAACTTTGTCATTCATGACTTGTTTTTTGTTTCAGAGACCAAGTATCTTTTATGTTGAAGATGCTTAACCTACTTTGAGTTCCCTACATATTTGATATTGCAGGCTTTCGATGCACCTTGGCCTGTAATACAGGCAAATGCTGTTTATTTTGCTAGTAGCATTCTGTCACTCTCAGACGATCAACGCATTTTGGCACTTTACTATGTACAGGTACTTTCTCAGTTCTCACAAATTTTCTTTCAATTTTGTTCCAACAGAAAGAGTTGCACGGACACAACTATTTATATTCTTATAGGTGTTTGGATTATTGGTGGGTAAGATGAGTCGATCGCCAGATGCTGTAGTTAGAGCCACAAGCTCTTCTGCCCTTGGACTGTTACTTAAGTCGACTAATGCTCTCGCAACGGTTAGACTTGATCGAGCAGACTCAGGTAGGAGAGGCCATGATTCTGATTCTCAGAAGTAGCATCACTAAGAACATCTCATGTATTCATATAAAGTTTGTGACCACAAGAAGGAAGGCATAGATAAATTTTGATCAGAGAGCTAACAGAAAAGGGACTTTGGAGCATAAATATCAATGCTGAGATATATATGTACAGCTCTTTCGTAAAGTGTACAGAAGCTAGTTGCAGGTTTTTAAAATGCACACTTGGGTTGCTCTTGCTCTTCTGAAATTTTGTACAATTATTTTAAGACTAAAATCTCTGTCAAGTTGTTGTATTATAAGTCCTTACGACATACCTTGTAAGTTGAATAGGAGATAATAGTTTCATTCTTGTGATGACAATCTTATTCCGAATGTAACCCCGAGGAGGGATTGATTTGTTCATCGACTTGTTTGCCATACTGGTTTTCTTCAAAGCCATATTTTGAAGTATCAGCTTGTGTACGTAGTTTGAAATGGATAATGATTTCTAGATGCAGACGGTGTGAACAGATGATATTAAAGTATTTGGCTTTTCCATAAAAACCCGGATTACTAGAAATTAAATTGTTGATTGATTGTCTTTGATGCTTTCTTCATGTATAAGTAAATTAAGACTTAATAATATCGCTTGATTCACTTCACAGGCGTAGCAGCAGCTGTGAATTTTGCTTTTGCGATTTGACTTTATCACTAACTCTTCTTTAAATTTCATGAGGACGTACAAAGCTAAGTGTGAGCAATATCTTGAACTATTTTCATACAATCACTGTTAAGAAAAACATGAAAACTAAAATCTTGACCAGCACTTAATATATGAAAATCACGTATTACAGGCTATTATTTATGAATTTAGTACTTAATATATGGAAATCAAGTATTAAAGGCTATCATTTGCTTAAGTAGATAACTCGAGTTATGGGCAGTAAAGTGGTATCAGAGCTACTAGATTATGGCTTGGGTCATTCTACGTCGAAAGTTCGAATCCCAGAGCAATCAATGTGGGAACGGAACCCGCTTGTGCCATCAAAGTATACGCAAGCGGAGGGTGGTAGTTGCTTAAGTAATTTGGTATCGCCTTACCTTCAACTCGAGTTTTAGGTAGCAAAATTTTTTTAATACCTTAAAAGAAAGCAACATGAAATGAAGTCAAGAATAGCTTAAACACAACACAACAGAACAACAACAATGCACAATACCCCCTACTTTGGGGGTTTGAGGGAGGGACATCAACTGTACGCAAATTTCCCTTTGCATGCTAAATCCATTTAAGGATAAGACCAAAACCAAGCAATAACAAGGCATAACAAGTTTACAATTTTATTGTATTTTTTTTGGTATCTCTAACTTGATTATTTTAATGCTTTAGGAAC
>JANIIA010000005.1:64519454-64531442 GCA_027478495.1 Erythroxylum alaternifolium
TTTGATAAACAAATATGTTTCATTGGTGTATTAGATTTAAAATTTTATCATGGCATTAGCTTTGAACATGATAATATTAAAGATTACCACAAGAATTAGAAAAGGGAAGCAAAATAGCAAATAAAAGAGAATAAAATTAAGAATGCTTGTAGTTTAGTGTACTGATTTTGGGGGAGATGAGGAGACCAAAGAAAAGCTGGCACTGTGGATTGAAAAGCTAGAAGGAATGGAAGATTTACTAAAATAAATATCCCAACAAAGACACCCTCCATCTTCCTTCCTTTTTTTTTTTTGAAAATTGAAGTTATATATATATTTAGCTTAGCAAAAGCTAAAGGTTATGTACAGCCATTTGACAGGGAAAACCGAAAGAACCAATCAAAATAACAAGTCTACAGCTTTACAACCAAGCAAACCAAAACCAGCTATAAGAACCAATTCATTCTACTACCAGGACTCAATTCATCTTGTTTCCTTGTGCAACAATGAGCTCCCTTATCAATTGAACTATTGTCGTCGCAAGCTCATATTTAGGTCGTTCCTCTCCCTGATAAAGGTGTCTGTTTCGCTCCCTCCAAAGATGATCCATCTTCCTTCCTTCCTCTATCGTCTTTCTTTGCGCTGAATAAGTTGATGTGAAAAAGAATTATACACCTAGAAATAACCATAGTAATTCATTCTATTAACACAAATGAATCTCAACAATAAATAGATTTGTGTTCGTAATAAATAAAGATGTAAATTAGAAGCAGTAAGAGACCTAAAATCCAAATGAACAGAGAACGAAGTAAAGAACTAACCTGAATCGGAGAACAAGATAATTAAGCTAACTATCGTAAAATCAGATAACTATCATAAACCTTGCATTGTTTCGCTTGCTGCAGAGAGAAGAAACCAATTTTGGGTGGGAAGAAGGCAGAGAGAAGAAACCAGAGAAGAAGAAACGTCAAAGAAGAAATCAACAATATGGTGGGCAAGAACGCGCAAGAAGAAATTAAAATGTTACTTTTAAAGGAAAGAAGTAGACAGTGGAGAAGAAGAGAAAGCCAGAGGAGAGAGCAAAACTTTAGAAGGGAGTAGAAACAGTGAAACATTCGAGAGTGAAGAAATCAGAGAAGAAACACGAATGCATGAGAATCAAAATGTTCAATTAAACAAAAGGCAAACGTCTTTTGTGACCTTTTATTCAACAAAATGTCAAGATTTTTATTTTGCAACATTTTATTGATAAAACGTTACGAAAACTGTTACAAATTTGCAACGTTTTTATAAAATGTCTCAAAAATTTAAACTTTTTTTGACATTTTATAAACGTCACGAAAAGTCTTCACAATATGCAACATTTTATCAATAAAACGTCAAAAATTATCTTATTTTCTTGTAGTGCGCTAACTTAGATATCTCTAGGAGGCTATGATATTGTGTTGGGAATGCAATTGTCAGTCGGGTTGAATGATGTTTTATGCAATTTTAGAAGGAGAATAGTGGCCTTCAGATGGTAGGAGAAACTGTTTACCTTGTTTAACAATCTAAGCAAAAGATCCAAATTGGTTTCACGAATATAATTTCACAAGGTTCTTAAGCATTTGTTAGAGGGTACAATTACATATGATGTAATTAACCTATCCTATAGATTTTCAATTTCAATAGGTTATTATTAAGGAGAATCAATTGAGTGGTTTTGATGAGATTAATGGAGTCTTAACCGATTGAGCTATAGCATCCAAGAAGCTAACTTAATTACCACCTATCAGAAGCCATAATCATCGTATTCATTTGAAGGAAAGCATAAAAACCATCAATATTCGCTTTATCAGTTTATGGTGTGTAGAAGGATATTATAGAGCAATTTATCTAGGAATTGATGGATTGAGACTTTATAAGGCATAATATTGGTTCGCTTACTTTACCTGTAGTCTTAGTTAAAACCAAGACAATTTATGGTGCTTGTGTATAGGTTAGTGGGAGCTCTATAAACACATTGTGTCCCTAATGCCACCCAAAAGGTGGGTGAATTGGGTGTTTATAAAATTCAACAAATTTCTAAGTAATGTACTCAATTAATAATAATCAATATAAACAAGAATGAAAAATTACTTAATATAAATAAATCAAATAATTGAGTAATAAATTAAAGAGGATACAGAAGAGAAAGTAAAAACTAATGAATAGTGATTCAGTAAATAACTCTTGTCTACATCTGCTCCTAAGACTCCTCTTGAAATTCCATTATAGTTCTTCTGCCAAGGTAAATAATAATCTTTGTATAATCTTTTTTGGTAAAAAAGAACCCTTATTACAATCTTCTTCCGAGGTGAAGAGAAACCTTAATACCAATTAGATCACCCCCAAAGTGCAATATTTAATAACCCATCGAAGTATTAAAATTAAAAAGTATCTCATTTATTCACTTGATAACTCTAAAATGGCACGAATACGAAATAATTGTGCTCAAATAATTGAAAACTATTTGTAATGTCTGTATACAACAACTAAAACCTTCTTAATACTAGAAATAATGAGAAAACACCTATTTATAATGTTTAGGGGGACATAATAGCCATTAGAACCAATAATTAGTTACTACAATGGCTATATATGATACACTAGTCGATTAGTATGCAATTATAGCACCAGATTTACTAGTTGTTGGAACACTGGTAAACCAGTACACATTGGTCGACCAATATGGCACATTGGTTGACCAATACATCAACCAATATTGTTACAAACTCTTGGTATATCAATTTTAACAACTTTAAACTTTTTTGGTCAAACAATAACCTATACAGGTTGACCAATCACCCCAAAAACATGATTTTAACAACTTCTCTCAAAACTAATTTGTTTAATCCAAATATGATTAAAAAACTTCTCAAAAATATTTCCCAAATATTATTTGAAAGATTAAGAGGATGTTATATTAAAATCAAAACATTCATTACCTCTTGATGAATGTAAAGATTAATACCGTGTAGTAAGATGAATGATTTTTCATAGTGTACCTTTTAGATCATCAAATTGACAAAGTAAGCTTACAAATAATAACACAAAAAGTGAAATGACCTTGATGAGCCTTGATCTCCTGTTGTTCTTGTTTTAATCATCATTTTATCGGTTACAGACCTTAACTTCTTTTTATTAACTTCATACACTGTCTTCTTGAGTTTATGAGCTCATTTTATTATAATATTGCTTTTCATCAAAATACTAGGCACATTAGTAGTGATTATATTTTGTTCTCATCAAAATATCAATTGGAACCTCTTTTGGTTCAACAATCTCCCCCTTTTTGAAGATGACAAAAACATTTGTGATTTTGGAGAACAATATTGAAATTAAACATACAAACAACTATCAAGATAATGATTAGCTCCACCTTAATTCACAAATAAATCATAATTTAATAACAAAAAAAAGATAAAGAAATATCCATAAAGATAACATATACTCATAATTTAATAACAAAAAAAGATAAAGAAATATCCATAAAGATAACATATACTCAAGCATATCTCATAAAGTGGAAAATGTAAGAAATATAAAGATGACAAAACAATCACTTCCCTTGAATCTCATCACCCCTTCAATGTTATCACTCGCCGTAAATCTAATATCATCAAACTTTCTCTCCCTCTATGGAATCAACAAAAAGAAAACTATTATCTAAACAAATGCATAATAAAGTTTCATTTGTCAAGCTAACTTGGTTAAAGAAAATGAATTTGACCAGGATTGGTACACTTTCTCATTAAAGAATACTATTGACTATTTAGAGAGTTAAAATAATTTTTTTTTTTAATAGAGACTTATCTAATCATATATAATTTAAAATTTTTGTTTATACGTTGAAATTTTTAATTGAAGCATAAGGGCAAGTTTTAACAAAATTAAAAGATTATTGATATAATTAAAAGGGAATCAACTTTAATTCTTTTGAGAATTTAATTATAAAGGCATCAACATGAAAAGATAGCTTATAATTAGGACAAGATTTGAAATCCCCAAATTTAAAAATAACAAGATTTTTATTTCATACAATTTTATTGAGAATTTTATGAAATGAGGGTTGATGTTTTTATAAAGAAAAGAGTGAATTGTATGGGGTTTTGGAGGATATAAAGATAAAATATGAAAACTAGAATAAAAAATAAGGTGAGAGTCTATAGATCATGAAGATTGGTTGACCACAACACTATACTAGTTAACCAAAGTTTGTTTTAAATAGGGTATATGGAACAGTTTTAAACAAACAAAAACAAAACTAAAATTTTTTCTTTAAACTTGCTACATTAGTTTGACCCTAGAGATGTATTGGTCAACCAATGACTGGTATGGTCGACTATTAGAACATATTGGTCGACTAGTGTGAGTAATTGGATGACAATTCTTCAACCAAACAAATTAAGAATAAGCTTGTAGGAAAAATATCAAATATTTGGACATTAGTCGACCACTAAAGTAGATTGGTTGACCAATTGGACAGTTTAGGAGAACAGATAAGCAACTAGAAAATCGACAACTCCTTAGAAAGTAAAAAAGGAGTAAATCTAAAAGAAACTAGTCAACCATACTAAGATATTGGTCGACCAATTAAATAGATAGCTTGAGGAACTGTCTTTGAAACTCAAATTAAAGCATCAAAACTTTAAAATAATATTAGAACACATATCGACCAACTAAATATCATTAAAAAGAATTTGATCATATAAAGTCCTTATAAAAAAGAATCCATATAAAAAAAACTAAATTTCCTCTAATTAAGCAAGTTTTATTCTTATTCAAAAGTTTAGAGAAATAATAACCTAATTGATGCAAATTATAACTTAGTGACCTTATTTTACATATAGTCTCTAATTCTATGTACTAAGGTTCACACATTAAAAACACCTTATTTTTAATTCAAACTCAAATAATCATCATCAAGGATTTATACTCAAATTGACATATAAATGCAAGTAATCATATATTTTTAAATTATAAACTAATAATTACCTCATGTTGAACATTACTTATGAGATATTTGAATGAAAATTCTTTTTGAATTCTTAATTTATTAGTGGCATCTCATCCATCTCATCATTCTCACTTAGTTCAACAATTTGAGATGTCTTGATGGTTAATTTTAGGATTTAAATTCTCCATATCCTATAACAACATTTTCAATACTTACTTTCAGAAAAAGAACATTTTCAAGACTTTTTTGGAGACAATAATGTTAGATTAATCAAGATAAAAGATATAAATTCTAAAATTAATGCTCAATTTAATAGCTACTATATCTACCACATAATATTTGTTCTTTCTTTTCTAGTAGCTTGATATAAACCTGAACAAGCTTGGCTCCTTAATTCTTGAGTTTCTTCTTCTTTTCAACCCACAATTTCAAACAGTTGCTTGACGTTCTTTGTTTAATAAAGAAAAAACTATCAATATGCCCAAACTTACTAGAAAAATGACATACCATGTTATATGAGTAATGGTGATGCATAACTGTATTGCTTGGAATTCTATGTGAGTAAGCATAACGTGAAAGTTTTCTTTGGACATTAAATGTGTTTAATGGTGTTCTAGGTTGGTCAAAAGTCCTACCATGATTATATGTATGATGCCTACTATGAATGAAGTAATGGATGCTTTTATACGGTTATGAGTGGGTTAACATATTATCATTAAAATTATGCCTATTCTTCTTTTGAGAGTATTGAATTATATGCCTAGGTTGTGAGCCATATATGAAGGCATGATGTTTGTTATTAGTTTGAGCCTTAGTGAATGTGATATATGCATGTTTATGGTTAGATATAGATGTTTTATGCTCATTTTCTATTTTAGGAAATGGTTATTTGCTATGAAAATATTTTCCATTGACAAAAGTAGTTTTAAGGAGCAGTTGGTTCATATGGGACAACGGTAATAAGAATTAGAATGAAAATAGTGAGGAATGAGAATGGATATAATCATTATAATTATGATGGTTGGTTAGGACCAATGAATCATTAACATTACTATTGATAGTGATTGATTTGTTAAAAAATCTTGAGAAATAAAATTTTGTTAAACATCACATTTTAATCTATTATAATTAATTATAATTAATTTTAATATATTCTAATTAATAATATTGTTTTGTTAGAAAAGGAAAAAATAAAAATGTGTTAAATTTTTGTTTTACATTAAATTTTAATACATTTTAATTAATTATATTTAATTTTAATATATTCTAATTAATTATAATTAATTAATTATATTGTTTTGCTAAAAAAGGAAAAAATAATATTTGTTAAATTTTTATTTTCATCAAATTTTAATATATTATAATTATTATATTTAATTTTAATATAGTATAATTAATTATATTGTTTTGCTAAAAAAGAAAAATAATTTTTTACATCAATTTTTAATAAATTTTAATTAATTATATTTAATTTTAATATATTCTAATTAATTATATTGAATTAATTATATTGTTTTGCTAAAAAAGAAAAAAATAAAATTTTGTTAAATTTTTTATATCAAATTTTAGCATACTCTAATTAATTATATTTACTTAATTATATTGTTTTGTTAAAACATAAAAATTGTTAAATTTTTGTTTTATATCAAGTTTTAATATATTCTAATTAATTTTATTTAATTTTAGTATATTCTAATTAATGATATTTAATTAGTTATATTGTTTTGCTAAAAGAATTTGTTAAATTTTTATATCAAAATTTAATATATTCTAATTTATTATATTTAATTAATTATATTATTTTACTAAAAAAGAAAAAACAAAAAAGTGCCATGGGAGTGTCACGCCCATGACACTCCTGTCGTAGGCATGGCAGGTTGTGTCACGCATGTGACACTTCTCTCACAGTCGTGATAGTGATCTATCACACCCATGACACTTGCGCCTTTCTTATGAATGACTTTCATTCCTCTCATATTTGGGGAGTACGGAGAAATCCCCAAAATTCAATTATCAAAATACTGTTCATACAATGATAATATATAACTAACCGACCTTTTTCATTCTCAAACTCAATGATATCTTCCAAACCCATGAACCAAGCATCCCCTTAGTGTTAGAAGCACACTGATAATTATATCCAATTCCACGTGTACCATTAGAATTCTTTTGATCTCCTAACATGTTTTCAAGTTTTTCACTTACCTTTGTAAATGTAGATAAGGAATCCTTAAGAGCATCAATTTCCCTTTTCAATGATTCATTCTCACACCTTAACACATCTAGGTCATTATTGTCATCAATAATCATATTTTTGATGATTTAATGCTATGCAATTCACTTTTCATCTTTTCATTCTCACTTATGCTTACATCCAACTCCTTTTAAACTTCCTTGAGTTTGGAAGACAATTTCTTCCTTTTTTTTACACATGATTTCTAAACTTTCTACTAAGACACCATATGTCAAATCAATATCACTATCATTTGAAGAATTAGGGTTAGATGTTACCTCATCATTGTCAATAACAGTAAAGTACATATGAGTTATCTCTTCTTCCAAATTCATGTGATTCTTATCTCTTCTTCCAAATGCTTGCTTTTAGAATCACTTGTGTCATCCCAAGTTAATGCTTTAATTTCTTTATTCTTGTCCTTCTTATAGTTTCTTTCATACTTCTCATTATCTTTAAGTCGAGGACATTATGGCTTTATATGGTCAATTTTTCTAAATTTAAAGCAAATAATGTTAGAGAATTTATATTTTAAATTACTCTTACCTTCATTTACGTCGTTTTTTTTAGAGAATTTCTTCTTCAAGATCTTCTTGAATTTTCTAATTAGTAAGCTAACATCTTCTTCTTTGCTTTCATTGGCTGATATCTCTTCCTCTTCACTTGATTTTTCTTTTTAGCCTTTAAACACTAAATTCCTTTTCTTTAGAAGCATTGTCTCTTCCTGTGTCCCTTAGAGGCTTATTTCGCATGTTAAGAGAGATCTAATAAGTTCCTCTAATGTTTTGGCTTCTTGTATGGTCATCATTTTAGCTTCCCACATCTTCAAAAGTGACCTAAGAAACCTTTTTACCACTTCAATTGTCTTTTCAAGACCTTTGAGAGCATTAATAATATCAATAAATTTAGTATACATGCTATAAATGCTTTCATCATGCTTCATTGAAACAATTCATATTGATGTGTTAGCATGCTCACTTTCTCTCCTTAACTTGATTTATGCCCTTATGAGTAATTTCTAATATATTTCAAATAAGTCATTTCATACATAGAGCCCTATTAAATTCATTTCTCACAAAGCATAAAATAGAATGTGTATAGCCTACTAATCAAGTATAATAATTTTCCATTTTGTGGTTCCCATTCTTCTTTTAGTTTTGGTACCTTTTGTTATCTACAATATTTATAGGAATAAAAGAGCTAATAGAAACTATTTCCTATAAGTTAACATTTTCAACCATTAGAAGGAATCTCATTCTAGTTTTGTAATAAAGATAATCATTGCCATCAAAAGAAGGTGGTCTACTAATTCTTTGTCCCTCTTGGTTGAATGATGATGATGATGCTTTTAAATATGTAATTATGATATTTTCTAAAGAATTTAATTACAAATACTAGCCTAATAGATCCAATCTGATAGTTGTTAGTCCCTAATAACACCCAAGAGGAGGGTGAATTAGATGTTTATAAAATTTAACAAATTTTGTAACCAACATATTCAATTAATAACAATCAATATAAACAATGATGAGAAATTTTGCTTAATATAAGTTAATCAAATAATTGAGCAATAAATTAAAGAGGCTAGGGAAGAGAGAGTCTAAATCGATCTATAGTGGTTTGTACACAACCTTTGTCTACATCCACTTCTAAGACCTTTTCTTAGAATTCTATGATAATTCTTCTTCCAATGTGAAAAATAGCCATTGTATATTCTTTCTTTGTAAAAAGGAACCCTTCTTACAATCTTCTTCCAAGGTGAAGGGAAACATCAAATACCATTTGGATCACCCCCAAGTACAGTATTCAATAACCCATTAAAGTATTAAAACTCAAAAATATCTTATTTATTCACTTGATAACTCCAAAATGGCTCACTCATACAATTATGACACAATGGTGCTGAAATGATTGAAAACTATTATAATCTGTGTATACAACACCGAAAACCTTCTTAATATTAAAACCAATTAGAAAATAACTGCTTATAGTGCTTTACAACCCAAAATAGTTGTTGCAGCTAAGAACTAATTGTTAAAATGGCTATACTTGATGCACTCAACCAGTATGCATTTATAGCATCAAATTAACTAGTCGTTGGAACATTAACCGACCAGTACACTCATTGGTCAACCAATATGGCATATTAGTCAACCAATACACTAACCAATGTTACTATATACTCTTAGTTCATCAAGTTTAACAAATTGAAACTATATTGGTCGACTACTAACCCATATCGGTTGACAAATCACCCCTAAAATATGATTTCAACAACTTCAAATACTCAAAACTAATTTGTTTAATCCTAATATAATCAAAACACTTCCTAAAATATTTTCCAAAGATTATTTGAAAGAGAAAAAGTATTTTATATTAAAATCAAAAGCTTTAATTCCTCTTGATGAATGTAAAGATTTATGTAATGAAGTAAGATGAATTATTTTACATTGTGAGTCTTTTGGATCATCAAATTAACAAAGTGAGCTTATAAATGGTAATACAAAATGTGAAATGATCTTGATGAGCCTTCATCTCCTTTTTTTTCTCTTGTTTTGATCTTCATTTCAACTTTTAAAAATTTCAACTTCATGTATTATCTTCTTAAGTTTATTACTTCATTTTGTTTTAATATTGTTTTTCATCAATATAATAAACAAATTAGTAGTGATTATGTTATATTATCATCAAAATATCAGTTGGAACCTCCTTTGGTTCAACAAACATGATCAAGGACAAATTGCCAATTCTTTTAATTAAAGAAATCTTAGACAAGTTGCATAGCTTCAGTTGATTTTCAAAATTAAAGTTGAGATCAAGTTACCATCACATTGGAATGCAATATGAAGACATTATAAAGACAATCTTCAAAATGTATGAAGGCTATTACAAATTCCTTGTCATGCCCTTCGAGTTAACTAATACAATATCCACATTTCAACGCCTTATGAATGATATTTTCAAACTATTTCTTAAGTAATTCATCCTTGTTTATTTTGATAATATACTTATACATAGCCATTTAGTTATATGTGGAGCACCTCAATAGATTGATAGTGAAACTTCAAAAAAATGCTTATTAGAGATAGAAAAATACATATTTGGCGTAAGATAAGTGGAGTATATGGGGCATTTGATATCAAAAAAAGGAGTGGCATCATACATAAAGAAGTTACAAATGATTGAAGGATGGCTCAATCTTAAAAATTGATAATATGCACTAAACATTTCCTATCCTTTAGTTTCAGGCATCTTAACTATTCATAATTTTGTTTTAATTTGTTTCTATCTCATATATATATTCTCCTTATCTTCAAACAAGTATAAATTCATTATACATCTTCACAAAACAATAAAATAAACAATTACAATTCACAAATTTTATTATAGTACCAAAACTCACATCTAATTTAATATAATTGCCCTTTTATTTAACATTTCTTCATAAATAAACAAAACTCATACCATGATTGATCACAATTCATCCACTCTCTCATTTAATCAAAATACAAATTTCTTAACCACAAAACTAGATTCCACTATCTCATCTGGTGAAATCAAGTTCAATCAACCCTTATTACCTCTTATCTCATTAGGTACATTATTCGATTTCCTCCTTCCCCAATTGTAGATTCTTCATCTCCAGATTTTGTTCCCTAGCAAAAACATGACTGACATGTGTATTACTTTATCATTGCTTTATTGTCCAGCTTCACTGTCTACTTAGCGTGGGTTATCATACTGCTAGGGATCTCCAAGTTGGCTTTGAAAATCACTTCATACAAAATACCAACTCCTAATGTTTTACAATCCAATGGCAACTCCACAAGCTAAAGAAAGGATCAACCTTCATATTTGATATCTCACTTCATATTTGCTCATATTTGTTAACGAACTAGTTATAATTGGTTATAGGATTTTTTATGAAGATGTTGACCTCTTCACTCTAAATGGCCTCCCCTCAATTATGAACCCTTTATTATAGCAATTAAGCAATGAGGGAAAAAAACCCTCACCTTTACTAAGCTTTATGCAAAATTACTCCTTTACAAGCAATGCCTCCTTCCTTACCACTCTCCACCATCACCTAACATGACCCTAATAATGTCTTAGACTAGTAGAAAACCACCTTACATCATTAGGATTAATAAGGATGATAGTCCTCTAGTTTTTATTTTTACCCTAAATGGATCTTTCTCTAGGCCACACGCTTTTAGCCCTTTTATCTTTAGGTCACATGACCCAGCTTTTGCTAGGTTTTAAGCCACCTTGGAGGCTATCTATGAATATGCATTTAACATAAGTTGTCTTTTGCCAACTAGTTTTATTTTCTTTGTTCTTTTGTTCTAATAGTCTATCTATGAAACTCTAGCATATTCAAAGTTTGGACACTCTTTGATTTTCTTGAACATTTTCTAACCTCAAGTATTTATATGATTTTTGTCAGATGGATGAGCATATTCCTTTAGTTGAGAATTCTAATATAGTACTAGAGGTACAAGTAGAAACTTCTATTTTGACATTATATGATGATATAAGTTCAATTAGAACTTAAGTTAGTCAACATAAAAGTGAAGTTAGGAATCTCTTTAAGAAGACTATATCGATTGAAATTATTCAAAAGGTATAGTGCAATTATTGTCAAAGTTGTATTCAAGTGGTTCAAAAGGTGAAACGTCTCATTTAAAGAGACATATGGAATCTTGCACTAAAAGGAAGATGGTTCTAGAAGGTCAAACATTTTTGACCCCTAACCTTATGAAAGGAAAGAATGAAATGACTGTAACAACTTTTGACA
>JANIIA010000005.1:64619846-64630476 GCA_027478495.1 Erythroxylum alaternifolium
AGGTAATCAAGAATATCGACAACAAGAGCAAGGAGAAGACCAAGCTTGATTTTGGAAAATATCAAGTTAAATAGGTGGGTAATATGTTTATAGTCTTGTGGTGATGAGCTAATATTTATGTGTATGAATGATAAATATGCATGTTTTATTCTCTGTGAATGTATATCATGTTGCTTTGCAAGGATTTTGTTACTTTGTGTGGATGAAAAAAAGAAACTTTAAGAATCATGAAAGTATGAACATATTCGGAAATGTATGGGCATTGTAAAATCTATTATGTGGGCCAAAGAGAAATCCGTTTCGTTTGTCACATGCACGATGACCTATAGCCTTCTCCCGACTACCTGATTGTGGCCACGAGATCCTGAGAAATTGGACTTGTTTCATTTCACGGTGTAAACTGTGGTTTTACCGTTTCGTTCCACGGAACTCTCGAGCCATTATGATGTGCATTGCATTTTGATATGTGAAGTTATGGTGTATTTTGAGTGTTATGCTTGATGAGAACTTTCAGCCAATATATTCTTTGAGATGATGTGTTGTATTATGGACATTCATATATGTTGTGTATGGTTCATTATCATTGGCTATAAACATATTAGCCACGGAGCTTTTCGGCTCACCCCAAAATTCTCTACTCCTCAGGTGAAGAATCAGCAGATCATAAGTGACCCTTGCAAAGTTTTTGACAACCTCCAAGAAATTCGGATTTTTTTGTAACTAAGTTAGTGTGGAGCATTTCTAGAAGCATATCTGCATCATCATTTTTTTATATATTTGTAACTATGATACTGTCATGGCAGTGTGAAATGAAGTATGAAATGTGTATCAATTTTGTTGTTGCAAATGAGCAATGAATATGGACAATAAAAGTTGACAGAATCTGCAGAAATTTTTCTGATATATGTATGGATAGCTAAATATGCAGATTTTACTCCTTTTTTAAGTTAGCTTGTGTTGAATGTTGTGACATCTTTGGCTGAACTTGTTTGAGGTAAATTGTGTATCAAAGGATTTTTCATATATAGGAAATTTAATGTTGGTTTAGGTCCTGTAAAATTTGCAGTAGGATTGTTAGTAATCGGATGAGTGAAAACAGGGAAACTAATGAAACAGTAATCTGAAACTTTGAAGATTAAATTGCATTGATATAGGTAGAATTGGGCTAATTAGTTTTCATAAAAGTTGTAGATAATTCTTGTAGCTTTCCAATGGTATCAAGATCAAAATTTTCGGACTTCAGATGTGAAAGTTATGGCCTTTAGAAGATAGTAGAAAATGTATAGGAGTGTCAACGTTTAGCAAAAATGGAAATTTTCACTTCAATGATTAATCTGTATCAAAACCGGCTGAATTAGACAAAATTGTCTTCATCAAAGTTGTAGATCTTTTTCTTAGCTTTCCAACGATATATAGTTTGAAAATTTTGGAATTCTAAATTAAAAGTTATGTTGTTTCAAAGTATGGGTGTCTAATTGAGGGAAGTCGCAATCATGACACAGTACGATCGCGACTGTCCCAAAAGTTTCACCCAGTCGCGATCGCGAAGGTGGCAGCCAATCGCGATCGCGACAACCTAAGGAATTCTTCATTGTCGCGATCGCGACGGAGTCGTGACCGTGATAATCTCATATCCTCCAACAACCGCGGTCGTACCACAGTACGATCGCGACTGGCTTAATTTTTCAAACTCTCTCACGGGCGTGAGAGAGAAGTCACGCCCGTGCCTATGCTGCTTTTGAAATTCCAAATTATTTCATTATTAACTTAAGTTGTAAATTTTTCTTAATCACCCAAATCAATTATTCTGTGTTCATTTTTGCTATGGAAAATTTTTAGTAAATTATGGGGTAATATTTTTACCTTTCTTATGAATTTTCTTTATTTAAAAATCATTATTATCTATTTCTTTTATTTTGATATCATTTATTAAATTGTGTATTAATTTTTTTATTACATTATTTGTTTTTGAATAATTTAATTTTATGTCTATAATTATCTATAACCCCATCACGAATTTTCCCTACCTAGTCTTTAATTTATTTAAATGTCATAATTGATTTATTTATAATTAATTCAATGGTGACATGTAGTCGCCATAAAATCCGTTCGGAGAACGGGGCCAACAAAAAGAAATGTAGTAGTGGAGGGGGTATTATGAACGAAAAGTGACATGTCAGATTTAGTGGAGACAAAGTGAAGTGATCAAGAGTGCCATCAGACTTTTGTTTTACGCGAAACACCCATTTACAACTAACAAGATTGGCATTTGGTGGTGGAGGGACAAGAGTCCATGCGTTATTACGATGAAGAGCTATGAACTTGTCAATCATGGTCTGACACCAATATGGAAACTTGTTGACTTAAGTGAAAGAAGTGGGATCAGGATCATTAGGAGTCTATGTGTGGGTAGAGTAAGCGACATAATCAGAGAATGTGCAAGGAATACTAGTTTGATCAGAGGTGCAAGTGACCATAGGATGATGAGGGAGTACGGGTGGAGAGGAAGGAGGTGGTGAGGGAGATGAGATTGTAAGTGGAGGTATAGGTAAGGGTAAGGAGATGATGGAGGACAAAGGGATTAAAACAGGAGAGGGAAAGGAACAAGTATAGGGAAAGTCAGCTTAACAAAACAAACATGACGAGAAATATATATTTTAGAGGTAATAGGGTCATAGCAGTGATAGCCTTTACAATTAGGAGAATGCCTGAGAAAGACACATTTTGTAGACTTTGGTTCAAGTTTGTCGGAACGTGTGGACCAAATGAAGGGAAAGCAGGTACACCCAAAGACCCAGAGGTGAGAAAGGATGGGCTTTGTGAGAAAAAGAATTTCATGGGGGGATTTGTTATAGAGAATAGGAGTTGGTAAGAGATTTATATGGTAGGAAACTGTAGAGAATGCTTCATACCAAAAGGCTTTAGGAAGTGATGTATGAAGAAGAAGTGTGAGATCAATTTCAGTAAGGTGATGTTCGATAATCCCATTTTATTGTGGGGTATGAGGATAAGAAATACGATAAGTAATGTCATGGGTAGTAAGAAAATTAGCAAACAGACCTTTGACAAGTTCAGGAGCTCCATCGCATTGAAAAGTTTTTATAGAGGTTGAAAAGAGGTTTTCATATTAAGCTTTGAATGTCTAAAAGCAAGGAAGGGCTTGAGATTTGTATGTTAAAGGATAAATCCATATATATCGACTGAAATCCTCAACAAAAAGAATGAGATAATGAAAGCTAGAGAAGGAAAGGGATGGAGATAGCCCCAAAATATCACAATGGATAAGTTGTGGTGGTTTATTTAAAACACAAGTAGATAAAGGAAATGAAAGACGAGTACTTTTTCCTTGAAGACAAGAAGTACAATGTTTTATTACATGAGATTTGATATTTAAAAAAGGAGATAACCTAGATAGTGTAGCTGAACAAGGATGACTAAGACATTGATGCCATAATTGAAGGGAGGTAGAGGTGGTGTGGAGAGTGATCATTTTCATGAAATGGACTGGAATCTTCATTGGATAAACATTATTGTAGATTGTACCTGCAAGAAGTGGTATCATGGTGTGGCGATCCTTCACAATGTAACCAAAGGGATTAAATTCAATGAGACAAGAATTATCCTTAACAAATTTAGCTATATAAAGCAAATTGACAGTAAGATTAGGAACAACTAAAATGCCATTGAGGTGAAGGGATCTAATGGGAGTAGAGAATGTGAGGTTACTAGTAGAGGAAATAGGAAGAGTTTGTCCATTACTGACAATCACTATATTTGGACCATTGCACGAAGTTTAGGATTCAATAAGTTGAGGATCAGAGTCAAGTGAGTTGTAGCACCAGTGTTAGGTAGCCATTCTGTAAGAGTGTTGGAAGTGACAGTTGAAGGATCAGAAGATTTGGTGATGTTGAGGGCAGTGAAAGCAGTGGATAAATTATTAGGGTCTATAGGGTTCGGAAGTGGGCAATTTCAAGATTCAAAATATAAAAAATGACAATGTGCAGCAATATGACCTCATTTCCAACAAATTTGGCATTGAGGGGAAGGTTTATTGGGCCTAAAATAAGATTGGTTTTGGTTATAAGAAAGGCTTGGTTGTGATGTTGGTGGGTTTGAGTGGGTTTGGGCTTAGAGGAATAGTGATTAAAAGAGGCTGGCCCAGTGGAACCAAACTAATGTAGCCCAGAGAGTTATGCCCAACAGCTGAGGGCCCAATCGGCCCAGGTATATGTCCCTATCCATTAGGATTAAAATGTTGATACCCACGTCCTCCTCTCCTGTTTCTGGAGTCACTGCATCTGAAGGTAGATGGAGAGGATGAATGGCCAGACAACGAGTGGCGAGAGTAGTGTCTGACGGTGGAGAGGAGTGAAACGAGAGGAGTGCCTGTTCGTGGACGAGGAGCTTTGCCAAGAGTTCACCAAAACAAATATTGGATTCATGATGCTCTACCGTCGTGATGAAGGATTCAAAATCTACAAGTAAACCATTCAAGGTAAAAAGTATAAGATTAGAATCTGAGATTTTATCACCTATAGCAGCTAGTTCATCTGCCGTAGTTGAGATAGTCGTAAGGTATTCAGTAATCAACTATTGTCCTTTCAGTAGGGTATGTAGTTTTCTTCAGAGCATAGAATGTTGGGAGCTGAATTGTTCATGAAGTGTTGCTCTAGACTGGGCTAGAGGTCACGAGCTGTGGTGCATCCAATGGCAAGGCAGGTAGTAGAGCTGGACAGAGAGGAGGTGAGAAAATAGTAGACAAGTCGATAAAACTTTTGCCACTTGACGTATTCTGAAGATTCGGCATCAGGAGGGTGTAGAATAGATCCATCAACATAGCCAATGAGATTAGAGGTGACAAGAATGGCATGTATTTGGTTGTGCTAAATGAGGTAATTTGAAGAATCTAATTTTGTGGTTAATTAGTAAGTTCATAATCTGATTGAATGGTAACGTGGGGGAAGTAAGGTTAGTCATTGGTCAATTTGGTTTGTGATGTACTAGTTCTGAAAAAAAAGGAAGATGTTTTGTGTGTTGGTTTCTGTTGCTTCTGTATGCAAGGTAGGTGTTTGAGAAAAGGATTATTGGCTTGAATGTGTAGCTCAGTAATATGACTATTGTATAGGCTCTAGTACCATGAAAGAATAAAAGAAGAAAGCAATTGATATGTAATTGTATTATATCAATTGTGTGTTATTCTGAATAGTTTCTACATGTATTTATATACATTTTTCGTATCTGATAATAATAAAAAATATCATATTGAAGATCAAATGAGATACATAAGATAAATCAAATGAGATACTAAATAAATACATATCAAAGAGAAAATCATATCTATGCGGGTGAGATTGTATGAAGATCTAGATATGTTTATCATTAAATATCTATTAATAAAGATCAACAAAATCACATAATACTAAATTTATCGTCAATTATTTTTCATAATGAATTAGTTAAATCATCTATAAATGAATTTCAACTTATTTAATAATAAAAGTAATCTTTTAAATTTTATGAGAACAAAGGAGTCATGTGTCTATAACTAGTCGGAGTCATTTAGATTACATAACTCAATCCTTTTATATATTCCTAAACTCCTAGTTTGTCAACTCCTCAGATGAAATTACACAAAGTATGGTAGTATATTGTCAAATAAAATAAATAAATAAAACCATATTCATCTATCACTATCATCATTATATGAAAAAGACTACATCACTAAGTCTAAATGGCAGTACCGACCTCTCTACATTACTCGCCAAAGAAAGAAGTCATAACATTACATTATTTTAGAGTAAGCATATCAAATGTAACACAAAATGATGTCAACTAAACCAAATAGTTCCTTGCATATGCATAGGGAAGGCGTAAACTAATTCCCCTCAGAAAACTAGAGAAATGCATCCCTAATATAATTTTGAAGTAGTTGTAAGTGTTTACTAACACCTTAATTCGTAAGACACATATCTAATTAATTTTATATATTCACAAACAGGGTCATTCATGAAATTTTATAGGTCTTGCATAAAGTAAAATATAGCCCCCCATTATAAAATAAAGAATAAAAAGAGACAAAATAGTCAAAAGTGATTTTCATAAAGAACAAAATGAGACAAAATAGAGGTTCTTTTTATTGCCTACCTTATTCTTTATGAAAGCGAGACCTGGGTAGGTGCCCTTCTTTCCTTGCCTAGGGTCGGGCCTGTTAACAAACTATGTAAATCACACACAATTCACATAAAGTCAACTCTTTAAAATTATTAATTTGATAAAGACCTAATTATGATAATCCCTTGAATTAGGTATTCCACCAATCTACATGAAACAACTAATTAACATTGAAATAAACATTAAATATAAATAAAAAATCAAACAATTAACATAAAAATTCCTAATTAGCATATACTACCAAGTTTTGTAAAAGAAACAAGTATATTAAATTACCTCTTTTCAAAGAAAACATTTACTTAGACACTTACCAAAATGTGCCAAAGTCGAGAAAAATCTACTAAATTGTTATATTCTTTTCCAAAATAACTCTTCTTGTTGCCTTTCCTCACTTCTTTTTGTGTTTTGATAGCTAACTACTTAAAAAAACGTCAATTTTTAATGGTTTATGAGTTTTTGAAATACTAATTTTTAAAAGGTTATGCTAGCTTTCATTTTGTTCAGTTATTCAGACACATTTTTACAAAAAATAACATAACCGTAGGTTATCCAACAGTAGAGGTTTGATTATGTCAGCTTTAGATGTCTTTTCATATGTTGTAAAAAAATCTCTTATATTTACACAGCCTCTTGAATCACTTCAATTATATAACATTCCTATAAAAAAGTTATGATTAAAATATAAAATAATGTTTGGTGATGATAACAAAATGAACTACACATTTTTTTAACCAAATTATCATATTTGAGTTTCATATAAATTATTTATATCTTTTTATGAAATGTAGAATTTTTCTTCAATTATTTTAACTTTTTGAATCTTCTTAACTCAATTTTTCTATTAATACTTATTCTTAAAATACCGTTTAGTGTTTAATTTTGAGAACATATTTTATTAATTTGTCTCTTTATTACACTATCTTATTTGAGTTTAACTTAACCACAACTTATAATATTTTAAAAATTACATAAACTGAAAATTTCAATCATGCCCCTAAATAACACTTCAACCCTAAATTTATGAATAAAAATTTTAAAAATACAAGAATAAAAATAAGAAAAATTTAGGGCCTCTCATTTTTCTATTTAAAATAAGTTTTATCCTCAAAACATAACTTACCTGGAATAGCAAATAGTCCAAGGTCCTTCCTTCTTATATCCTCCTCCAATTCCTAGGAAGCCTCTCATTTTGAACAATTTTTCTACAAGAATTTGACATAAGGAATCACCATATTCCTTAAATCATACTCTTTATGATCTATAACTTGTTGTACGGAAATGCTAATTAATTTAGAGTGAAAATTAAAAACAGTAATAAAAACACCAAGATTTTTATACTGGTTCGACAAGGCCTACGTCCAGTTTGGAGACGATGGAGTATTTCAGTATAATCAATGAGAACATACAATAGTGGTTATCACTCAATTTTTCAAAAATCCAAATTTAACCCAAGCTCACACACTCCTACTAAGAAGAGAAAATTGAAAAATACAAATGCTCCTTGCTATTTTCTCTCTCTTCCTCTCGACTCTTTTAAATTTTCCGCTCTCTTCTCTCTCTATTTTCTGTTGCCGCTGCTTCTTCTCTTTTATAGAGAAGTCAATGGGTGAAGGACAACTATAAAACATAGCTAGCCAACCTGTTGCATCGAAATCCACCGAAAAAGCCACCATTTTTGACTTTGAGACAATACTCAACAATCTCCACCTTGGCTTAAATCCTCGAAGTGGAACTCCCAATGGTCGTCTCCCAATCCCCTACGGGGCAATCAAAAAATTTTACAAATCCCAATTAAGTCTAAACAATGCTTAAACTTGATTAACAAAACTGGTTTTGTCAACATATCAACAGGATTGTCAGCGGTCCCAATCTTCTGAAGAAGAATATCTCCCTCATCAATAATTTCACGAACAAAATGGAACCTCACATTAATGTGTTTTGTATATGCATGATGAACTTGATTCTTTGCTAAATGAATAGCACTCTGACTGTCGCAATGAACATCCATATGGTCCTGTTGGACCCCTAAGTCATCAAGCAAACCTTGAAGCCAGATGGCTTCTTTAATAGCTTCTGTTACTGCCAAGTTTTCTGCCTCAATAGTCGACAAAGCAACTGTAGATTGCAAGGTTGATCTTTAACTCACTGGACCTCCACCTCCACCTGTCTAAATCACCTGCAAAATCAGAATCCACATATCCAACAACACATTGACTAGTAACTTCATCTTACTGAAATAATAAACCAACATCCACAGTACCTAGAATATATCGTAGAATCCATTTCACAGCTTGCCAATGCCCTTTTCCTATATTATGCATATATATACTAACAATACTAACAGCTTATGAAATATCAGGCCTAGTACACACCATAATATACATCAAACTACCACCAGCACTTGCATATGAAATTTGAGTCATGTAATGACTCTCCTCGTCTGTGTTAGGAGACATAAAAGCATTAAGTTTGAAATGAGGAGTCAGAGGTGTACTAACCGGTTTTGGATTTTTATTCATCCCGAAACATTATAGTACCTTCTTCAAATACTACTTTTGACACAAACCAATCTTGCTTTTGCTCTATCTCTTTCAATTTCCATACTTAGTGTCTTCTGAGTTTCTCCCAAGTCCTTCATCTCAAATTTATTACTTAGTTGAGTCTTTAATCTTTCAATCTCCACTTTTCTTTTTCATGCTATAATCATATCATCAACATATAAAAGCTGATAAATAAAGGTTCCATCTTGTAGCTTGTGAAAGTATACACAATGGTCATAGTGACTTCTTGTGTACTTATGCTCGATCATAAACCTATCAAATTGCTTGTATCATTGTCTTGGAGACTACTTCAAACCATACAATAATTTTTGCAATTTGCAAACCCAATTTTCTTTTCTAATAACCGTAAACCCTTCTAGTTGAGACATAAAAATATCTTCCTTCAAATCACTATATAAGAATGCCGTTTTGACATCAAGTTGAGCCAACTCAAGGTCAAACTGCACAACTAAAGCCAACAAAATATGAATAGAAGAATGTTTTACTACATGAGAGAATACCTCGTTGTAGTCAATGCCTTCCTTCTGAGCATAGCCTTTAGCTACCAATCTGGCTTTGAATCTCACATTGTCTTTTCATAAAGATTCCATCTTCTTAGCATACACCCATTTACAGTCAATTTCTTTCTTCCCTTTTAGTAACTAAACCAGCTTCTAAATCTCATTTTTACGAAGAGATTTCATCTCCTCCTCCATAGATTTCTTCCATTCCACACTCTCTAAACTCCTGACAGCTTCTTCGTAGGTGGATGGAATATCATCTTCAATAACAGGAAGTGCATATGCCATAATATCAGTAAACTGATCAGGCTTTCGAATTTCCCTTCTTGATCTTCTGGTTGTAATAGAATCTTGTTGCTGTGGAGGCTTTTGGGTAGGTACCTCCTCTTCATTATCCTCATCCTCATCATCAAAATCAACTATAGGACTAGTGTCTGTAACATCAGAAATTACTAGAATAACTAAAGTCTTCAATAACTCCACCTGCTTTGAACTACTCATGGTCTTGGTTGCTTCAATTTCTCTTTCATGCTTGTTCTGATTAACCATAGAAGCCTCATCAAAAGTCACTTATCTGCTTACAACAAATTTCTTCTCATTTGGACACCAGAGTCGATATCCCTTCATGTTAGTGCTAAAACCTATAAATAGAGCTTTCTTTGCTTTTGGATCCAACTTGCTTTCCCTGACATGATATTAAGTAGGACAACCAAATATGTGTAAATACTTGTAATCAGTACACGGTTTACTAGACCATACCTCCATGGGTGTTTTACCCTTGTTTGCAACAGAAGGCCATCGATTAATAAGATGGCTTGCATAAGTAATTGCCGCAGTCGAAAACAGTTTGCCTAAACCAGCATTAGACAATATACACCTGACTTTCTCAAGCAAAGTACAGTTCATGCTCTCCGCCACCCCATTTTATTGCAGTGTCTCCCTAACCGTAAAGTGCCTCACAATACCCTCATCTTGACAAACTTTTAAAAAAGGATCAGACTTATATTTGCCACCATTGTCTGATCTGAGAGTCTTGATCTTTCGACTGCTTTGCATTTCAATCATCTTTTCCACTTCAAGAATATCTTTAAGACTTCATCTTTATGCTTCATGGTGTACACCCATACTCTTTTAGAGAAGTCATCAATAAAAAAAACAAAATAATAGCTATCTCCCCAAGATGCATTTTTGGAAGGTCACCAAACATCAATGTAAACATAATCTATAATGCTTTTAGTGCGGTGAACAGCAGTGCCAAATTTCACTCTAGCTTGCTTACCTAGCACACAGTGTTCATAGAATTCCAATTTACATGCCTTCGCACCTTTTAATAAGCCTTGCTTCACCAATCCTTGCAACGCTTTTTCACCAGCATAGCCAAGACGCATATGCCATAAC
>JANIIA010000005.1:64638081-64648149 GCA_027478495.1 Erythroxylum alaternifolium
GTCTAGATGCAATTTATTAACCATCCTATATTGTTTCATTATATATCTCATACATAATGAATGCATGGCAAAGCCTAAGGTTGGCAATTTTTTAAATGACATGCAATTACATAATATCACATACTATTTGCATTCATTTATCCGTTCATCACATGAACTAATAAGCCACATTTGATTGTCCATCCTAGAAACATAAAAATAATTACATGCTTTTTAGGCCTAAAATATTTTTCTTGGACTTGGATCTTTCGTTTCGAACTCTTCGCTCATATGACCGGCCCATTTGGCAAAAAGTGTGTAACGACTTTTCTTTTTCAACAAAGTTTTGATTTTCATAAAAACAAATTTATCACTTTGAAAACAAAAATTCAAGCACTAGGTTTTTATCAAAACCGAAACTTGTCCATATGAAACAAAAAATCCAACACTTGTTTTCCATCAAAACTGAAACTTGTCCATATGAAACAAAAAAAAACATCACTTATTTGTTAATCAAAACTGAAACTTGTTGTGTCATAAAATCAAAAATTTGTCATCACAAAATTCTAGCCCTTTGGTTTTCTAACAACCGAAACTTTACTAATACACTTCAAACAAAACCGATACCTTACCTCTTCATTTCTTCATTGATGGCTTCTTCATCTTCATCATTACATGATTTTGCACATTACATAATAAAAGAAAACATAAAGATGAAATCAAAGAGGAGACATGACGATGATAGGCCACCCTTCTTGTTATAAACCAAATGAACATGGCAAGCCATACATGATACGGTATATGGCAAATAATTATCATAAGAATAAGATGGAGATTATATTACTGACTCCTTTTTCTATGGCTTTAACTCCTCGATGTGCTATCCTCTCCTTCTTTAGCCTTGATTTTGAATCCTTTCCTTTGTCAATGTATCCTCTCCCTTTTGTTGTACCCTTAACCAATCCGATCTACTGATAGGTGTGCATTAGGATACGATTTTATAGGTAATTGGCATGTGTTTTCTAGCATAATTGTTCTCTATTGTTCTATTTTAGGATTTATTTTGTATGTTTTCATTAAGTTTGATTTCCATTGTTTTCTTATGTGTTGGATGCTAATTAAGGGTAAGAATTGTTTATTTCTGTGTAGGAAAGGAGAGGAAGGAAGTTAGGATGAACAAGAGAACATATAAGAGAAGACAAGAGGATCACTTTTGGGACTAATTGAATTAGGAAAATTCGCATGGACGTGAGAAATCAAGACAGAAACCTTTTTCCTATAATTCCCATACTTGTGGGAATTATGCAGATTCCCACGGACGTGGGAATTGAAATCAGAGGCAATCTACGAGGCTTCATTAAACCTAATTTTTTGGACTATATAAAGAGAATTAAGACTCCATCTTCAAAAGAGGACGACACCTACCTGTAAAAAGACCATCCTTGCTTGAAGAACACATGTTTAGAGCATCAAGGAAGGATTGAAAACAAGAATCATCATCAAGATTAGGTAAAATAGCACATCAACATAAAAATTCCAGATTTTGGCAAAGAAAAGGAGGAGTTTGAAGTAAATCACACGTTAATATAGAAATTACTTATAATAGATGATATACACAAGAAGGGGGGTTGAATTATGTATTCTTTTCACGAATACAAATTCTTTAATTTTTTTGATAAGAACTTCTCTAACATGTTAAAAGAATATCACTAGCGAAAATTGTTATGAGATAAATCGCACATAACTTCTATATACTTGTTTAAAAACAAAATATACTAAGTTGAGAGATAGAGGATAGACACAACGATTTTATACTGGTTCATCCCAAATCATGGGCTACGTCCAGTCCTCATATTTTGTTTGAGTATTCACTATACTTCAACAAATTACAAGTATTCTTTCTTTCTTCTCGAGCCTTTTTAGGTCTTGTACACCAAGTATTCTTTTTTGCTATCTTAGCCTCTCCAAGCTCTTAGCCTTTTCTTTCTCTCACTAGAAAGATATCGTGAGATATTGTTACAGTAGTTTAGCTCTTCCAGTATCGCACAACAAAATTTTTAAGTATACATTTGAACGCTCAAAAGTTGTAGAATCAAAGGTTTTTCGAAAGATTGAAAAGTTATAAAGTTCAAAGTTATTCACTCTTTGACTATGACTCGTATTTATAGTCTAAGTCTTCAACTGCTTCTTTGAATCTTGATAACTACTTCTTGATTCTTGATAACCGCTTCTTGATTTTGGATAACCACTTCTTGATTCTCAACAACTGCTATTTAGTTGAGTTCTGTAACTAACTCGAACTAACTAACTGCTCGATGTACTCGTGTATCTTATGCTTTGTATCGTCTATGTTTTCTTTTGTGTCTTTACTTCTTTTTTGTTTTACTTCTTCTATGTATTTACTTCTTTTGTGTTTCAACTTCTTCCGTCTTCTACTTCTTCTGTGTTTCGTTTCTTCTGTCTTCTACTTCTTCTACTTCTTCCGTGTTTTGACTTCTTCTTTCTTCTACTTCTTCTGTGTTTCGTTTCTTTTGTGTTTTGAATTCTTCTGTCTTCTACTTCTTCTGTGTTTTCTTCTTCTGTGTTTTGTTTCTTTTGTGTTTTGACTTCTTCTGTCTTCTGTCTTCTACTTCTTTTATGTTTTCTTTCTTTTATGTTTCAACTTCTTCTGTCTCCTACTTCTTCTGTCTCCTACTTCTTCTGTGTTTCGTTTCTTCTATGTTTTGACTTCTTCTGTCTTCTACTTCTTCTGTGTTTTGTTTCTTCTACAAACTTAACACACTCATCAAACTAGTTCATTTATTTCTAACATTATTATTATTTGATTGTCATCAAAACTAATTATCGTAAAGTCTTCTTAACTTAACAAACATCTCATCCAAAGATAACGAAAATTCAACATTCTGTACTGCACAACTTTCGATACCAAAAAGTATCAAATACATATGTCAAGTATGACACAGATCCAATACATGCATAGGAAAATGGAGTGTGGTAGACTACTATGATACCTTTATGATCTAATATATATCATCTTCGTCTATAGGTCTCGATGTCTCCAACTTTATGCTAAACTGCATCAAAGAAATCTTGTTTTCTCTCATCAAATGCTAAAACTGCATTAAAGAAAACTTGTTTTCTCTCACCATATGCTAAACAGCGTTAAAGAAAACCTAAATGTTATCCAGCTGAATGCTAAACTGCATTAGAGAACATTTATAGGATTAAAAACTTATATCCCTTTATATCATGCCAAACTTTAAGGATATATCCGTATAAAACTGTATGTGTCTAATGACATAGGCTCAAGGTCATTCTTTATAAAAGCCCAATGACTTTTAAAATGCTTAAGATCAACGCAAATCTTAAGGCTTCTATATGTATTATGACAGTGTATGAAAACATATATTACTGAGGATAAATTATGATCATCATATTGATGAACCATCATACCGTCATAGTGCATCAAAACATACAAATGTACATGGAGCAAACATAACGATTCCCTAACTAACAGTGTCTAAAGACTTTAAAATACTCATACTGTATACTTGTATTTTAAGCAAGTGGGTAAGGTCCTTTAGTTAAAGAACCGGCTTATAGTTTCTCAGTCTTAAAATGCTCCAAACTTTAGTGTCACCTTTTCGTGTCAACTACTTAATGATCAAGAATTTGATTTCAAAATGCTAAGACCCTACTATATTCAATGTTGTTGTTAAACAACACAGAAGCTTGATTATCACATTACAACTGAATGGGTTTAGCCACTGAATCAACTACAGATAACTCAAAAATTAAATTTCTGAGTGAAACCGTCTACTAAGCAGCCTTATAGCATGCACTTTGCATGCATAGTCGAGGAAATCACCAGTGTCTATTTGACACTATTCTACGACATTGTACCATCTGCAACCTTAAACTATAATCTTAAGTGAACTTTCGATCATTCGGACATATAGCTAAATTTAAATCTAAATTTAGTCTGATGACTTTTCTATATGTCAACATATAATCCTTGATTCCCTTAATTGTCTCAACACTCACTTAACTGGATTTCAATGGTCTACATCCTAGGTTAACCAGAGATTGACCAAATAGTCAAACAGAAAATGTAATGTTCTCCCTCGTACACAGCCGAGTATACATTAGGCTATCAACCGTACTAGAATACAAAACATTCCTTATAACCTCTCTTTACTTTATTCTTTGGTCATTGTGAAAAAGATTATCTCTCAATATGAGAGATAGGTCTTACGACAGGTGTACTGTTAACCGTATTAAACCTTTGTAACATGTACTTAATGTATGCTTTCTGTGAGAGGTGTTATGAGTGTTAAGATATGTCCCAGTGAATCTGAATACCTAGGACAAAAGATGCTACACTAAGGTCCTTTATGTCAAAGTTCTTAACCAAATGTTGCTGAACCTTATACAACATGGTCAAATAATTTGATGTGAGCAATATATCATCCTCATGTTGTAGTAGGAAGATAATTTTGCTCCCCTAAGCTTATAGTACAAGCATTTTTTGAACTTTATGTTTTATGAAGTTGAAAGAAGTAACAACCTCATCAATTGTAAGGTATCGCTTTTGGGAGGTTTGATGTAAATCACATATTAATCTGCATAACACGCAAATCATGTCAGTTCCATCAGGATCCTGAAATCCTTCTGGTTGTACCATATAGACTACTTTATAAAGGTGTTTATTCAGGAAAGTGGTTTTGACAATGATCTGATGTAACTCGTCATCATTATGAGCTACAATTACCATAATCATTTAAAATGTATCCTACGAGGATACCAGAGAAAATCAATGCTTCTCCCTGAGTGAACTATTAGGCAATTGAGCTAGTCCATAAACTGATGAACTTTATCCTAAAGTCCTTTAGGTCTTAAACTTTATTTATAACTAACGGTTCTGCAGTTATGCTACAAAATCAACTAGTTCCCTAACCTTACTATCTTTCATAGCTTGTATCTCATCAGTCATTGCAACCCACCACAATTCCACTGCGGGTACAGAAACAACTTCTGTAAAAATAACTGGATTCTTAATATGTCTAATATTATAGTCCTATTCACCTAATAGACTATGATATCATATGGGATAAAAGGTCATCTCACTTTGGTGGATTTTCATAATTGTATTAGATCTTGTACCTCCAGGATCCTCTGAGTGTAGAGGTATGGGTTCCTATTCCTGTACAGGTACGATACAAAGATCTAAATCCACCAGATCTAACTACATGAGTAGTGTATATATAATAATTGTAGTATCTACCCTGTTATCATCCTAAGGGTCTAAGGGCCCACCATCCTTACAGACATCGTATTCCAAAAACTCAGCTGTTTGTGATTCCACTATTCTGTTCCCTCCTTCTCTACAGTAAGATCTCACTAAATATCAATGAATAGAATGAGTATGCAATTTTTCTTCATAAAGATTATACCACCTTAGTAGGGTAGCCTCATACATTAATGTGTATGAGACTGAGTTTTCACATTTCTAGATTATTAGGTAGCTCAGTCCTATTCTGCATTAACTTTTTCAAGTCCTTTAAGGTGTGGTTATACCTTTCGGTAATACACCATTTTGTTCAAGACTATCTGGTATAGTGAATCAAGTCACTATGCCAACCGATTCTATATATCTAGCAACTAGACCTTTTTGAAGTCCTTAAACGCTATGTTTGCCATGATATTCTCCTCCATAATCAGATCTGACACTTTGAATGAATTTTCCCATTGGTTCTTAACCTTCAATCTTTAAGCGGGAACTCATAATTGTAATGGGAATAACCATCACAAATGTCAGAATACTTTTGAATTACACAATGTAACTGTATAAGGTCTTCTGATATCCTTATGTATCAGACTCAACAAGTCAGAAGTATAAGTTGACTTCAATATCCTTATTAGTCTACTTACCGCTGCAATAGTCAATACATATTCCTAGATCACCATAATCTAGAATTGAGAGAATTCTTTCCTTAATCAATCTCTCAACCATAGCTCTAGAAATGTGGCTTAAACTTTTATGCCACACCATGTATGACTTTTCATTCACCAGTGTCCTTCATTTCACGACTTGTTCAGTAAGATACGAAGAAGCATATATCTAATTCGGGATAAGACACATTCTATACAAACCATATGACACGAAAGTTGTACCATTATGTTTGGCATTAAACACAACTGTATAAAAGAAGTATTAAATACAAAAACATCAACTTCCTTTGTCCAAATTGATCCAAAGATCATATATAAAATGTGTCATGTAAAAACCTCAATGAACCTTACTACAAGATTTAGTACATACATCCCCTATAGATATTACTTCTTTCTAAGCCTTATACCATTGGTTACTTTATGTCTCTAAGACCTTCACTAGCACTGGATTGACCAGCATCAGCATGTGGAGAAGATTTAATCCATCTACCTTTAATCTTAGTGTGCTTCATCTTTTCCTTCTCTTTAGTTGCTACGAGAACTGTAGGAGTAGCAAGGTTGAGTTTCTCCTCCTCAGCAACGCAATAGGAAATCAAAGCATTGAAGTTCCCCTCCTCATCCTGTGAATAATATGTCATCACCAAATTACTTAACTATGAAGGGAGTGTATTTAGAGTCTGATGAACTATAATGACATCAGGAAGAGGAATGTTTAACATCTTCAGTATCCTGTGAAGATGAATCATTCTTGATATGTACTCTTTACTCCCCCTTTTCCCTATACACCTTATAGAAAATAATTCTTTATTCAAGGAACTTGTCTCAACACTATAAGAGATTGTGTACCTCTAGGAGACATTTCCAAGAAATTACTGTGCTATGTCTGTGCCCGGAAGTTCACTAAGCAGATGGTTAGGTACGAATCTCTTAATGGTCATCAGACATAATCTGTCAGATCGATCCTGGGCTTCATAGGCTGCTTTATGATCTTTCAAGCTCGTGGATGTAGGTGGAGATGGCTTATGTATCTATATGGCCATATCGACCTCATCTATTTCCATAGCATTCAATACATCCTCTGTCTACATTTTGTATTGAAACCAGTCAGGGTTTCAATGGTGACATTGATTTTATTAACCGAAAAGGTGACTCTTTAGTAACTTTAATTAGATCAGCACAAATTTAGGATAACAACTATACTCAAAGCCATTAAACAGTATCTTTCCTGAAAATCCGATCACACATATTATAAAACACCTTTGGGCCGAATACATAATATATGCAATTAGACTTTCACATAAAAAGCGATCAGAGTACAAACCATCAACTTTCACGACATTACCACCTTTGGGTAAATAGATTGTTTAAGCAACGATTTTCCTCTATCTAGTGCCTTTATAATCATCTCAAAACATTATATAAGGCCAACACCTTTGAGCAGAATAACCAAACATAAAGCCAGAGACATCCCCCAACATGTAAGTAGAACAACCCAAAATACTAACTTGAAAAGCCACTTTGGTGGCTATATTCTCATCAATATCCCAGAAAGTCCACTAACATAAGGGATATAACTTTATGTTATCCTCATATTCTTTATGGGCATATGATATGTAACAATGTAACTTCAATAAATATGAAATCTGAATGCACAGTCTCATTGTCACATACCCGTACTAAAGACATTCTCTAAAAACTTCATTTGAGACTTTCGTAAAAGAAAAATCTCAATAGAGTGACTGTCGTGCACTACTTGATACCGAACCGATTAGCCGAGACATAAGAATCCCATGTATCTCCTTTATCGTAAGTTCGTTGCATGAAAATTCACTCAAAATGGCTTCAAAATGTCTCAATTCCTTTTCCGATTAGCCTCATGCGAACCCGAACCCTGAATATAAGACTCGAGATACGACAATTTGAAGTATCTCCTTCATGTGATGTCTGAAGCATGAAAATTCACTAGAAATTGGATCTGAAATATCCTTTTTCTAGAGTTAAACTTTAATTTATTACTAATTTAATAAATCCAGAAAAATAGAAACATTACTTTATAAATTTTCCAGACCTAGAAACTGACCCAAAACACCCCACGACACCCTTACGGAAAATCTGAAATTTTTGTGTGTGTGTTTTTTTAAATTCGCTGTAGTAGAATCCGTACGGCTGATGTCAGTCGCTGACGTGGTCTTCGGCATGGCTAACGTGCCCCAGATGCGTCTGACGTGTGCAAGTTAGACGCCGCCGATGTACAAACGTGCAGTTACTGTGCGACATGCATCCTTCATCGACCTATTCTTCGTGGACGGATTAGATGGGCGTGTGTGGTGCACACCCCCTTTTCCCCACACCCGTAGGAATGCGGGCCGAGTCCGCTCCGCATGGTGAGACGCTGCAACGTCTAGTTGGCATGTGCACGACACTCTCCGCGTCTACTATAGCAGTGTTGGGCACGTTTTTGACTCATTTTCCAAAGCTAGCCTTATGTATACCACTTATACATAATTATATACATAAAAAAAACGAAAAATGAATAAAAAACGAAGGAAAACCATATGAGATGAAAAACTGAAAAACCTTCGTTTCCAGTAATCCGATCACGTAACCGCTCTGATACCACGTGTAATACGTAGAACATACCTTATTATGTATCCAGGATTAGATGTGAAAGGATTAAAAACGAAGGAATGCGGAATACCTGATTTCGGTTCCATCTCTAATTTCGAAGCCAATTCGGGCCACCAAACGAGCTCCAATCTTTCGAGACCTTTATGGAAAGTGTTAACCGACATATGGTTTAGGTCTTTCTACAATTTTCTCAAAGCACGAGCTCTCTTAACGGATCAGAGATTCCTTATGCTTGTGATTGATATGAGCAATTGCAGGAGACCATAACCTATTTATATAGCTTCCATATTGGGCTTCCCATCACAAGGCCGATATGGATCAGGTTCACACTAAAACGGATCCATTTTCACCCGAACTTTGAACCATTGATTTAGATCATTTATTGGGCCATTTTATTATCTTTATCTGGATCAAATTATGTAACTTAACCGATAATTTATTTTAAACTAAATAATGCAATTAAATATTGTCTACTTAATGAGAAAATGAAAAAATTGCCCTTAGGGGTAAAATTGTCTAACACTCTCTTCTTTCGCCGCGAAGTTCCTGTCTCCTCGTAGTGTCTCCCTCCTTCTCTCTCTCTCCCTCTCATTTCCTTCTTTGTTAAGCTATGAAATTTCTCGGTTTGAACGCAGAAAAAGGTACCTTCGATACTATATTGTTCTTAATCAATCAACCTCTTCTCTTCTTCTTCTCATTTTTGTTTATTCATTTTTTATTTTGTTTATTTCAGACCTTGCTTAAGGATTTTCTGTCAAACTTTGCCGACAATGATGGCTAAGCTAAATACATGAACATCCTCGTTACTTCTCTCTTTCAGTATGACTACCATATACACACACACGGAGACACTAGATTTTTAAATTAGTTATGTGTTGCCTTCATTTGTAGATTTTAATGCTTGTGAAGTAATCATACTCTTGTTTCCACACTAGCAAGATGTTGCCAATCATAAGATCCGTGCAATTCAGATTGATCTCTAGGACCTTATTAATGTACGCTTGCATTTCCCTTTAACAAAATTTGGAGTTCAATAATTTTGACTTCATGCTTTTTAAAATACTTTTTTCTATAGTCTAAGGATTTGGATGAAGGATTCTTGGTACGAGTTACTGGGAATACCCGAAGTTATTGGAGTTTTTTCTGCAGCAATTGATGAATTGATGCCAGAGCCTACCGAGGCATTTCCTGACGATGACCATGACATATTGATGACTCAGAGGACTAGGACCCAACTGATAATGCAGATGGCTCTGACCCACATCAACACATGCCTCCTGAGATTAAATGTTATTAGTAAGCTTTTCAAACACTCTATTTCTTTCTTTCTTTCTTTCTTTTTAATCTTATAAGTGTTGGCCCTAGCCCCCGTACGGATGTGTCACCATTTGATATTTATTTGTAATAATAATAATAATAATGAGGGATATAGAAGTTTGGTGGTGGGATCATATCAAATAAAAGAAATAAGGTATAATTGTATTTTCTAAATAAAATCTTAGGAAGAGT
>JANIIA010000005.1:64805508-64825747 GCA_027478495.1 Erythroxylum alaternifolium
TCTATATTTTTTATTAGAGTTGTAAACTTAATTTTTGTAGAATTAAATATCTAAAATTTAAATTACTATAAGAATATTCAACGAAATAATAAATTCATACCCTTATAATTTTTTTTAAAGTCATGTTCTTAGAAGTCATTTTACACATAAACAGCTAATACTAAACAGCTAATTTTACCAAACATCAAATGACAAACAACTAATACAATCCGCTGATCAAATCAGCTGATAGAATCAGCTATCAGCTAACAGCTAATAGAATCAGTTAACAGCTAATACAATCAGCTAATTGTCAAACAGGGTCATTATCTCATCATTAAAATTATCTAACCCCACCCCCTCTCCAATCATTAAATAGTATTTCATAATCTCCAATAATTAAAAGAATAAACGTTGGAATGTTACTGGAAGTAAAAGTGAGCCTCTAATAAGGTAGGGCCTTAAGGCCAGCCTAGCCGCCGCACTCCTTCCGTGTCTTTCTGCCTTTTCATTATTCCTAGTAACTATTGGTGCTCCATCAGTCAGACGTATCAATCCTAAAAAACTTTGTCTTAGTACAAGAAACTATTATACACAACCGTAAACTCGTCAAAATTTAAGCCACAGCAACCATTTTGCATTATTCAGAAAGTTTAAGAGTAGCTGTAGGCCCTAAAGGGATAAGGCTTAGGCAAGTATATCTAATTATTCTGTTCTAGCTTTGATCTTCTAAATCTTATTCATATATTTATATAAAATTTGCGTAAATATTTAAATGAAATTTAATTCAAATAAGAAGATTTGGTCCTTTGGACTGGTGCGTGTCATGTTGGTTGGGTCACAGGATCGCCTTCATCATCAGCTCGACGGCAAACTAGCATGAAGTACTTGGTAACTGGTGACCTAAGCCCTTTTTTTTCCAGTTTCAATTCCAGCTACATATCAAATTTCAAACAGTTTGAAATTCGTTCAGATCCGCAAAAAAAAAAAAAAAGCGACAGAAGATGAGCGGTTAACGATTTTTGGCTGACTCTTTTACAATTTACATTTCATTAAAATCAACAACAGTTAGCAATTAAAAAATGGCCCAAAACTATTCCGCTTGCTTCTCATTACTTTGAAGATCTGGCAATGAAGCATTTTTAGTAATCGAAGAAAAGAGAAATCAACAGTTAAAGAAAATGAGGAGAAAACATGAGAATAATTGACTCGCTGGAGAAAAAGGGCAAGAGAAAAGAAGAGAGAGATGAGAAAAATAATAATAAAGATGAGGAAAAAACAACAATCTGTTTCCAAATTTTGAACGAAATCATGCTATTTTTTGTTGTCTTTAAGCATATCGTCGTATCAGCCTTCAGTCTACGAGTACACCTAATTGATGTTGTTAGTAAAGTAATGGATCTCGTACTGTACTTGTATGCACATTATGAACTAAAAGATACTACAAAAAATCAGTATACTATATGGGATCATACAAAAAATTTTAGACTGTACTGATCGCTATAAATGTCGATATATCTAAGGCAAAAAGCTAAAGTAGCAAAATCTCCAATAATAGATATCAGATATAATAAAGAAGGAAAAGAAGAAAGACAAACTTTTTTGGTTAAAGATATAAAAGCTTTGTTCTTTAAAGACCCTTTGCTTGAACCACTCAATCATACTTTTCAATGAGCTTATCTAAATCCTCATTAGATGTCAATAACAGTACTATAACATGTAAGTCCTTAGTTAGCAACTGGCAATGTATCACCGACGATGCTCTACACTACTCTGTCAGCTTCAACAACAATTTTGCAAACATAAAACATACTACAAAAATCCCAATTTAAATCATTAAAGAAGTTTCGATTTTTATCTTAACGAACACGTCTTTTCTATTGCGAAGAAGATGATGAACACCAAATTACCAAGGTTTTTTCTCTAAGATCCAATGTCTGCGACGTTAAAGCACGTCGACTTTCCATCATTTTCTCTCCATCTTTGTTTCCATTTTATGTTTAGGACTTTTTACAGAAAAGACTGCAAAACACGAAATCCAAGCCTTGATCTTTGATTAATTCAATGGTCTACAAAAAGAAATAAAGTTTTTTTTATTTTTAAAATTAGAAATTTTCTTTTTCTCTAATTGAGAAAATCCTAAATGATTCTCTACATATTTGAACTACCTAATTATCCTTAAAATTTTATATTTTAAAAGACAAACTTTATAATAGATGATTAAATATTAATAATATAAAATTAAGGACTATTTATAATTTTAAAAAATATCTGAAATGATATTCAATATTAATCACTATTAGTAACATATATATGTTATTAAAACTAAAATCAATACTAACTACATTCATAACTTTGGTTCATCATCTTCTTTTCAATTTTTATCATTCATATTTTTTAAAAATGAAAATAAAAATTTGACTATCTGATTAACTATTTAACTTCAATTATTTTATTTTAATTATAATATTTGTGTCTTTTCAATGGTTATAGCCTTTTAATATAATTATACTGATAGGTAATATAGTTTTTCCTATATAAATAATATCATGCATATAATTACTACTTTCAAGCATAACTATAGATGACAATATAAGTATTAAGAATTAAATTAAGTTATTGTATAAAATTTTAAGTGATGATTTCTATAAATCCTAGTAATGTAGTGTAAATCTTTTTAATAAACTAAATTCCAGTTTTGATTTATTTTCTATATATATTATTTTCAAAAATTCAAATCAATTCCACATATTTTTCTTCTACAAAAGTTTGACAAATTAATTTGACTAAGTTGTTTCTACATTTAGCCTGCAAAAAAAAAAAGACATAATATATAAGTTAACGTTAATGTTCTTATACAAATTTTAAGTAAGCACCTAATATTTCACAATTTGTAAACTTAACACTTGACATTAACATTCATATAACAATATTTATTAGTATAAATATTAATAATTTATACATAACTTTTTATTGTATGAATAAGTTTTTATATCCTCTTTGAAATTATTAATAATTTTTCTTATAAAAATTAAAATTTTAACAAATATTGACATTAAAGGTAAACTTATAAATTTATTTGGATTTTTAATGAATGGATTCTTAAAGAGCACAAGCTATGTTAACATGGCATGGTCTGAGCATATGTCGTCCCCGTTCATTCCATTGGTGTAATGTCACAACATCTTATTTTGTCCCCTGTGGCTTGATGGGAATCATCACGCATTTTTCAGAACCATTTAATGAGAAACAATTCATCAGTGATGTTAAGGAGATCTATTTACAGTGCGGCTACTCACGAGAGCTTCAGTAAGCTGCATGTACGGAATGGGAAAATTAGACATATTTCTCGTTGATTACTCCCAGTACGAAAGATTTAGATGCTAACTACAAGCGGGGGAAGATCGATAAAGACAAAAGTAGTCGTTTGCTAGATTCTATGAATGATTTTTTTCCTGCTAGAGGGCCCAAATATGAATATCATTCCATCTTTACATCTCAAAAGAAGATGTGTGTTAGATCATAATTATTGTCTCCAATTATCGCAAGTCATCAACATAAAGTTGTGCACCACCTCGTTCGATGACAATAATAATGATGTTTACCTAATAATCTGTTGTTTGACCCCAGTATCAGAATCTAAATCCAGAGAGCTTTCTGGAATCTGGAAAGGGATAATGAAAACTAAAAGAGAATCAAGAAAATATGAAACCAAGCTAGAATTGGATGTTCTGTAAAGGATATCATGTGTGACAGATAATTAATCGTTTTCATTTTCATGAAATGCAATAGTATGTGATATTCTACCATGGGGATAAAAATGAAAAAGCTTATGGGCAAAATAGAGGATGGGAAAGATCTTTCTACCTTCAGAAAGTGACGAATGGGAGTCAAGGTTCTGACATGCATTTTCCTTATTGTTAAAGCATCCTCAGGTTCAACAAGTTGTTAAAGAAAGTTGCAGCGTAACCTCTAGTTGTTAGTGGCTTAGTTTATCAACTTCTTGTATGTACCTACAGAAGAAAGGGACATTCAGAAAACGTTAAAAGGTATCATTCAAAGCTTCAAACAAGGCAGTAATTATCAGGGTTCAAACTTTACGTCTATTCCACATGAAGTGTTGTATGCTTGTGACCATTTCGAGAGGCCTTTGAGGGGACTCAAGTTGTGATCGATGAATTGTTCATTTACGTCTGCCATGCACTTAACTACGTACTTTCACATCTTTGGCTTATGAAACTGATGTCAAATGATCCAAGCGAGCGCGTAGAACAGTAGTCACTTAGTGGTGTATATTGCCAGTATGGAGACTAAGAAAAGAGAGAGTTAAAAAGAAAGCTATTTCCTGTTAAAGCTGGGAGCTGAAAGCAAAAGATGTTAGAAATTTCACGTTAAAGCTAGGAGCTGAAAGCAAAAGATGTTAGAAATTTCCTGTTAAAGCTGGGAACTGAAAGCAATAGATGTTATAAATATTTAGACTAATATAATCATAACATTAATTCCATAATTATGACCATTAATTGAATTGTCTAATGTATATTTAATAATTATTATGGAATGATTAATAATTTACTAATTGCATTTGAGGCACATCGTAGTACTTTAATAACTACATGTTAGCTCATTAAACTATAGTTCATCACACCCTTGAAATGAGTCAACATATAGCTATTAGAGTAATACTATATACCTCAAATACAATTAGTAAATTATTAACTATTCTATAATAAGAATAACATATGGCAAGATTGTAAAAAATAGGGGCAACAGTGTGTGTGTGGTAAAATTGGGTTTTCTACCGTAAGCTTTCTCTCTTGCATAAGGTTTGTTGATTTTGATAGGTTGTGATGTCCAAAATGAAGAGAATGCATCAGGATTCTATGCTAAATATTAAAGGTATGTCAATCTTAGAGTGAACTTAATGCTCTAAATAAAATGCAGATCTTGACTTTGTGATTGTTGATGATTGCATTTGTGAATAACAATTAGTATTAGAGCACCATAGTCATTTGATTTTAGGGCTTGTATTTAAGTATGAACCTATTTTTGTTAAATAGGTTTTTAGCATAAATGACTTCGAAATGATGCATTGAGGTGTAGAAAATGTTGTTGGTTTTTATTGTTGCCTTTTACCCTAGTTTTGGATAAATAAATCACAGTTTTTTGGGTGAAATTTTGAAAAGTTTCGGTGTTGTTGTTACTGGTCGAAATGGGTCAGAGATTTCTAGTTTTAGAGCACTTTTGGCTGAAATGGATATGGGAAATCCATAGAGTATGAAAAATGGAAGAACTCCTAAAAAATTATCAAAAATCGAAGTTCAGAGAGGAAGTTACAAGCCGGTCGGACCCACAACTCGTCTTAAGGTCAGGGACAACCCAAACGGCGTCATCTTGACCCTGCTCACTAATTTTTATTTTTATTATTTTTAAATTTAAAAATTAAAAAATTTTATGTACAGTGCGCATAAGGGCACGTGCAAGGTCCTCTTTGGACCAATTTTTCATCATTTTGCTTCATTTTTAATTATCAGTCATAAAATTAAACATGTGAAACTATTTATGATGAGGAATTTTTAAATATTAATATATGTTTAAAACTTTGTGTTTTTGCCTATAAAATGACGTTAAGATCCATACAGGTAATTAATTATCCTGTCGATAATTACTACTTAGGAGGATGCTTAATATAAGGAAGAAATTTTATTTAAATATTATGAACCTCACAATTTTTCTATCCTTTCAATTGTATCCTGTGAATGAGTTCTATATTTGTTTAAAGAATTCAAGCATAAATGATATAATTAATTTTGAGAAAAAGAGCACGAATTGCATGATTCTGTTTTAACATACATATCATGGTTATTGCTCTTAGTTCTCATTTAGCTTTATATAATCCGAGAATCTCTGCTATCTTGACGCTGGAACAGACTAAAAGCAGTGGGTTGAATCTCTCATGATGAATTTGATTATCATACAAATGGACTTGGCCTTGAGAATTGATACACCACCTAAACCTATTGTTGATGCTACTGAGGAGGAAAAGAAATCCTACGAGGAGTGAGAATACTCTAACCGAAGTTGTTTGATGATTACGAGGTATCACATTGATGAATCCATTCGTGATAGTATTACTGAGGTTGATAGTGTAAAGGATTTTCTTGCTGTCATTAAGAAGAAGTGCATGAAGTTCTAAAAGAATGGAAAGAATGAGTACTTAAACATGTTTCATCACACCATTTATGATGGTGCAAGTGACAATAGGGCTCACATCGATAAGCTCATAGGTTGTTACCATAAGCTTAAGGCTATGAATATGGACCTTGGTGAGGATTATATGGTATGGTTTGTTATGGGGACTCTTCCTTCCAAATTTGATTCGATTAGATCAAGCTATAATGCTCAGAAAGAGTAATGAACTGTTGAGGAGATGACTACTATTTTTTCCAAGGAAGAGGATGGCATGAAAAAGGGAAAGGCAAGAAACATCTCCATGATGACAAACCATAACAATTCTCAAAAGAGAAAGCTCACTTCTAATAGCTTAAGTGACCAAAAGCCTTTCAAGAAGAAAGTTGTTAGTCCTAAAGGAAATGGACACGTGAGCTCATCTTCTGTTAGTAAAAAGAATAAGTTTTTCAAAAGGAAGTGTAACTTTTGTCAAAATTTTGGGTACAAGAAAGTTAAAACTCAAAGCTCACTTAGAGAAGAAAAGTAATCATTTAGTGATGGTTTTTTTAGAGTCCAATGTCATTGATGTGCCCTTAAATAATTGGTGGTTAAATACTAGAGTAACAATTCACATTATGAACTCTTTGTAGAAACTGACAAGCCGAAGAAGACTGACTAGTTTTGAGCAACATGTGTACATAAGAGACAATGCCAAAGTCAAAGTTGAATTTTTTGGGACAGTTAGACTACAGTTTAATAAGGACATCTTTTGGTGTTATATGATGTCACTTATTTACCCTTTATCAGGAGGAATTTGATTTTTATATCCATTTTGGATAGGCTAGGTTATAGTCTTCTTTTTGGAACTGAAAAATTGACTTTGTATCATGACTCTCTTTTGGTGGGAAATGAAATTTTATGTGAAAATTTATGCAAACTTGAGTTGAATGATGTTATTACTATTTCTTCTTCCTCTTCTCTTAATACTGTTGTTGGTTCCAGATGTATAAGGTTAGATTTAAGATCTTCTATGTTATGGCACAAACCTTTAGGCCATATTTCTAGAGACAGAATAAAGAGGTTGGTAAAAGATGGTGTACTTCAGGATCTTGATTTTTCATATTTAACTATCTGTGTTGATTGTATTAAAGGAAAATTGACCGCCAAGCTTAGAAAAAACAAAACAGATAGGTGCTTAGAATTGTTATAGTTGATTCATACTGATATATGTGAAACATTTATTCCACGTGCTATGGGTGTTTATAAATACTTCATCACTTTTATTGATGATTTTTTCTGGTACGATTATGTAGAGCTTATTCATGAAAATTTTGAATATTTGGAGGCATTTAAGATTTTCAAAACAAATGTTGAGCTTTAAAAGGGGAAGAAAATCAAGGTAGTTAATTCTAATAGAGGTGGAGAGTATTAAGGGCGTTATGATGAGAGTAGAAGGAATCCATGGCCTTTTGCTAGATGCTTGCAAGAATTTGGTATTGAAGCAAAATATACAATGCCAAGAACACCTTAGCAGAACAGAATAGCTGAAAGAAGAAACCACAAACTTCTTGAAACATTGCTGTATATATTAATTCATTCTAGTTTGCTTGAATTTTTGTGGGGTGAAGCGTTGAAAACAACTGCTTATATCTTGAATCATGTAATTAGCAAGTCAGTCCTAAAAACTCTATATGAGTTATGGTCAAGTAAGAAACCAAGCTTGCGTCATTTTCATATTTGGGGATGCAAAGCAGAAGTGAAGCCCTACAATCTGCAATCTAAAAAGCTTGATTTGAAAACTATTAGTGGCTAATTTATAGGCTACACTGTTGGATCAAGGGGTTTTAGATTCTATTGCCCATCTCACATGACTAGAATTATAGAATTAAATAAAGCTGACTATTTTGAAGATAAATTTAGTTCAAGTTAAGGGTCAAGAGAAATCTTATTCAGGGAAGAATGCATTTGAATCCCTGTACTGGTCGCTTCCGCTCCTACTAATGACCTGTGATTGAACAGATTTCAGTAGAATCTCATGATGAACCTTAGAATCAAACACAGGACGAAGTCATTGATACTGGGGATGATGAAGTTATTGTCAAGAGATTATAAAGAACACGTAGGCCTGCCATTCCTAATGATTATATTGTTTATTTGTATAAACATGAGTTCGATGTAGGAGATAATACTGAACCAGTTAGTTTTTAAGAAGCCATGAATAGTCCTCAATTTGCATTATGGATGAATGCAATGAAAGATGACCTAAGTTCCATGTCGCAAAATGAAGTTTGGGAGTTGGTTGGACTACTTAAAGATTGCAAACGCACTTGCACCTACAAACCCATTGGGTGCAAGCGGGTTTACAAAATCAAGCATAACTCAAGTGGACAAGTAGAAAGGTATAAGACTAGACTTGTGGCTAAAGGCTATTGTCGAAGAGAAGGCATTGATTTCAAAGAAACTTTCTCACCAATTTCTACCAAAGATTC
Source organism: Erythroxylum alaternifolium (assembly GCA_027478495.1). Taxonomy (NCBI): domain Eukaryota; kingdom Viridiplantae; phylum Streptophyta; class Magnoliopsida; order Malpighiales; family Erythroxylaceae; genus Erythroxylum; species Erythroxylum alaternifolium. The sequence continues at coordinate 64,814,145 of JANIIA010000005.1, forward strand.
ATTGCGAATCATCATGGCTATAGTTACTCATTTTGATTTGGAACTTAATCAAACGGATGTGAGGATCGCCTTCTTGAATGGGGATCTGTATAAAAATGCTTATATGACTCAACCAGTTGGTTGCAAGATGACTACTAAAGAACACATGGTTTGCAAGCTCAAGAAGTCTATCTATGGGTTAAAATAAGTGTCAAGACAGTAGTATCTTAAGTTTGATATGGTTGTCAGTGCAAATGGCTTCAAGGAGAATGTAGTTGATCAATGTATATGAATGAAGTTCAGTGGGAACAGTTTCATTTTTCTAGTGTTGTATGTTAATGACATTCTACTTACTTCTAGTGACACTGATATATTATTTGAGACAAAACAACTATTATTTAGTCATTTTGATATGAAGGATTTTGGTGAGGCCTCTTATGTACTTGGAATTCAAATTCTCTGATATAGAGCTAATGAGATTCTATGATTGTCTCAAAAGAATTACATTGATCAACTCTTGAAAATATTCAATATACATTCTTATTTTCTTGGAAAGGCACCAATAGTGAAGCGTGACAAGTTCTCAAAGGCCTAATGTCCATAAAATGATGAAGAGAGATATGAAATGAAATTCTTTTCTTATGCATCACTTGTAGGCAATTTGATGTATGCTCAAGTATGCACATGCCCTGATATTGCTTTTATTGTAAGTGTGTTAGCAAGATACATAAGTAATCTTGGACTTAGCCACTGGAAAGCAGCTAACAAAGTCATAAGGTATCTTCAGGGTAGTAAGGATCATATGTTGAATTATAGGCGAATTGAGGCTCTTGATGGGTTTAGTGACGTTGATTATGCAGTATGTGTGGTTGATAAAAAGGTCACTTCGGGCTACATCTTATTGATGGCTGGAGGAACTATATCTGAAAAAGTGTCAAACAGACATTCACAGCGTCCTTTATCATGGAGGCAGAGTATATGTCGTGCTATGAGGCAGCTTGTCAAGCAATATGGCTGTGGAATTTATCTCAGCATTGGGTATTGTAGACTCAATTTTGAGTCTGTTGAAAATGTATCGTGATAACTCTGCAGCTGTAGCTTTCTCTAAGAACACTATAAGTATTTCTTGCTCAAAGTATATTGATATAAAGTACTATTTTGTTAAAGAGAAAGTCGCTGAATCCCTCATTACTGTTGAGTATTCACCTATAGCTAGTATGTTAGCAGGCTTACCTATATTTGTGTTTGTAGAACACGTCTCCAGCATGGGAATGTTAAGTATCTAGCTTGATAAGATTAGTTGAAGTTTACTATTTTGTTTTGAACATATTAGCACTTTGCACGAATTGCTTACGACTTACTACTTATATATATGAAACATGCATAATGATGTTTGCAGTCACTTCTTGTTAATAATGATACATATATGTTGATGTATATATGTAGTTTGACAAAATGATAGGTATAAAAGGAGACAAATGTGTAGTCCTAGTTGTTGTATTGCATACATGTTGTTTTAATAGTTGTTGTTGTATTTGAACATCGTCAGGGCCTAATCATATGTAGTATATATAGCCTTTTGATATGATATTGTATATGATTTATTTGACTGCTTTTGGATGATGAAGAATGTTAGAAATCTGTAGACTAATATAATCACAACATTTATTCCATATTCATGACCATTAATCGAATTGCCTAATGTATGTTTAATAACCATAATTGGACGGTTAATAATTTACTAATTGTATTTGAGGCACATAGTAGTACCTTAATAACTATATTTTGTTTCATTAAACTATAGTTCATCTCATCCTTAAAATGACACAATCATCCTTTTCCACCCTTTAGAGTAGAACTTTTTATAAGAATAACATATGATGGGATTGTAAAAAATAGAGGCAACAATCTATGTATGGTAAAATTGGGTCTTCTATCATAAGCTTCCTCTCTTGCAAAAGGTTTGTTAATTTTGATAGGTCTTAGTGTCCAAAATGGAGAGAATGCATCAAGATTCTATGACAAACATTAAGGGTATGTCAATCTTATCGTGTACTTAATGCTAGATCTTGGCTTTGTGATTGTTGGATGATTGCATTTGTAAATAACAAAAGATACTTACAAAGATGTTTTAACCAAAGGAACGAGGTTGCTTTGTAAAAGATAGCTTTAAACATTTCCTAAAGGTGAATTCGGATATCTATCTATCTTTCTTTTGCTGAAACAAACAGGCTTCTCGGGATTGGATTGCATATTTCATTTGATGAATAATTTCTTTTAATGATCTACGTCAACTTCCATTTATGATGGAGAGTGATAAGAAGTAAGAAAAGAAATAAAAGACATGAGCTATTAATCAGATAGTACCCGAAAATAAACAAGGGGGAGAATGGATGTCAAGAATGAACATCCTCTGCTTAGACGTAGAGGGAAAGGAGATCATTAAGCATCATAATTCTACATCCACCTCACCAAGCAAAGCCAAAATAGCAATAATACCTGAATAAAGACAACTGTAAACTTCCAAATGACACAGTATTCCACTAATAACTTCTCATTTATATTTTACAAAATTCAAGCAAACACTACTCACTTCTTAACTACTCATATTATTGATTTCACGTTATAAGCGTCGTTTATCAAGCTCTCATTTGTTGCGTGACATGATCACATTCTTCTTCACATGATTGAGCAACCGCTCTCATCATCATCATTGTACATACCTATGGGATCAGAAGGTGGAGGTGGCTGGTGATGATGACTTTGAATGGGAGGGGCATAATAAGAAGCACTAACGCTAGGATACGCAGTGCTATAGCTGAGTCCATAGGCTGGAGAAGGCGAATAATACATAGGAAGATAAGGGTACTGCCGTGGAGGGCTGTGAGTCATTGACGGCCCATGTGGCTCAGTGTTCGGAAGAGCCATCGAAGAGACATTTTTTGGTGACGGGTTGCCGGAACTATCACTTCCTGCAGCTGCGGCACCATCGTTGGAGTTACCATCTTGTGTTTTCTTCTTCTTCTTTTTCTTCTTCGTAGTGTCATTTCCACTGAGAACAGTTGCAGTAGCACTTGGTTCAGTAGTTTGCTCACTGTCAGATTCTACTTGTTGATCAGCTTCACCATTGGTTTTGCCGGTTTTGGCAGCTTTTTCAAGATTTTCTATTGAAGTCTGTTGAGGATCATCGCCATTCTTAGCATCACCAGCCTCAGGGTTTTTAGTATCCTTCTGCTTTCCGTTGTTATTAGATTTTCCAGACTTTTTCTCCTTCTTCTCAGGCTTTTCTGGCCATAGTTCAGCGTGCTTTCCTGATCTCACCAGCTTCTTTATAAGGGTCTCTGCATCAACGTTGCCAGTTACAGTAACCTTATGTTGAAAAGGATCAATCTCCGTCTTGTAAACACCTGGTCATCACAAGAAGTGACATGCAGAGTTTCTCGTTATAACAATTGATGGAACACAACAGCAGTAGAATGAAATAGTTGTCATCTTTCTACCTTCAATACCCTGAAGTGCTTTCTTGACTTCCTTCTTGCAGCCTTCACAGTGGATTGAAACTCTCAAGTTCCATGTCTACAAGACATTGAAAATGAGTATATAAGTAAGCGAAAAAACTCAGAATACACTCTTAAGAAAATATTAACATGCAGGAGTAGCATACTATAATCAGAATGCCAATTGTTAAACCTGATATTTCAGTAGCTCTGGAGCATGTTCAAGTGGTTTAGTTGCCATTACCAAATAGAGAGAGAGAGAGAGAGAGAGAGAGGGAGGGAGGATGAGAGAAGAAGGCAAGGTATGGGCGGTGAGTGATTGGGTTGGTTGAGTTTAAGAGATGATAACTGGAGTACGATGGGAATTAAAGTATCGAAAATAAAGCAAGAAAAAAAAGAGCAAGGGTTAGGTGGATACCACGTCACTTCTACACCGGATGAAGAGTTACAGGTGTGATACAATCAACAACTCACGTGATCATACCACGTGACCAGTAGGCCTAAGTCCATTCCTGACTTGTGCATCACGCGCAAGAGAAGTTGCGCTATACATCTAATAAAAGGAAGTCTTCTTTCAGGGAACTGAAATGGAGCTATACAACTAAGCAAATAATTAGAGTCGTAGTACCATAGATCCTCCTTTAGTGTATCAAATTATGATCACTTCATGATACCATAAAGGTGGTTTTTTATGCGAATTAATGGAATAATGACACAATGTTTTCGACTTGACAACGTCATGCTTGTTTTGAGGAATCGGCAAGAAATTAGGTTCAGAATCGATCAGAAGTATCTCTACCAACCCAGAAAAGTAGCCATGGAGGAGACTATATCATTGCTCTGTACCACTGAAACCGGTGAGAAGATCATACTGATAAGCATCAAAAGTTTACAGACGACATAAATTACATCATATATGTGCCAACTTTGTTCTGAAACAGGACAAATTGCTCCTGATAGATTGATTATCTAGGCAATGAAAAATTAATTCTGATTTCCAGATGCATGCTTGCCTACGAAATCGGAGAGAAAAAGAGTTTCATATGTAAAAGATGATGGTAATTGGCAAGCAAACGAAAAGAAAAAACAAATGTGTCTAATAAAAAATTTAGGATATGATAACATTGCCAAAAAAAAAATCATAAATCAGAAGGTACTTCTAAATATACTAAAACATAGTACCATAATACTGGGATAAGGCCAATAATTCTTGTCTCTCACATTATTTAAGCCAATGGTTTTGCTAGGCTTTTAGATCCGGAGTTCCTCTGTCAACATAGGTCACTCACAATACAACTTGCTTTATGTTCTTTGTATTCTAGCAATTAGACAAATGTTCAATACTATAATCAAAGTATCAAGGTGATCAAAATCCAAAAAAGAATTCCATAAAATTCAGTGTCGTTAGCAATCTTAATGCGGCACACGACCTCACTGAGATGGATCTGGTTCCTTTATCTGGGAATTAAAACACAATGGCAATCTAAAGGGGAAACCCACATTCAGCTTCGACCAATCAAACCAGCAGCTGGGAACGAGTGCGACGTTCCTGTTTCGTCACAAACAGGAACGGCAGGCTCAGCTCACACTACAACAAACAGATGAATTTGCGACGAAACGAAAATTATTGCCAAACGTTAATATATTGCAACAATTCAAAGAATTCATCATCAAAGCTAACTATTTAGTGATCAAAATAAAAAGTGTCGTAAAAGAAAAATCTTTAGCGACGCATAACAGAAATCGTCGCCAAATATTGAATATTTAGTGACGATTAATAGAAATCGTGACTAAATGATACACAATAAGTGACGATGTCAAATATTCATCGCTAAATAAACTTATTGCGATGTTTTTGAAATATGTCACCATAACTTATTAAATATTTGGTAATGACTCTTTGAAATCCTCTTCAAAGGGTATATATTTGGCGACGATATTTAAAAGTGTGACGAAAAGGTCAATATTTGGTGACAAACTTTTTATTTTGTCGCAAATTAAACATTCAACGACGATGTTTTAAAATCGTTACTAAATGTGAAGCATTCAGTGACGATTTCTAGGAATCGTCACTAAATGATGCATATTCAATGACGATTTCTAGATATCGTCACTAAATGTATGACATTTTTCAAAATTATTAAACTAATATTTTTATAATCTATCATAGTTAAGATATGTTTTATTGCAGATTTGTTTTGAATGTTTACAACGTATTATTCAAAAAAAACTCACAACATAATTTTAAGTATTAAACAGTAATATTAATTAATCATTAGTATTTACTAACATTGCAACAATTAGTTATAAAAATTTTAAATAATTTTATCAATATAATAATATGATATATGGAGTAGTACGAACTTTGAATTAAAAGTTACCCAATTCATACAGTCATAGTACCAGAATAATAACAGTCTACATTTAATAGTACATCACTTGACCCCTAAGTAGTAGATATGTTGTTTGACAAATTATTACAGGTACGATAATAAATCAACTTTAAAGCTGAGTTCATTTGATTGACTCGCTAAATGACAATGATATAATTATTTATTTGGATTCCAAGAAATATGAGAGTTGATAAAGGTAAATGAGTCCCCGATGTTTGGATTCTCATGAAGAGTTCTCGCTCGTTCAAACGCACCAATTAGAACAATAACAGTTATTCCCTCAAATGTAGGATTTTTCACACCCTCTTGCAACAACTTTTCTGTTACAGCTAAACTTGTAGATGATACAGTGAATGAGTCACTAGATTTAGTACCTAAAACACAATCAATATAGAACTTAGATATTTTCATATTAGTAAACCATTAAATTAACTGAAATTAGAGTGACATGCATACGTGAATGAGTAGACGAAGTATGTGGAATTGACGAATTTTCCAAAACAACCGATTTCCTTAATCCTTATAGATTGTTGTGACATCACTCCCACCTCCATGGCCATACATGTCATCTTTGCGACTCAAGGAACCTTAAAACAATATGTAGTATAAACCATCAAATGTGAATATATATATAATAGCTTTATAAAAGGAAATGAGACGTACATAATAAGGAAAGTGACATTATTTGGATAATACTAAACACCTTGAAGCAGAAGATCAGCTATGGAAGGGAAACGATGATTAGTGTATGAAGTGGAGATTTTTTCTGCATTATTAGTTTTTCCAGTAGGGACAATTTTGCCACATTCCTCCTAATAAAATTAATTAGGGCCATCTGGAACTAGTCTCTATGTTGACATTCCTTGATTAATAATATTAAGAGGTATACTATGCAAAAGTCGATTTAGAATAAAATGTGTATATGTTTAACTCCAATTTCAATGACAAGTGAAACTAGTCCAATTTAGCACCTATACATCTTCAATGTGCCTAATGATATGAAAGTTACCCTTATTAAACTTTCAAAAATTTATCGTGTAATTTGTATTATATGCAAAATTTAGAATTTAAATGTGTGATATACATGACTATGTTCTTGATGTATAGAAATATAGTATTATCTATATGTCTCTATATTACTATTAATGGAAATGAAAAAAAGTGAAAAACTATATAGGTTAGTAATTTCGCAAACTGTCCAATTTTACGCGGTTGTCTCTGACACAAATAAAAGTAAAACCAATCAAAAGAAAAATAAAAAATGACACCAGAAATTTGGTAACGCAGTTTGGCACTCCTTGCCTATATCTGCGGGCCCTCACCTAGATTAATTCTTTCACCGAAATACAATAGATTTACCGAAGGCTTTACTAAGCTAACACCACTCACCCCTTGATACTATCTTGCTACATAATTGCTTAAAAAACTCTCCCACTTGACCCAAAATAACAGACACATCCTTCAGCAAACACCCATATATTCTAACAGGAAGTAGTCGTCACAAAAGTACATGACAATCATGACTTTTCAACCCTGACACTTTTTCCTCTTTAACATTCACACAATGACCTATATTAGATGCATACCCATCAAGAAATTTGACTGATTGGAGGAATTAACTGAATGATTGTTTCTCATTTTTTGACTTATTGTAACAAATAGGGGGAATAAAGTATAAACCATCATCTGTTCTTTTCAAATGCAAATCTTTTCTAATATTCATGTCTTTCAAATCTAGTCTAGCTTTAATAGTGTCTTTGGATTTCCCATCAAGTCCAATGACAGTCCCTAAAATGGACCCACAAATGTTTTTCTCAATATGCATGACATCAAGATTGTGCCTCAATAGTAATTCCTTATAATATGAAAAGTTGAAAAATATGCTTCTTTTATCCAATTTAGTTCAATATCATTTATCTTATGCTTTCTATTACTTGGGTGTTTGCCAGATGTAATGTTACCCAAATGTGACAGCTGGTAAATAATATCGTCACCCGACAACTGCATCAGAGTTTCACCCAACTCAACTGTGCCACTAAGCTGTTTACTTCTTTGCCATTTATGCCCATGTTCTAAATAACAACGATGACCCGTATAACATATTTTACTTCATATTTTTTTAAATATGTTTGATAATTATAAGCATGACAAGTCATATACCCTTTAGTGCTCCACCTCGAAAAATTCCCAGAAGCTAGGAAATCATTTATAGTCCACAATATAGCAGCATGCATTGTAAATGTGTTGGCTACAACAACATCAAAAGTTTATAATCCATATTCCCATAGATCGTTTAAGTCATCAATTAATGGTTGCAAGTAAACATCGATGTCCTTACCAGGAGCAGTAGGTCCTATAATAAGCAAAGACAACAACATAAAAGGTTCCTTTATATGCTTCCATAGAGGTAAATTATATAGGACTAGAGTCACCAGCTACATGCTATATGAATTACTCATATTACTAAAAGGATTAAATCCATCTAAGGCCAATCCAGTTCGAACATTACGACAATCTTGTACAAATCATGGGAACTTTCTATCAAGCTCTTTCTATGCCATTGAGTCTGCTGGATGACACATAATGTTATCAACAATGCGTTTCTCTTTATGCCACCTCATATCTATGGCTGTTTTTGATGACATAAATAGCCTTTGTAATCGTAGTTTAATAGGAAAGTATCAAACGATTTTCATCGGTATCTTTTTGCCTCTCCCATCATCCACCCACCACCTTGATGTACCACAAATAAGACACACCTGAAGCTCTATACTTTTCTTCCAATAAAGAACACAGTCATACTTAGAAGTATGAATAGAAATAAATCCCAATCCAAGGTCCCTTAATAGTTTCTTCGGATCATAGTAAGATTTCGATAACTTATGTCCCATAGGTAATGCATCATTTAGTAAGTCAATTAACATTTCAAATGACTTGTTACTCCATTCATTATACACTTTCAAATGTAACAATTTCATAATAAATGAGAGTTGAGAAAAATTAGAGCACTTCGGATATAATTGTTCTCGAGCAACTTTCAATAACTTCCCAAAATCATCTTCTGTCATACTACCAATTATGTTAGGCATTCCTATTTCATTCATAGTCTCCATATAATTCTGACAATCGTCTAGCATCTCATCAATCCCATCATCACCATCATCATTCACATCACAATCATCAACATCATTATTGTAACTCTCATCATAATATGTACCGACACTTCTACTAAAACTTACTTCCTTACGTTCACCATGATAAAGCCATGGACTATAAAATTTGTCTATGCCTTGGATGAGTAAGTGATTATATACAACATCTTGACTTTAGAAGTCCACATTTAAGCAATTAATGCATGGACACTGTATAATTCATTCATCACCCATTTGATCCTGTACAAATTGCATGAAACTCTTAACTCCTTCTACGTATTAAGTTGACCATTTTTGATGAGACATCCAACTCTTATCCATTTAGCTATACAATACAAGAAGATAACAGAGTTATAACATGTATTTTTTTGCTTTAATTAGGTTTAAAAAATGCACCAATTAAGTAAACAATATAAAAAAAATGAAACGACAACCGATATATAAAACAATGAAGGTTACTACTAATTCGCATACCTAAAGATGTATAGTTGTATAAAGTTGACTTGAGTTGTTTATGTTGCTGGAATAGAGTAGGACACTCTGATACAAATTTGCAAAGATAGAAAGAAGAAAAGGGATTAGCTTAACACATTTTAATAGCTTGTTTCCTCTTTTTATAAAAACCACAACAAAAAATAAGAAAAAATAGAAACAAACAGGCCCTTAGTATCATCCATTGTTAACATTTATTTTGCAATTATATAATTAGTTCTCATGAAAAGTTGTAAATTCTGGCAATTTTTGTTATATTTCATTTAATGAAAGATTTTTTTTGAATGACTTTTAATATGAAGAATCGACTTACAAATTTCATTGTGTATTTATTTGAATTTTTAAGAAAATCCTAAGGTTGGTGTTGTATTTTAAAGAGCTGCAAATTACTATAAATAGAATAGAAAAAAAGAATAAGGAGCTAGAGAGTATGTTCTTTCTATGACTTGATTCCTAAAAACATAAATAAAAGAAATAAAGCAATTCAAAGATGGTAAAGTCAAAATATCTTTTAGTACAAAATCCACAAACTTCAACGTTTGATAATAATGCTTCCATATTCACAACTGAATTTATGAGAGAGTTTCTATGATATTCTCTGTAATAAGTATTCCTAATAAAGATCTTCTATAATACTCCACTTATAATATTCCTTTCTTTGAACAAAACAAAATATATTTACATAAAGATTTTTATCCCTTGGGTAATAAAAAAAGGATACTAATTTTTTAATAAGTTCATAGAATGATGAAAACAAATATGAAAATTATTATGATTCATAAAAAGTAAAAAAGTACATATTCTCAGCTTTTAATTCGTTCAATGTATATTCTCAATAACAAATTAGATTATCCTTTCAAAGCCCTTACTAAAAATAATAAAGCAAAAACTTGCAAAGCCACTTAAGGAAAAAAATACATTTTAAAAACCCTCCATTTTGTGAGATTAGAATTCCTATAGACAAAACATTGTTATAGCTTCTTCTTTCAGGGTTGAACATGAAAATGAAAGCATAACCTCAAAACAAACACTTGCCTTAGTTTGTGTCCTTCTTTAGAAAGGACCTTTATCATACTAACAAACATGCATTTTAGCCTTCCAAAAATGTGTGTCGAATATGCTCACGCAAAAACTTCTAACAAACACTTATACTCTTCCATACCATTTTTGATTCAACGCTCAAGATAGGTTCTTCTTAACACCATAATTAGATTCACATATCATAATCTTTCTCAATTCGTCAATAAATAAAGTAACACCACCAATGCTTATTCAAAAGGGACTATAAAAATATTCAACACCAATACATTAATCCAATCTTAATAATTCATCCATCAATGCTAATAAAAACGTTAAATACACTTATTAAGCTAGTCATGTAAGCACCAATGCCAATTTCCAAACATACATGTCAATATTTCTTACATACTTGTAAAAAATACACTTGAAATTAATCTATGGAAAAAACTCCCAATCTAAGCTACTACACTTAATCAATGCTCAAGATTTTGGTATCTCTCAATATGTATAGTGACTCGTCATTATAAGAAAAGAACCCCTTCTGCGACGCTTTAAAAACGTCACAAAAGGTGGAAAAACGTCGCAGAATACCTTCTGCGATGTTTTTAAAAATGTCACAAAAAACGTCGCAGAATGTGGTTTAGGTAAAAGGTTTCTGAAAAAACGTCACAGAAAACACTGACATTCTGCGACGTTTTTAAAAATGTGACTAAAAGATTGGACTTTTTGCGACATTTTTAAAAACATCGTGGAAAGTCACATTCTGCTACGTTTTTGAAAATGTCGTAGAAAGCATTCTGTGACATTTTTCTTTTAATTATTTTTTCTTTTTTTGAAACTAATTTTAATTTAATAATTATTTTTTAAATAATTTTTTTGAAAAATCTTATTTGTTTAATATCCATTCAATATTATTTATATATTTTATTTATTTAATTCTTCAATTTTTTAGTATTTTTTGTAATTATTTACTAAGAAGATTGATGAACTAGGTAAAATGTTTAATCCGATTAAGCTATTTGTTATATACTCAAATTCAAATTCAAATCAAATGATAAGATTAAGTTTGC
>JANIIA010000005.1:64866380-64879574 GCA_027478495.1 Erythroxylum alaternifolium
TTATAATTAAAGCCTAATCACAGCAAAATAATAAAATTAATCCCAAACATATTGAAGAAGAAATCGGGGTCCAACAATATGTCCATCCAATGGACATAAGGTCCCCTAACGGACATAGATCCGATGAAATTGTGAGAATGACAATGTGAAATGAATGAAAGTTATCTTATGAATACTAATGAGATTCAAAGGAGATAAATGATGTGAATTGAGTAAAGATGAATGAGGAATTAGATATTTGGTGATCTTTTAATGCTAGAATAATCTTAGTGAATGATTGAGTGATGAACTCAAAATAATCTTGTATGATTGAAGTGTAAACCTAAGTTTAATTTAGACATATATGAGTTATGAAGTATGAATGATCATAAGATGTGAATTATGGAAATATAACCGGAATAGTCAATATGAGCATGCATTATACCTTGCACATATGCATATGTGTATAACTGAATGTTTATGTGATTGTTCAATTAGTAATGTGTGAACAATGTGTATCGCATGATGTTGATATATAGGATAGAACATAAACATCTAGACGTTTCCGGATCTTACAAGCAAATACTAATCTGGAGCGTACTGTGACTCGTCCTAGATGGTCTCACTTTCGTTTTTTTGTTCGGTTCTAAATTTTTGTATTGAATTACTACTTATAGATTGTGATTAAGACCATGCCGGACATTAATAGTCCAAGAAGTCTGATAAATGTGAAAAATAGGAAGTTCTTCATTAAGGTTACCGAAGGACTAGCAAAGCCCAAAATGAGGATTTAGAATTGTGAATCTTATTGAGGAATTGAAAGTGAATCCAAATTTTGAGTTTGAATAGGCAAAATGATATTTTGTGATTATAAAAGTATGAGTACACGATATAGATGATTGACCAAAGAGATTATTAAAGAAAGTACAAATAATAACCTATGCTATACATCCTAGAAGGATTACGCTGAAACAACATTTAGCAACTAAGGATGAAGAAACAAATGGCTGAAAGTATGACTAAATGTTTGATTTTTGATAGTCTTAACTGTTGGAGATATGTTTAGAGCTTATATTTTGGAGTTCCTAAGAACATAAGATTAACATGCAGTTCTGATTTGAATTTGATTCGATAGGAGATGGTATGAGGCATTATATGACAGAAAGAGTCGTTCGCCTTTGTATTGAAATGAAGAGGGCCTAAAAATGGTTGAAGGCCAGAATTGATTCGAGATACTATTGATAAATGAAATGAATCTGTAATATAAATTAAGTGATTCAAGAAAGATAAATGAGTTAGGTGGATTAACACCGAAGATATGTGATATAGTGAGATAGATATAAGAGTTTAGTGTATTAACAATGAAGAGATATGAAATATCAAGCAAAAGATGAAATGTTTTTGAGAGTATTGCCATGGCAAGTTATGTTAAAGTTAGGGAAAAAGGGGAGCTAAGCTTGACATAAACTGGTCCATATGAAATTATTATGAGAATAGGACCATTGACTTATGATTTACTATTATCAATAAAAGATGTTTCAGATTCACACAGTGTTACACGGATATGTTTAGGAAATATTGTTATAATCCGATATATATGTTATTGATACTGAAAGTGAAATTATGAGTAATCTAAAATATATTAAGGAAAAAGTTAAGATAGTGTGATATCTGAATAAGCGACTGAAAAATAGGGTGATTCCATCAGTTATTATCCCTTAAAAGGAACCGTTCGAGAGAAGAAGTTACATCAAAAATGGAGGAGTATATGAAGAAACATTGCCCCTGCCTTTTTATGATTCAGATAAGAATTTCAAGGACGAAATTTATTAAGGGGGAAGAATTGCAACATCCTGTTTTTCCATGCTAAGGGTTAGAACCTTGAATACTGTACATGAGAGATATCAATGAGAAAATTAGGAAATACACTTCATGCTCATGCATAATATAACATACATACACGTGAATTTAATTATTGCACACATTACAATGATTTGTCAATGTGCTTATTTGACATTTTTCGGGTATAAATGATTTTTTTAATGTGATTATGATATGGATAGTGAGTATTTTGCCTTAAAAATTTAACTGGTGAATTAAATTATTGATTTAGAATTTTTAGTAAAATTTGAGAATTTTCTGAAATTATTGGTATTTTTGGACTAGGAAAAATGTCAAGTGACAAGAAAATTGATAAATAGGTAGAAATAAGTGTCAAATGGCAGCAGAAACAATTGATATGTGATATTAGGATTTAATGACAAATTTTATTAAAAATTGGAGTATAAATTAAAGGCAAATGGACTAGCTTTTTAAAAAAGCCAATTGGAGATCACAATAAAATGACAAGTGGCAAGTGGTAAGTGGCAAGTTTCACAACACTTACCGCTCACCACTTACGATTTTTGTACCCAAATTAAAGACAATCTCATAGTCTTTCACTTGTCATTTAAGATACATGCTTCTTTTCTTCATCTTCTTCATTTTCTCTCTTCTTCACTCCCGACAATCTCACTCTCACCCTCATCATATTGATTTTTTTCCAACTCTTTCACTTTGTTTCTTCAAGATTCGTTATCTTCTCCATCTTGTTACTAAAAGAAAACAAACCTACTCCACTCTCCATGATGATGATCGTGTATCATAAGGAGTTAGGGTCTCTTGGAGACTTTTGAAGAAGCTTTGGGTAAATCAAGTAAGTAACATAGTAATCTTTATGGCTTTGTTAAATGAAGTATATTTGATGATAGTTTAAGAGGAGGGATGATCATAAAAATGATGTTTAAAAATATGTGTAACGTGGGCTAGATTATGGAAGGATATAATGTTGGATTAACAGAGTAAATGGTGTTTCATATATGTTAAAATGTGGGTGAAGAAATCAACACATTGACGTCTTGTTTTTGTGTTTATGATGATCAATATTTCATAAGTTGTTGTAGAGATAATTTTTCAATAGAAAGATCATTAAAAATGGTGTAGGAAAAAGTGCAGAAAATTTTGATAGATAAAAGGATGTTTCATGTTTTGTTTTCAATGTATATTAATGTGGATCTCTTTGGGTGTTATAGAGCTGAACTAGAATGAGTTTAAAGCCAAAGAAAAGGCTAGTGTATTGTCTTAAAGATAAAAATAAGTAAGATAATAAGTTAGAGATGAAACAAAAATGGAAATGAAGTAGAACATGTGTAGAAATTTGATAAGTAAATGCATGTGTTGTGTTCTTAATTGGAAAGTATAAAAACCATGAGTTACAAGTTGTTATGAGAGGAAATAGGTTGAGCTTGGAAGCTAAAGAAAAGGATCAGTGTAGTGTCTTGAAATGGGAAGAATTAAGGTGATAGTTAGAAGTGAAATGAATGTGAGATTAGAGTTGAGCATGCATAGAAAGTCGATGTTGAATGTATATATGTACATGTTTTGTTTTTAGTGTTCATGATCAATCATAGATTATGAATTGTTTACAAATGATATTGAGCTGAAACGGAGTTAAGAATAATGGGGTAAATGATAAGTAATTAAACTAGAAATGATAGACCAAGCATAAGATGTTGAATGTAGTAAGTAAAGAGTTAGAAATATGGAAAATATGGATGCAAATGGATAAATTTTGTGACAAGAAGCATAACTTTTTTTGTGGATGTCGAACTAATGCTTTCGAAGAGGACTCTGAGTTCTACAACTTCTATGAAGACTCTTAGGAGAGATTTTTTTTGTCTAAAGGGACAAATTTTCATATATCTTTAAATATCCAGTGAATGTCTGCCCAGTGGACATGATGTCCCTTCATTCGAACATGAACAGAGCTGGAAAGCTGGAAAAGAAGAGAATGTCCACCCGGTCATTATGAAGTCTGCCTAATAGACATTTACTGGCCATTTGGACTGAAATTTGCTTCGAAAGACAGTATATGTCCACCCAATGGACATAAGGTCCCCTAACAGACATAGACCCGATGAAATTGTGATAATGACAATGTGAAATGAATGAAAGTGATCTTATAAATGCTAATGAGATTCAAAGGAGGTTAATGATGTGTATTAAGTAAAGATGAATGAGGAATTAGATATTTGGTGATCTTTTAATACTAGAATAATCTTAGTGAATGATTGAGTGATGAACTTAGAATAATCTTGTACGATTGAAGTGTAAACCTAAGTTTAATTTAGACATATATGAGTTATGAAGTATGAATGATCATAAGATGTGAATTATAGAAATATACCCGGAATAATCAATATGAGCATGCATTATACCTTGCACATATACATATGTGTATAACTGAATGTTTATTTGATTGTTCAATTAGTAATGTGTGAACAATGTGTATCGCATGATGTTGATACATAGGATAGAACATCAGCATCCAGACATTTTCGGATCTTACAAGCAAATACTAATCTGGAGTGTACTGTGACTCGACCTAGATGGTCTCACTTTCATTTTTTGTTCGATTCTAAATTTTTGTATTGAATTACTACTTATATGATTGTGATTAAGACCATGTCGGACATTAATAGTCTGAGGAGTTTGATAAATGTGAAAATATAGGAACTGCTTCATTAAATGTGAATGTGAATGAAATAGGTGATTCTTAACATTATTGTTTAATATCAGACATCGATCCGATGGAAAATGTGAATGTGAATGTGAAATTGAACACAAACGATTAATTGAATATACATGAATGCATAAACAAATAAAGGCTATTGTGACCATAGTAGCCACCAAAAAAGAGCTTAAAGCTCATAAAGTGATTAAGAGCCAAAGGCTCACTATGTAAAATGAGCCTTGTATCCCCAGCAGATAAGGAACAGTTATTAATGAGCCCAGTATCCATAATAGATATGGGACAATTATAGGCACTAGATCACAACAATAATAGTTGGAAGTGAGTCTCATGAGAATTGCATATATTTTTTATATGTATGTTTTAAATGGTCGAAATGAACTATTTGATTGCTCTGAATGTGAAATGTGGAATAAGTTATCAAAGTGTTATGTGATGCTATATGATTATTGGTGAAATGATGTGTATTATATAATGACATGAAGTGTATATGAATTTGAAGTATGAATTGTTGTGTTATATGATATGACTGAGCCATCATGGATGGTCCGCTCACTGAGTTTGAAAAACTCACCCCAAAATTGCAACATTATTTTACAGGCTTAGAGGAGATGCCCAGTTGAACCAACTGGAGTCTAACCACTACATTCGGATAAAAGTTAGAGGTCGGGATCAGTTGTACCTACCTATTTCTACAGTCTTTCTTTTGTAATTTAAAATTGTATTCTGCAAATATTGTACAACATTTATACGAATTGAAAAGTGTAATAATTTTATAACTAGAAAAGTTTTGTATTAGGCCCAGATGATTACTGGAATACATGTTGATGTGTTAATTGTTTGTAACACTTGCGACTGAAATTGTTTTTGAATAAAATGGGTCGAAAAGGTTTATTGATTTTCTAAATATGCGTGTGATGCGTGAATAATTTGAAATGAGTATGATGATTGACTATCCTAGCATGCCGCTCTTGAATAATATGTTCTCGAATACCAACAGTATGTTCAGGAATATGCCCTATGAGAGTGGGGTGCTACAGAGACCTACAAAGATGATATAATTTAGATCATATAGGTATCATCTTAGTTTTCACACTCCATTTTCCCATTCATGTTAGCGAGGTATTAGATATACATGATTGTATTGAATCTGTGTCACACATGACATATACATTTGATACTTTTCGATATCGAAAGCCTAACAGGATAGAATGATGGACTATCATTATCTTTGGATCAAATGTTTTATTTTTAAACTTGGTTAATCATACGATAGTGTGACTTAACCAAAATTTTAAATTATTTTAAAACTAGAGTCAATATTGCAATTAAGTATTGTCCAAAGGGAGAATGTTGGATATTTTTGACATTTCGCATAAAGTTGGACAAATTTTTATTACATTTTTTAGTTTTTCAATAACTTATCGGTTAAGTTACGTAATTTGATCTAGATAAAGTTAATAAAGTGGACCAATAAATGATCTAAATCAATAGGTCAAAGTCCAGATAAAAATGGATCTTAATCAGTGTAGAGACTGGACCCATATCGAGCCTGTGATGGGGAAGCCAAATATGGATGCTATATATAAAGGTTAAGGTCTCCTGCAGTTGCTCATATCATTCATAAGTATAAGGATTCTCTGATCCATTAAAAGAGCTTACGTTTTGAAAAAACTTTCAAAAGGCTTTATCGCGTCCCGATGAGCAGTTCCCATGAAGGCGGTGGTAAATTCGATCTTATTACAGCCTCGAAAAGCTCTTTTGAAGTTATGGAACCATAATTAGGTATTTTCTGCGTTTCTTCATTTATTTCCCTTTTACGTTTGATCCGGAATACATAATTAAGGTCTTGTTACATGTTACATCGTATTGTGACAGAACATAGTTGGAGCAGATTTATTGAAACAAAGGATCCGAATTGTCACTCATGAATGCTGAAACAATCTATTTCTTTTAAAGAATTAAAATAAAAGTTAACTCATTTTTTCATCACAATCAATTAAATGTTATTGTATGACAATCAAGTTTGAATGTGATATGGAAGAGACGTCACTTAACACCTTATGAATTTTAAATGAAAAACTCAACCCATCTTAGTAAAGTATTAGACTATACAACATGGGGTCTATTTATTAAAAAACATATACTTTGGTTTGGTAGTTGAACTAAAATTAGATTAAAATATATGGAATATAACTATGTTCATAAGCAATGGACGATGGTAGCAGTGTATGCTTAGCTTATAGCATCAATGTCTGTACTTATGAGACTACATAATATTCTAACAAGCTCCACAAAGTTGGAATAGACTAATTGATACGGAGGATCTAAACTTATCTTATGAACCTCAAGCCTATACATAAAAGAAAACTTGCCCCACTCCACTAAGAAAATCCATTATCTAGACATGAATCATACCTTGAAGACAATTTGATACCACCAAATGTAAAAGGCTTGATTCCTATTGACAACTAAAAAACATCAAAGATAGAACGAACAACCAAAGAAATGCTAACGCACACCACAATTATGAGTAATCTTCATAGTTCTTTATCCTATAACATGGGGACTGAAAACTAAATTGGGTGCTTAAACCTGTCATTTATTAAAAAATAGAGCTAAATAGACCCAGAAGAATCTCTCAAGTGACCAAATTAATGAAGTAGCTTACGTTATGAAAATGGAAAACAAATCAGATTGGCATATCCCAAGTTTCCTTTTCCTCTAAAACTAGTTAGAAAGGATACACCCCCCATATAATTATGGCTATACATCAATTGCCATATCACCATTCACTCTCTTCCATGCAGCAAATAAAGGAAAGATAGAAAAGGTGGTGGACTATAAAAGAAACTAAAGTAGCAACATAATATCAATTCAAAGGTAGAAATTATGAGTTCACCATGAATGATCGCCTACTTAATATTACTCCATTGTCATCATTTCAACAAAAAACCAGTAATTAAAGTCAAAGGTGGATTTGAGCATGTTCATAAGTAAAAGTTGAGATAAGTGGACATGCTCCTAACTTGCTAAGGATCATGATGTTGATTAAAGTGAAACATATTGATGTAACTGTCTCTCCTTTTGTTTTTGATCTTAATATAGCAATGCATTATAACCATAGGAAAAAGGGTCTGCTATTGATAAATTTGAATATGCAAAACAAAAGGTTTCATTATAATTTTGATGTTTTACATATCACTTAAAAAGGTAAAATAAATGATTCCATATTATAATAACACCTAAAAATGTAAATACATACCAATCCTCAGCCACCAATTTGTATTATAGGTCTATTTTCGTTTTTGCTATCTCAAAAATTCAAGCATGTGAAACTTTCTTTCTTTTGACCTGAAGTTTAAAAGAGATTTTTAAGCCAAATAACAAATATGCAATAGTTGCAAGGCTCAAAACTATAGGTGCCAAAGGCAACGAATGATCTTCCACTAATGAAAACACAGACATAGATTAACAAAAATGGCTAATGAAACCATATCTATAACTTGTTGCAACCTGCACAAAAATGCTATGTCATTGATATGATAAAGTAATAGTACAAGATGTCTATCCATCATAAAGTTCTTAGCTATCTCTATTGGATGATCCTGCATCTTCTTGATCTCTTTAAATTGTCTTGTTTGGTTAAATCGATAACACAACTGTTAGGAGAAAGCATTTAAGAACCTGTACACATAAGATCACTAGGCAGACTTCTAACTTAGTACTCTATGCCACATTCTTGAAAAAGGAACAAACTTCCTAAAATTCCAGACACCTCCATCGATAGGCATGAACTCAACAAATCGTACGTTGCTTGGTCTATCACGAGTCAACTCTATTAAATCACAGAGCTCATCTTCATAGTTATGGTACAGTTGACCTAATAGCAACCAATATATGCACAAACTAAAAACCGCTTGTCTGAGTTTAGTATCAATAAAAACCTTCAAAGGATGATCAATAACAAAAGGCAGAGACTCATCTTTGGAATTTGGAATAAACGATACGATAAAAAATGCTTGGTATAAAGATGACAGAAGCATTAGAAGGAAATATACAAAGAATCACCAAGGAATATTAAAGAACATACCTTCACAAGATTGAAACATAACTTATGGCAGCATTAATTAACTCTATAACACTTTCGTGCCCTTTCCTCCTAGTCATGAATTCAACTTAGTTGGAACCAATGAATTTAAGCTGATACTTACAAAACATATATATTAAAATAGAATATCAGGGCATTTTGATAGAAGTTAGAACTAGTTGTTAAAGATCACTCAAACATTTCTAGGATTAATTGTCATCAAATAAACTTTCAAAATCAACTTTAATGTTGCTTTGCATAAGCTATAGTGTGAACATTAATAGGAAGCCTACTAGGCACAAACATGGCTGCAAGGCAGACGTGAAATAAAATCAATGCCAACACCTATTAGTTTCACGAGGATATAAAATGATTAGCACTATAACATAGGTAGCAGATTCTTGGTTGATTATATTTATCATAAGGAAAGTCATAAAAACAAAAAAGTACTAATTTAACAACTAAAGGTGGATTCTATCTATAACATAAAAGCTATCATATAAAGCTATATACCAATAATTAAATTTTCCATGCATTAGTGCAAAAATATAAACTAACCGTGTATATCACATGTTGTTTTACCCTAACAAATCCTTAAAAGAATGAAAAGAAACTAAAATTATTCTCTTCTCTTTTCATATACTGAATACACTAATATATACAAAGTCATTTCAAACTTATCTTCAAGCTCATTACTGAGGTTGGATGACAAAGATTTGGAAACCAATGTTCTAGCTCTCTCACAAACCAAGTCCCTCTACAATCATTACTATGACACTACTTGATAATATCCAATTAATGGTCAAACTTTATTAATTAAATTTTGGAATTAAAATATGCACGTCATTAATACTACCACCTAACAATTTAAATAAATCGATATCCATTAAGTTTAGTTAATTTCTGAAGTTAATGTTGAGCTCAGGTGCAAAGAGAACTTCTAATGGATGACTTCCTACAGATTAAAGGCATTCCCTCCTATATCCTTCTCTTTTATCCATGCCAAAAATTAAAACAAAAGATCAGTACAGTAGCATGAGATATGCAAATCTAAGAAGATCACAATACAACTATAATGCATAGAAAATTTCTTATTGATTAAGACGTAACAGGAGGTGTGGAATAAGAATATCAAAACTTCTTTAAGAAAAATGTTTACTTTGTTCATTTCCTACCAATTCTCTCGCATACTTTAATGATTGACTCTCAAAGTAAACAATTCCCTTTTTGAAAACATACAAACCAACTTATTTTTTTTTCAAAAAAATTGTTCATATGATTTGCAAACAGAACATATAAACAACCTCATAATAACAAAAATTCATCATACGCAACAAACCATAAAACTTTTATTCAATAAGAATGACTACGCTTCACCACTTTGGAATCAAGTCAATTATTTGAAAATTAAACTACAGATAACAATAGCAATCACGTCAAAAAAGAAGACCATCTTCCCAAATAAAAACAAAACTAAGACAACTCAATCATTCAATTACAACTCCTTAAAGAAAATTAAAGCCATTAACACATAAAAATGGAAGGTCTAATACCACCCACAGGCTAATCGACATAACAAACAAAACTAGCTCAGAGAAATATCATGTATCTAATAAACTAAAAGTGCCTAGAAAGTAAAAGCTAAAAACTGATATGTTAACTTACGATCATCAATCTTCTTGCATAAACTATTAAAATAAAAAGACAGGGACTTGTGAATCAACTTTGGTTTTCTTCGTACAGCTAAAATGGATATGACCCACAAGTAACATTACACCTCTCCTCAAAGGTTCAAGAGACGTTCCATCAATTAACCCTAAAGGGGGATGGAAAGAGTTGAGTCGAAGGCAAGTATACGAGAGAGTGGAAGAAATGAAAGCGACATAGTGGGAGAAAGAAGGAAAGGAAGTGAGTTCATATCCACTGTATCAATTAATTATTGATGGAGAACAAAATTATGAAACTTTGTCTAAAGAGAGCACTCCTCAGCCTTTAAGAACCTCGAAAACACCAATCTTGGTCTAGGATGGAGACGTTCCATGAATTAACCCAAAAGGGGGATGGAAAGAGTTGATGCGGGAACAAAAATCAAAGAAAGAGAACAAATCGGCTTAGCTTAGGCGAGAGCAAAGCCGACACCCTTAGGTTTAATTAAAACGTCATCAAATTGTAATGGAACAGAGTTGGAACAGATTACCTGAAATACGTGATTTGATCCTCTGGAAGAGATGTCCATTCGCCAGTTCTCATAAATCATCAGAAGACACATCTTTTCTGTCAAATTTATTAAATAACATAACATTGCTCAAACTAATACACCTTTTCTAATTTTGTGATCAAATAATAAATAATGAATCTAATTTAATCTAACAATTATGTAATTTTTCTTTTATCATATCTAAAAAAATTTTAGGGAAAAGGTTTATCAAACATATTGGAGTATAATGAAATATCATTTTAAAAAAGATTTTAACACTAAAATTGATATATATTTAATGTATAATATAGAAGATCTTTGTTGACTTTATACGTGCAACAAATACGTTTGAATTACTAGTGGGGAAAGTCCCCACAGTAATTACGACCTTTCATGGCCTAAAGCTTATATGTGGCCATAAATGAACTCGAAATTTAGGCAAAGGAGGCTATCTTTTCCTAATAATTTAGGAAAGATTGAAACTTAGTATAGCTATTTTATTAGGTTTTAGACTATATGTTTGAATTGTAAAATTTATTCTTTTTAGACCAATGATCAAAGTTATAATTGGATGAGATCTTTCCCTTGAATTAGATTTAATTAAAATTAAATTTCTCACTCTTTATATTTAGATGATTTATTTTGATTCTTTGTTAGTTTAAGTTTATTGGTTAATTAATTATAAACCTCCATTTTGTTTTGTCAATTGAAATTAAGAAACTAATTTTTTGTTTTATTGGGATTCGACCTGGTTCTATAACTACTATAAGAAGCTGGTGAATTAGAATTAATTTTTAGGGGTTTGAGACCCAATCATTAAATCTAAGTATAAATTAACGTTTAGAATGCTAAATCACTTTGTTGAGATCGATGCGGTGAGATCTAAAATTTTTTTAGTATCTATAAGGAATGAAATTCTTTAGTGAATACCTCTATAACTAATCTTCATAATAGTAGATTTGTGTAAGGAGAAAAATGCAATATGAGATACTGTATGATGTAATATTTATTTCTTTTCTAGCTAAGCCTAGTACTACAACTTATCTTCAAAGTTTTCAATTAAATCAAGTAGTAAGATTTCATATTAGATACAAAATGTAAGACTTATAATGTAACATCCCATTATCCCATGTTAAGGGTTAGGACCTTAAAATATTATGCATGAAAGATTACTGAGAGGTTAGAAAGTGCATTTCATGCTCATGCATAATATGACTACACACACATATATGAATATTTATTTTTTCACATTAAAATGATTTTACATGCATTCATTGACATTTTCTGGGTAAAATTAATTTATAAATGTGATTTTTAATATGAATTGTGGTTTTTATGTATTGAAAATTATTATGGAGTGTATAATAGTTGATCTAGAAATTTTGGCAAAATTTAGAGAATTCCTAAATTTTTGGAAAAATTTTAGAATAGGAAAATGCCAAGTGGCAGGATAATTGATGAATGGAAGTATAATTAAGAGTCAAATGGTTGTGAAATTTTTTATGAATGAACTTGGGATTTAACGACATATGTCATTGAAATTTGGAGAAAATTGGAGTTAAATGGACTAATTTACTAAAAGAATCAATTATGAACCAATAGGAATAG
The DNA here is from genome assembly GCA_027478495.1 of Erythroxylum alaternifolium. Taxonomy (NCBI): domain Eukaryota; kingdom Viridiplantae; phylum Streptophyta; class Magnoliopsida; order Malpighiales; family Erythroxylaceae; genus Erythroxylum; species Erythroxylum alaternifolium. The sequence goes on from JANIIA010000005.1 coordinate 64,878,825, forward strand.
GACATGTGACAAGTGACATGACAATTAGATTAGAAATTGGAGTTAAATGTACTAGTTTACTAAAAGAATCAATTATGAACCAATAGGAATAGGACATGTGGCAAGTGACATGTGTCACTTACTAAGCCATACCCTTATCCCACGATGGTTCTAATTAATTGGAAGACTAATTAATTGCCTTGTTATCTTGCTTTTCTTCTTCTTCTTCGTGACCTTGCTCTTCTTCTCCACCTTCATAAAATTTTTCTCACCAATCCCCATTCATGTTGAACCTAACCCTCTCATCTTTTACTTGCCACTTTCATCTTGCTCTCTCTCTTTCATTTTTCACTAAAAACCCCAATCCTACCACCTTGAAGGATGATGCACGTGGGTTGTATGGAGAGCTAGGGTTAAGTGTGATATTGAAGAGGTTGAAGGATTTAGAGCTAAATCAAGTAAGTTAAGCTTTAATCTTTATGGGTTAGTGTAAATAGAGCATTAGGATGAGAAATTTGAGGTTTTATTTTGAATATGGAATTCCTTAGGTATTTTCATGGGTGTTTGACTCATAAAGAGGTTTTGTAACACCCCACTCCTGCCGGACCCGAACCCGATATCGATGGTGATATCTGAATTCGTGCCCCGCAAGGGTGGCGTGTCACATCACTTAACAATTAAAACTCAGTATATGTTTTTTTAAACCACAAACATAAAGAACAGAAAGTTAATAACCAAACATTCACTTTGTTTTATCATCATCTGATACAA
>JANIIA010000005.1:64879674-64938601 GCA_027478495.1 Erythroxylum alaternifolium
TATTGTTAGTAATTATTATTATTATTGAGGGGTATAAGTTGTCCAAAAGAAAGAGGGTTGTGTTTTAAGTATTCCCAATTGTATGGAATAGGTAAAGAGGAGGGGGGTTGTCTTTAGCTATTCCTTAATTTAAGGAATAGCTAATCTTTAGGAATGCTATTCTTTGGGTCATAAATAAACCAAACAAGGGAATAAGTAATAGGTGAGAATAGAAGGGTAATAGAAATTCTATTACCCTCAACCAAACACCCCATCAGAGTTGGAGGTCTCGAAACTAGAGGCAATATAGAAGCTCTTTATTGCTCACCAATGCTAGTGTGATACCTCCGTACAACTGCATCCTTAATATCCATTTTCTTCTTCTTCTTTCAAACATTAATAAACAAGTTCAAGTATTCAAGATTAGAGTTTATAATGATCCAATGTTATAAGTTAACAATTTATATTTAGTTGGTTAATAAGTGTTTGCATCATAACTCTTATTTTTTTTATTATAATAATATTATGTGTCTCCTATTTATTTCAATATTAATTAAGTTGTGATTATGCTATATTCAATGTTATGAATAACATATTGGCTTTGGTACCAGAATAGGTTTTAGTACGGTACAATACTGGTACTGATTAATACCGAGTACTATTTTTAGTAATTTTTTAATTTATAAAATAGTTCTTGATTTTTTTTAAATTACACAATAGCCCTTTAATATATTATACTATAAAATTATTAGTCAAATTGTTTTCAAAAATTATAATAATTTAAATTTAAAATAATAATTTATTTATTTTATTAATATTATTTTTCACATATTTGTAAAATTATATGTTTATTTTAATAAAAATTTTAAATTAAATTTATATACATTGTAAAAATAATGTTTTTTTCTTAATTATCAGAATATATAGTTTTTTAAAAATAAATTATATTAATGAAATTAAAAATTTGTACATTCTTTGAAAACCAAGCACACTGGCCATACGTCCCTCCACCAAAAAATATTCCAAAAATATTTAATATCTTAATGACCCAACTTTCAAAAGAAAAACATTGGCTTCACAATGTCGTTGACAAGACAATAAACTCTTTTTGTACTGATTATTGTCATATGAGATATATACAACAGCTTTATCTAGGCCTGATAAAATTTTGTGCAAATCAATAATTCGACCTTGACTGCTTCAGAAAAATTAAATATAGATTAAAATTTTTTTGACTGAATTTAAACCGGATTGATTGATTTTTGTTCAAATTAAAATCAAATTTAGATCCAGGTTGATCTAATCGACAAAATGTCAAAATTGGTCAACACAAAATATTTAAAATCGATTAAAATTGTCCGATCTGAATTTAAAAAAGGCAAAAAAAATTATTGTTTCAAAATTTGACAAAGAAAAAAATTTACGTAATCTGTGATTTGAAGAAAAAGATTTCCATAATTTTGAATTTTAATTTAAAAAAGAAATTATTGCTATTTCTGGCATGTTTTATTTTGTTTGAATTTGTAGTATAAAAATGTGGTTTACTGGTTTTGGATTTGGTGTCTGTTTGTGTCTTTGTATCTTCTTGCTATAATTTTGTTGGAAACTTTAAATTTGGATTTAGTTGTAGACTTGCTATTTGTTTGGTTTGAACTTCAACTAAACAACCATAATTAGCTTTCTTTGCTATAATTTTTTGATTGGTTTTACTAAGAAAAAGAGATGGGAAGAAGATGGTGCAATTTAATGACCTGATAGATTGTCAAACTAACAAAAATAAAAATATATTTCCAACTCCCCAAAAAATTAGGTAGCTAGTGGTGAATCGGGTCGAATCCACAGGAAATTAGTGCAGAGTTACTCAAATGCTCAGAAAATAACAGATTAGAAGATTGATATTGCAGGAGATGTAAATAAAAATAAAAGCAACGCAGAAAATTAAAGGAGAGCTATAGTGACAAATACGACATGAACATGTAGTATTGGCACAAAATAGATCTGAACAGCAATTAATAAAACGAGATTAAAACGCAATGGGTGAAAACCTAGCTAAGATACTCTTCGATTTAGCCTAGAAATTCGATCATTGATATCATAAGATAAATTAGACAATTCAGATAGACAAAGCTATAGCTAAAGGTGACGCACTCATTAACCAATCTTTTCTTACTTTGTCAGTAACTCCGAGAAACGCCCTAACAAGTTACTTTCCTAATCTAAAGACAACCCCCGAGAAATGCGCTGATAAGATTAATCTCTAGTTGCATTAAGAATGAAAAAGACCCTTGTCCTAACCAATAAATTCGGAAACGTCGTAATCTATTGAGTCAAATTATTTAATTCCTTCGATTTTACCACCAACATACATCGTTCGCAAGATAAAACTAATTCGCTACTTTGATAGAATAATATCCACGACAATACTATCCTATTAGCAATTTATCGCTTAATCAATCACACAACTCGTGACATTGAACAATAAATTAAGAAATAATAAATCTGGTTCAAGCACGAGAATTAAATAAATATCTAAATTCTATAAAGAAATAAAAGCATAGTCTCACAAATCATCCATGGCTGAATATCCAAGCACCCTAACTAAAAAAGGGTTTAGTTGTTCATAGCTAACATGAGAACAAAACAAAATAACATGAAAAATGCAATAACGATGGTGGCTAGCTACTAACTACTCAAAACAGGAGAAGGAAAAGAGAACGTCTGATTTCCTTATGCCCTAAGGTATTTATATCCTCTCCAATTTGTAACCCTAGCCAAAATTAGGAAAGATTTCCTAGTTAGTCTTCAATGGGACTCTTCATTCTGGCTTCCCAGCTTGTATTTGGCATCCCCAACAAAGATCCAGCCCAAGATAGATAACAATTGGGCTTTAAAAACTCGTCTATAAATTCTGCCCAGTTCTCGCCCGATACGCCATGGTCATGTTGTATCTGTTTCTAGTACGTAGCTTCTCCAAAATAGCTCAAATCTCCTGCATTACGACTTCAATCTCCACTTTGGTCTCCTGCACACATAACAAACATAAAAGCACACAAAAACACACAAATAATAAACAGATACATGCAAAATGAATGCAAACTATCCTATAAATCATGCATGAAATGCAACCTATCATAACCCTTTGTTATTAGTTAAAATCGGACAAACTGGTTTTAAACCGAGTTGGGTGTTTTCCAATTCGGTCCAATTCTAGGTCAACTTAGTAAAAAAAATTTTAAACCAGTTTAGGATCATGAAATTTTCACCTTTGTCCAAATTTTTCGAAATTTTTGCCAGCCCTAGTTTTATCGATTCACGGTGGAATCTTTCTTCCTATATCTCTCACGCACAAGAAAAAGTACTCTCTTGTTCATCTTCCTCTCCAATTTTTTCTTCACTATTGACAAAGAATACTTGCACACTTTCTCACGCACACACGTATATGCCAAACAGAACCCTACACACACACAAACCACTCTCTCCTTCTCCTCCTCCTCCTCCTCCTTCCTTTCCATCGCTATATGCTCTTTATTAGATGATCACTGAGAAGCAAGTAAAAAACAATGCAGCACAGAAGAGGACAGTCTCCAGAAAGGAGAACTGAGAGAGAGAGAGCAGCAGAGTAGCGTTGGGATAGGGTTTTTTTTTTTTCAAAACAGAGCTTCATATTTTTAAAATTTACGATATTTAGCCTATATTTCAAATACTGGCGGTTATCATGTGAAATTATCAGTAGTTGGTACTAATCGGTATTGATGATCGGTACTTATGTACCCAATTTTATACTGTTTTTCGACTGGTAAACTACGAAACGCATAATACCGGTTTTATATACTTGATTACTTTAATAATTAAGATTGATATTCCAACAATTTATTATATACTTATATTTTCAAGATTCATACTTTAACAATTTCTTTTATACTTGTGATTTAGTTAATAAAAATTATATGATGCTAATATAATATAACTAATGGGTTAAACGTAATAAAGAAAAGCGACAATAATATTCAGAATGAATTTGCAAGTCTGAGATTAAATTAATAAATTAATAAAATGAAACTATTTATTTTATTTAAAATATTAATATTGGTAGTACTTTGTCATAATAAGAATTTCAAATAATGCTTGGAAATTTATACTAAAATAACAAAAAAGCAAGTAATTGCTTTAATTAATACATTATAATTCATTATTCAAGTCTTAATACATGTTCTTGTAAAAGTGGTCCAATGGTTACAATAAAGCTTGGTAACGTTAACCTGGTCACCGATAACATTACTATGATTTCAGGTAGCCATTTGTCGAGTCATTGACAAGTGTGATGGAAACTTGCCCATAAAAGGACCCCATTTGACATGCTCACACACATGTACCATGTCAGGTGAGTTTAGAGAGCTTGGCAGCTTAGTGTATCAAAAGGCAAAAAAAAGAAAAAAAACATCTACACAATGTTAGCAATAGTGGGAGGGACAATTTGTGATTTAAAGTTAATATAGACTTATGGCTATGTTTACAAGTTACGCGGCATCCTTTACAATTTGTATCAGAGTAATAAAACATCCGCTTTACTTTTTTTTTTGAAGAATTTTGAAATCCAAAATTTTACATTTTTATAGTCGATTTTTGTTCAATGAAAGCTAGAAATCTTCGGTCAAGTGTTTTAGGTATTAAAAAAAAATTTTTTTGAGGTGTTTTCCTAATTTATAATGTCAAGTTTTGTTTGGGATCCAGTGGCTAAGAACGAAGTCAGTTGAAGGTGAACCCCTCATTTCTAAACAACGTCGTTTCCTTTCTAATTGAAAAAGCACTCTTAAGTGCCAGCTGAACTAAGGATAGTATCTTACTAAGTTATATGTTTAATATATCTTTGTGTATTGTGTCCAGAAAAAATTTGAAGCTTAAATTCATTGTTATAATGCTTTATGAATTTATACGACATACTCATAATTTACTTTTGGTATATGAATCATGTTATCAATTTTTTATTCATATAATTATTGGGTCTATATTATATATATATTGTGAATAAAATTTGGATAAAAGTGTTTCAGTGATTAATGTTATTATTATTAGGGGTTAGATGCAACAACCTTAATTACATAAAATAAATATAAGGTACTGAGACATTTAATTGTAGTTAATTGTTTTAATATAATAAATTTTATCCCACAAGAGTTTGTGTTATATTAAAATAATTGGATAGGATAAAATATTAAAACTCTCATAATTTACCCATGGGAATAAAAATATATAGTTGTTTTAATAGTTTTATCATAAAGTTTGCATAAATCTTATTGAATTAAAATTTTAGTTTACATGCAAATTTTATGTCTTTTTCTATTAGCAGACATACGCTTGAAATAGTTATCCTCAAAATTTGGTTATTAAGCATGTATGTTTATAAATACAACAATTCAAACTGTTGATATCAACTCTGACATTCTGGAGTTGAACAAGGAGAACTATAAGGTTTAGAACGAGAGAATTTTCCTTCATTTTAGGTGATTGAATATTGATTATGCTATAAGAAAAGAGGAACCGCCTAAAGTTACTGATGATAGTCATGTAGATGCTAAAGCCTTTTATAAGAAATGAGATAAGTACCATGTTCATAAGAACTAAAAGAATCTCTTGCTATCCATGTTTATGTCAATTAGCATAATGATGTCTATCTTTTACTCAAGGCCATTGATGAGCAATTTTAAACCTCAGACAAGGCATTTGCAAGCACCCTAATAATGAAGTTCTCCTCAATGAAGCTCACAACTATTCGAGGAGTGTGCGAGCACATCATAAAGATTTAGGACATTATGACTCAGATGAAGACACTTAAGGTTGAGATATCATGTTATTATATTCTAAGCACACTCTTACAACCATATAGTTCCTTTAAAATATCTTCCAATACAAATGAAGCAAAACGGTTAATCAATGAATTAATGGCCATATGTGTACAAAAGGAGGGAATGTTGTTGATGGAATAAATGAAAATTTTAATAGTGCACATTTTGCAATCTAAGGAAAGCCCAGGAGTGAAGCCAAACAAAAGGAAAAGGGTAAAATCACGCTTAAACAAAAGGAAAGGCCGCATGAAGAAGGATTGTGTAAAGTAAAGAAAATGGCTTGTGTCTAATGGTATCGAAATCTCACTTAGCATTTATGAATCCAATATAGCTAAAATTTGCCATTACATATGATGGATTGATTCTAATTGTACAATTCATATTACAAATGTATTACAAGGCTTGCAAAACCTGTGGAAACCAGTAGGAAATAAGCAATACTTCTTTCCTAGAAATAAGATTGAGTCATATGTAAAAGCCATTGAGGATAATAATCTCAATTGAAAAGTGGGCATGTTATAAAGTTATAAGGAGTTTTTTATATTTTGAACTTTTCTAGAAATCTATTTTCTATTTTAAGGTTTATACCACTTAGATTTTCTTTCCTTTTATATGATGTATCTGTAAAGTTATTTTTCAAACTAAATGTTATTGGAAATGTTACAACTTTAAATGGTCTTTTTGGTATAGATTTGTAAAATAATGCCTACTATGATGCAACACATACATATACTGGAATTAAAAGTTGTGTTATTAATAAAGCTTCATCTATATTATGGCACCAGGGATTGGGATATATCTCCCTTGGGGATGGAGTAATTAGTACTCTATATTTTACTGATTTTGAAACCTATGTGGATTACATAGAGGGAAAGCAAGTCAATAAGACACAAAAAGGTGCCAATAGAAGTTTAACCATATTGGAGATCATACATATGGATATTTGTAGTCCATATGTAGACTCAAGATATATGCACACCTACCCGCTTTATTAGACATTTTTAAAGCTTTCAAGATTGAAGTAAAGAAATAATGCAATAAGCAAATTGAAATCGTGAGATCAGATAAAGGTGGAGAATATTATGGTAGATATATTAAAGATAAACAAGCACCTAGTCTATTTGTGAGTTTCTTCAAGAAAACAAGATTATTGTCTAACATACCATGCATGGTTCTATAGACCAAAATGGTATGACTGAAAGAAAAAACTAAACTTTACTGAATATGGTACAAAGAATGCTAAGTAACTCTAAGCTTCCTAGTTACTTATAGACTGAGGTTCTTAAGATAGTAGTGTATATATTAAACTAGGATCCAACAAAGGTGGTGTCAAAAACACCCTTTAAACTATTTAAAGGTTGAAAATCAAGTTTGCGACATGTACATGTTTGGGGATGCCCTTTTTAAATAAGAGTATACAATCTACAAAAGAAGATATAAGGACCATTATTGGGTATTTCATTAGATATGTCGAAAGGTCTAAGGCATACCAATTTTATCATCCATCACATCACACTGGATTTGTGGAATCAAGAAATGTGAAGCTTCTTGAGAATGACTTGATTAATGAGAGGGATCAATTATAGGATATAATTTCTGAGAAGGACCATTCATTTTCTAAACCTTTCATTTAAGGTGTTAAGATGATTATTGTTAATAGTGTCCCTCAATTTCAGACAGATATTTTACAACCAGCTATTGAAACTCAACAAGCTATGAATGCTAATTAGGAAATTCCATAAAATATTGAAAATACAGTAGATCTGGTTGTTAAAGAATTAAGTGAAAATACTGAACAACTAGTTGAACAAAAACCTCCTAGTAAAAATGGCCAGACAACATTAAGAAGGTCTACTAGAATAGGAAAATCAACAAGTTCTAATGATTATATAGTGTATTTATAAGAAATTGATTTCAATATTGGAGCCAAAAATGATCCCAAATTGTTTTCATAAGCCATGAGTTCTAAAGAATCAAATTTATAGTATGATGTTATAAAAGAGAAGATGAACGCCATGAAAAAGGAGATATGTAGGACCTTGTTGAGTTGCTTAAAGGGTTAAAACCCATAGCATGTAAATAGGTCTTTAAGATTAAGAAAGAATCATTAGGCAACATTGAGCGATACAAGGTAAGACTTATAAAGGGATTCACTCAAAATGAGAGAATTGATTAAACAGAGACCTTTTCTCCTATATCTGAAAAGGATTCTCTCCGTATAATCTTAGCATTAGTTGCATATTTTGATTTAGAGTTGTAACAGATGGACATGAAAATAAAATTTGTTAATAGTGATCTAGATGAAGAGGTTTATATAAAATAACCTAAATGATTCTCCTCTAGTAGTGGAGAAAAATTGGTTTGTAAGCTTAAGAATCATTATATGGATTGAAACAAGCCTCTCATCTATGACATTTGAAGTTCCACGGTATTATCTCATCATTCAGTTTCGAAGATAACATTATGGATGAATGCATATAATAAAAAGTCAATACGAGTACGATTTGTTTCCTTGTCCTATATGTTGACATTTTGCTTGCAACTAATGATAAAGGCATGCTATATGAGGTGAAGCAATTCTTCATTAAAAATTTGAGACGAAGGAGATTGGCAATGCCTCTTATGACATTGGCATTAAGATACATTGAAATAGATTATGTAGGATTTGGGTTTATCTCAAGAAACATGCATCAACAAAGTTTTAGAGATAAAGGTGATAAGTTAAGTTTAGACTAGTAACTACAAAATGAATTGGAAAGGGAATGAATGAAAAACATTCCATATGCTTCCGCTACTGGAAGCCTAATATATGTTCAAGTTTGTACAAAGCTTAAAATTGCATTTATTGTAGGAATGTCAGGCCGATATCAAAGTAATTCAGACTTAGCTTATTGGATAGCAACTAAGAAGCTATTGTGATATTTATAAGGCAACAAAAATTACGTACTTATATATAGTCAAATTGATAATCTAAAAGTAGTTAGGTACTCAAATTCGGATCATGTTGGTTCCATTAATTCGCGAAAACTAAAATCAAGCTATGTCTTCATGCTGGCTGGTGGAGCTATATCTTGGTGCCAAGCAAATCCTCTATTACAGAAGCTAAGTTCATATCCGGGCTTGAGGTTGTGAATACCATTTTCCAACTCATTAAGATATATTATGACAATTCAATTAATGTGTTATTAACTAAGAACAACAAGAGCGAGAGTCGAACTAAACACATCGACATCAAGTACTAAAAGAATAAGTTAAGGAAAAGAAAGTTGCTATTGAGCAAATTAGCATTGAATTGATGATTACAGATCACTTAACAAAAGGCATGCCCCTCGTCAAATTCAAGGATTACATAGTAAATATAGGATTAGGTCCCTCTATGTAATATTTATTATACATTACATTAGAGAAATCCAGGATTGTATGATTTTCTCATTTTCTACATATATTGTATGTTTGAGAAAAATCATGTTTTTGGATTGAGAATAAACATAAGGTTTACTTATTAAGAAAAGATTACCATAAGGTTAGGAAATATCGTACATCAATATCTCTGGGCGCCTTTCCTTTTAGTAGAATTGTCATACATAGAAGATAGTTCGCAATTACTGATGATTCATATATTATATTTCTTATAAAGCAAGATTTAGTTATAGTTACCAAATTGGTCGTTGCACCTAGTGGGAGAATATAAAAATGATCCAACAGTTATATTTAAGGTTGGTAACATTCACCGTAGCATTGGTTATGTTACCATGATTTCAAGTAGCCATTTCCCGAGTTATATTGGCGAGTTTTAAGGATGGCTTGGGACACTAAGGTTCCTGTCTCATCTGCTTACACACATATACCATCTAAGGTGAATTTAAAGACTTTGGAAGAGCTTAATATGTTAAAGACAGAAATATATCTGCACAATGTTAGCAATGACGAGAGACAAAATCTCTTTCTTTTTTTTCCATATAAAGTTTAACATAGACTTAAGGCTATGTTTACAGATTATTAAGCTTCCTTTCCGTTCCAAGTTATAACTGGAGTTTTCAAACATTTGTAATATAGGCGAATAAATATTATTTTGTGCACATAACCATATATGATTATTAAATCCCAGTTTCAATCATGGGACCTATCTCCTACCAAATTCTTTTTCAAGACCTCAATACAATTTTATACTTTTCTCTTGACTAAAAATGGCCTTTCAGTATTAGTTAAATCCACATGGATATCGCAAACAAAATTATTTATATAAAAAAGGTAATTCGAAAAAGATCAGTTCTATACAAATATAATAATTGATACTTGCGCACCGGCCAAGTTATGGCAACAAAATCAAATCAAAGCTATGACATCGACAATTTAAGTATAAGATGATGTATCCCAAATGTTCGAAAAGTTGGAAGTCCAACGGCACGTCTCTTTTATTGTTTGATAGAATAATGATATAGAGCGTTTATGGGGAAGGATCCTAGATTTTCAGCCAAATAAAGACAAAAACCTACTCAATCCTGGCACCAAATCACCTGTTACACGAACGTGGTTTCTATTATGTTCTACAATCAAAATGTTAAGACGTTTTAATAAAACCCAAAGGCAGATGACTCTGATACCAACTAAGGGATCATGAAAGATATACAGGAAAATTATGACAACCAACCAATTAAAACAATACATTTGAGTAAATTATTGACTAACCAAAGTCAGATTGTAAACTATTGCAATGTTTGGTAGACTATTGTAGAATAACATGGAATCTTGTGATTATCAGTAAGTTCTAGGTATGATGGTCGAGACACAAAGCTCTTCTCTCTACGGACACAACACTCAGTTATCTTTTTGCGAACCTTACACTCTCATAACTCTTTTTTCCTTTGAAACAATAGTCGCAACAGTACCTACACTCTTTACCCGTTAAACTCTGATCTTATAACGGAATTGTTTTATGCAATCATAGACTGTCTTAGATTTTCTGATACACAAAATCTTTAAAAGAGGTGAGTATAGAGCATACTTGTCTCTGTACAATGACAAATAGTAACATCTTTCAGGAGAGGGAGAACTTAGAGAGAATGAAAAACACACAAATTAATATTCATTGAAATCAAAAGAATGTACAGAAACTGAAATTCTTCTATGCTCTTTTCATATACTAAATACACTAATATATACAAAGTCATTTCAAACTTACCTGCAAGCTCATTATTGAGGTTGGATGATGAAGATCTGAAAACCGATGTTCTAGCTCTCTCACATACCAAGTCCCTCCACGATCATTAGTACGACACTGCCTGATAATATACAATTAATGGTTGAACTTTCTTAATCTAATTTTGGAATTAAAACACCATATATTCTTCCAAAGCTATTGGCCAATAAAGCTCCGAAATAGCTATTATTTATAAGAAAATTAGTCAAGTTTTGATACAGCTCGGACAAGTGCAAGAGAAAGAAGCAATATGATTTGAACACTAATTCAATGAATTAAATATGATTTGAACAGCTATCCCATCCTTGAGCTCTTTCTTGGTAGAGAAACCATTCCTAGCAATTCCGCAAGCACAGAGCTTGTCTGATAGACAAAAACTAAATTTGCCCATGGTTAAACAAACAAAGGAAGTGAAATGAACACAACCCAATAAATATGAAAAACACATGCGGGGGTCATCTAGAAACAGGGATGGTTCGAATTTTTCAAACATGTTACAAGGGATTACAGAATAACTTGAGCAACATTCACAATTCTAGACTTGATCGAAGTTTTCACCTATTGTTCAAGGCCTTACCGGCGAACCCATCAATGTAGGTTGTCTCATCAGTAAAAGCAGCACTAACCTAAGTCTCGATGTTGTTGATATGCCACTGAAAATCCTAACCTTTGAAACTACTGTGTTTGCTCTTGAGCTCTTTGATGGACTTGCATTAAACAACCACATCTAACAATTGGTTTTTCAGCACAACAAGAAGAACTACAAGAACATAAGCAAAAGAGAGAAGAATTAGGTCCAATCAAGCATCATTAGTGAAGGCAGGAAGTAGGATAAAAGGAAAGAAGGCCATCGGCTTAGCTTGGCTTAGGCGAGAGCAAAGTCGAGACACTTGATTTGTATTAAAACGTCGACGCTTTAATTGTGGAACAGAATAGGAACAATATTCATAAAATAGGTGATTTAATGCCCCCAATCCTTACTAAATAAACTCGTGACTAAGGTACATGTAGTGTGCCGGTGCAGGCTCAGAGTTGGGTGGTTGCTCTGACGGTTTGACCCGATCTAATTTTTTATATAAATTAAAAATACAAATTGATATTGTTTCTAGCAAAACGATTTTTTTAATATAAATTGAAAATACAAATTCATGTTGTTTCCAGCAAAACGACGTCGTTTTATTTATAAAGGCCAAACTTGAATAGTTCAAGCCCAAGTCAACCTAAGGCCCAATCATTTCTAGCCTATCTTAGTGACTTTGTCGTTTTATTTATAAAGATTGGACTTGAATAGCTCAAGCCCGAGCCAACCTAAGGCCCAATCATTTAATTTCTAGCTTGTCCTAGTGACTTCGGGTCAGGCCATGCGCATTCCTATATTTATCTCTTCCCACATTAGTCCAACCAATATAGTAAAATATAAATTTTGGTTGTTAAAAAAACCCTAACTCCACCAAACATATCTTAGAATAATGATTAAAAAAACTCAATTAGTTCGACCTGTTCAACTGTAAAAATTTTGAATCGTCTTATTTTTTGGTTCAATTTTTATGTTTTCAGTTCAATTTATTTTAATAACTCCTATTATTAAAAATTGATCAATTTATTAGTTAATCGAAAACTAATCAATTTATTAATTAATAAGTTTTTGTAAATTAAAATCAATTAATTAATTTTTATGTAACAATTTTTTAATTTAATTTTTCGGTGAAATTGACAACTCATATTTCAATTTTTTTAATATTGTCCTAAAATTGCATAGCTCATAAGATAACAATTTTAAAATCTAAACAAGTCGGAAACCCGGGCTGTGTTCAAAAGGAGTCTTACGTAAGCACCTAAGTCCAGGATCAAGTACCCGACAGAGCAGAACTGCAATTTATGAATCGAACCCATACGTATCTGTGACGGTTTAGTCTCTAGCTTTTGTTGCACCGAGCTTTTGAATCGGAAATGGATTTTGGAGAGCTTAAGGAAACAATAGAGAGAGTGGAGCTGGTCGATGCGCACGCTCACAACCTCGTGGCCGTTGACTCTTCATTCCCTTTTATTTCCGCCTTCTCCGAAGCTGCCGGTGAGGCCTTGTCGTTCGCTCCTCATTCCCTCTCCTACAAGGTGAGTAACCGTTAATGTCTAATGAGACCTTGCTTGACAAATGGTTCTTCGTTATGGATAGTTTCGGTTCTACGTTTGTGGTTTGGCAGAGAAGTTTGAGGGAAATAGCTGAGTTATATGGGTGTGAGAATTCGTTGCCAGCTGTTGAAGAGTACCGGAGGTCTAATGGCTTGGAAGCTATTGCCTCTAAATGCTTTAAAGCTGGAAGAATCTCTGCGGTTCTCATTGATGATGGGTTGAAGTTGGATAAGAAGCACGAGGTTGAATGGCATAAGAGTTTCGCTCCTTTTGTTGGAAGGATATTGAGGATTGAACGTTTGGCTGAGGAGATATTGGATAAGGTCAGATACATTTTGGCTCTTTTAACGTTCAGTTCACTTCAGTGGTTACCAGCACTTGTTTTAAGAGTGAAATAAAACCTGTCAACGAACAGAGTAGGAAAAAATCGTGCTTCATAGCTTGACCAATCATGAAGAAGTTTAGTCAAGAATGTTTCCCTGTTCTATCTTGAATTACCATGTTAATGTTTATCAAACTTTGCTGCTTTAGGTACATCATATTCCTTTATTTGTGTATCTGCGTGTGTGCAAGATAGATTGGATATTGATTTCTATAGCAAGGTGTCAGTTTATTTCTAGAGGCAGCAACTAGGAACCCAAAGTTGCCTTTTCATTTCTTTGCAAATAAGTCTCTGATATATGTGTTTCTTGAGTTTTTCATCCTTTGTCCATAATTTTTGTTTCATACAACTAATTCTTGTATTGAAAAATTAGCGTTGTTGTGCAAAAAATTGGCGTATCTGTGATGCTCTAGATTCAGATGTTTTATCAAGCATTCCTCATTTTGTTTCCTCTGTAATAATACAGGAAATGCCAGATGGATCAACCTGGACGCTGGAAAAATTCACTGAAACTTTTGTGGGGAGCTTAAAATCATATCCTTTGGTTAACTTTGGAAATCTTCTGCTATATTATTTTTATGTGAGAATTAAAGCTTCTTGTTTAGTTGGTTCCTTATAGTCTCTTACAGTTGCTCATGAGATAGTTGGTTTGAAGAGCATAGCTGCATACCGCAGTGGTCTAGAAATCAACACATATGTATCTAGAAAAGATGCTGAGGAAGGCCTTTCTGAAGTTTTATGCCGTGAGTAGGCTGTGGATTCAAGTTTTCCTGTTTTCGTCAGGGGTATTCTAATCAAATTACTATTTCAGATGGGAGACCTGTTCGCATAACAAATAAAAGCTTGATTGACTATATTTTTACACACAGTGCGGAGGTTGCTGTGTCCTTCGACTTGCCAATACAGATACATACAGGGTAAAAATGATATTGGCATTTTTGCATAGTTAAAGTCACACTATGGTTTGATTAATGTCTGAAACTAAGGGAAAGGAATTGACACTTGGATTTTAGTTGTCTGTATGAAAGGCTTTTTAAAAGGTCTTCGTGAGTGTTGTGAGATGTGTTGAGAATAGCTACATGTTTGCTAAGGATTTTATCTGTGCCTAGATGATTTTGAAGTTGAAATCAAAATTGGTTTCCATGTTGGGGGTGAATCCATCTTCATCTGTTTATCCATCATCAAATTCCTGTAGAATTCCTGTGATCTAAACTATCTTTCCTTGTACTTGATGAAGCAATTAAACAGAAACCAATTTATGTGGTCTTGGTCTTTCTTTGAAGTGAATAACATTGTTTTTCTTATAGCTTTGGAGACAAAGATCTAGATTTGCGTTTGTCTAACCCCCTTCATCTGCGACTGCTTCTTGAAGACAAGCGCTTTTCCAAGTGTCGTATAGTTCTTTTACATGCATCATACCCCTTTTCAAAGGAAGCATCATATTTAGCCTCCATTTATCCCCAGGTAGTATCATGATTAACCTTTTCGTCTAGGTGATAAATTGTGATGTAGAACCAGCAATTTTCCTTGCAACTGATTGAATACTTAAACTTTCAGGTTTATCTTGATTTTGGTTTGGCAATTCCAAAACTTAGCATGCATGGAATGACATCTTCAGTCAAAGAACTCTTGGAGCTAGCTCCTATAAAGAAGGTGACAATAAGTATTAGCTTTCTTTGAAATTCTCTAAAGTGATTGCTACACATTTCATCTCTAAACCAGATCCTTCTACAAATATTGGTTTTTTTTTTCTTTACCTTGTTTCTTGCAAGAGGTGCCTTTTCCTTTCTTTTTTTTTTTTTTGGCTTTTGACATGATTCTTAACATCTAACATCCAATCCCCTAGAAACCCAAGTGCACCACCACCCCATTCACCCACCCACACACACACAGAAAGGGAAAGAGACAGCAAGGAAATAAAAGAACTCCTGATCCTGTGATTTGTTTGCAAAAAGTTGAACTGTGCTTTGCCTTTTGATGTGCATTTTGTTCACTAGTGTGCAAATGAGATTTGACGGTGAAGGTGAACAAACTTGCAGGTAATGTACAGCAGTGATGGCTATGCGTTTCCTGAAAGTTATTACTTAGGTTTGTTGAAATCCTTGGCAAGTTCTACTATGTTCAGTCTTGTAAATCAATATTTCTTCTGCTATGAATGTCATTGATATCAAGATTCTGTTAGTACTTTCTAATTTCTCTATGCACAAAGTGTTATTCTTGTATGTATCTTTACAGTCTTTGGACCTCTGATTGCCTTTCATTTATATTGTGCATGATAGCTTTTGACCTAATTCTGGATATTTGCATAATTTATATATTGCTGATGCATATGACCATGATAAATATTATAGGTTTTATATTTACTAGAACATCATTCATGGAGATATTTATTTGTATGACTAATTAAGCATACTTGAAAATGACAAGATTTTCATACTCATCTATCTAATATAACGATCAATTTTTAATAAATACTGTTGATCTTCAAATCGTAACAGAAAATGTGGGAATGTATAACACTTTAAGATTTTCAAATATGAAAGGCATACAATGCAGTTGCTTTTACAAATTTCACATTGCTAGAAAGTTAGAGGTTTATGCAACAGATAAAGAGAAAAATGGGGTGGGTTGACCTTTTGTTGCTGGGGAAGCAAAATAATTCACTCCAACCTATTTCTTCATTTAAAGTTTCAATATGGATAGCTTAGTAATCATTCCTCATTGCTCATAATATAAGACTTTGATTCATACTTTAACTAATTATCATAGTAAGTTGAAACCAGAGAACTTTGTTATTGTTCATTGGCTTAGTATGGGTGCGGACTAAAGATAAATTCCTTTGATGCTAATGAATTTAAAAAACTTGTTTTGAACCATTGCTTCATGTTTTTACAGGAGCAAAGAAAGCCCGTGAAATTATCTTTTCTGTACTACGCGATGCATGTGCCGATGGTGATCTTACTGTCACTGAAGCTACAGAAGTGATTAAAGATATTTTTACACGCAATTCGCTTGGATTTTACAAAATCAATATGGTTGATGGAAGTTTTAATTTAAAAGATATAGCCACCAAGACAGTGAAGGCTGAGGATAGAGCTCAAGAATATGGTGTTTCACTTGTTCGTGTCATTTGGGTTGATACATCTGGACAACACAGATGCCGGGTACTTATTGAATGGTGACTTTTTAGTTATTCTGTATGTTTTACCATCTGTCTTTTAACCTTTTATATATATATCTTCAGGTTGTTACAGCGAAACGCTTTGATCATGTTGTTAGGAAGAGTGGTGTTGGCTTGACTTTTGCAAGTATGGGAATGACATCATTTTCTGATGGTGCAGCAGATGAGACTAATCTGGGTGCAACAGGTGAAATCAGATTGATTCCTGATTTATCAACTAAGAGAAGAATTCCATGGTACTATTTCTAGCTCTTGTACTGTCTGTCACTTTAACTTATATTTCAGAACATCTACAGCTTGTGGATACACTCAAGTTACTGCTCAGAATTATCACAGGTTGATATGGCTTCATAGGCTCTGTGGTTTCAATTTCTGTTATTTAGAATGTCATGGCACATTTTAATACATATGCATTTTTCTTGGTTAAAATGTAATTATATTATCATAACTATTTGCATAATATGATGAGAGAAGATAATTTCCAACAAAATATATATGATGAGAGAAGAAGAATGATTTTTGTTTGCGTACATTGCTTACATTTATTTGGTTTCTTCTGATAAGGATTAAGGAAGAGGAAATGGTTTTAGCCGATATGCATCTTAGACCTGGTGAAGCTTGGGAGTATTGCCCAAGAGAGGCATTACGAAGGGTTTCCAAGGTTTTAAAAGATGAATTTAACTTGGTATGTCAGTTGTTATGTGTCTTAGGGTGTTTGCTATGAGATAAGAATGTGATCTGCATCTTCCTGGTAGATGTCTTATTTTTCCCATTCATATCATCAGGTAATGAATGCAGGATTTGAAAATGAGTTCTTCCTCTTGAAGAATGTTTTGAGGTAAGTTGCACTTTATCTTTTGAACATTAAAATGGGATTTCACAGTTTCTATAAATTAACCATAACTGTTTGAAGGGAAGGGAAAGAAGAATGGGTGCCAATTGACTCAACATCCTACAGCTCTACGTCAGGGTTTGATGCTGTTTCCCCTATATTTCATGAAGTTGTTGCGGCTCTGCATTCCTTAAATATTACAGTAGAACAGGTATTGTAGCAAACGCAAACTACTTTTTGGCATCTGAATTCAAATCCTTGCTAGCATTAGAGGCATGCTATATTTATACTCTTCATTTCTTTTGAGCTTCATTTTAGACTAGTTTCTAGTTGGCGGATTTTTAGAAATGAGTAGCATAAGCTGTGCTCTCTAATTGTTTGCAGTGCTTGTTGTTCTCTTCAATAAAATTTTTTAAAAGGTTAACCCAAGCTAAATTCATGTTTTAGGACTTGCAATTCTATGTCTTTACCGATGATTTACCTCAGCTAGACCCTATATAGTCCAAAGTCCCCTAGCATCCAGTGTTGTACAACTTTAATACTGACACGAATATCCCTGAAAATGACAATTTCATTCCTTTATCTCTTGAATTGCCTCTCCTCTCTTGCAAACATGCCCATGTGCAGACAGATGCTGTTTGCATGCTTTGATCGACTGTATTGTGAGCGTTTCTTGATTCCTTGGCTTTCTGATGCTTTTATAGTTACATTCTGAAGCTGGTAACGGTCAGTTTGAAGTGGCTTTGGGGCACACAATCTGTACAAACTCTGCTGACAATGTGATTTTTGCTCGTGAAGTTATCCGAGCTATTGCACGGAAACATGGATTTTTGGCAACTTTTGTCCCAAAGTAGGTTCCGTCATAATTTATTCTGATACTTCTACTATTCTGCAACATGATAGCAAGGGATGTATCTTTTGTCTACATCTCCAATTTAACAATGTTCTTACGAAGATGCAACCAGATTCGCAGCCTGCCAAGAATGTTTAAATTGTTGTTGAGGCATTCTTACTAACAATAGCAGAAGATGACACTTTTATAGTCACATGCCTCTCATTTGTCATCTGTACAGAGGAAGTTGTTTTGATGATTATTTGTGACTATTGTTTGTTTGTGTTATCATTTGGCATTTACTCATCCTGCACTGCATATTTCATGATCCAATACTTCTCTCCATAATGTAAGTCTGCTTTTTGTGTAGGTATGCATTAGATGACTTTGGATCTGGATGCCATGTCCATCTCAGTATATGGAGGAATGGAGAAAATGTTTTTATGGCATCTGATAGATCCTCTCGATATGGAATGTCAACTACTGGGGAGGAGTTTATGGCAGGAGTTTTACATCATTTGCCTTCAATTATGGCATTTACAGCATCTGTTCCAAATAGGTATCCTAGATTTGATGTTCTATTCTTAACCATTTATAACTGTTGCTATATATGGGTAAGTATAGTTTGTGAAGCTACTTGATGACAGAACACAGGTTTCCGTAAAGCATTACTTAAAGAGAGAAGTTTTGAGTATTGTTCTTAAATGCGTTGCTGGTTCAGAATCTATTTAGTTGAGATTCCATAGCAAAATGTTGCAGAAAAGACCTAATTACGATTCTTATTTTGGTGTTCATCTCGTAGACAAGTTCAAATATTTGAAGCTACTCATTAGTGGGTTGTGACTTATCATGCTCATCTTGTGTGCCACTACATCGAAATCTGATTTGTGTCATGGTTGTCTACAGTTATGATCGAATACAGCCCAATACATGGACTGGAGCATATCAGTGCTGGGGAAAAGAAAATAGGGAAGCTCCCATAAGAACTGCCTGTCCTCCTGGGATTGTGGATGGTTGGGTGAGCAATTTTGAAATTAAATCTTTTGATGGCTGTGCAAATCCTCACTTGGGTTTGAGTGCTATAATTGCTGCTGGCATTGATGGCCTCAGGAGGCATCTCCAACTACCTGAACCTGTTGGTAAGATCATTATCGAATTGATAAGATCATTTTATCATTATCAAATTGTTGTACTTCAAACTTTAATTTTATGATACTATAATGCTGATCTTCCTTTGTCACATAGATTAGGCGTAATGTCAAGCTGGTATTTTGGGAAAAACTTGGCTGTTTTCTTGGTGTTCTGTCCCAGAACAATCATCCATCCCAGTAGCATTATAGGGAGTTATATACTTAATCCAATATTCTTCATCTTCACTATGGCTCTTTAATGCAATGGTATAGACTCAATTCAGCTTTGTTCTGGTGGTGGCTATCTGTTGACGTAGGTTAGTAGGTTTCATGTTTACTTCTGTCCTCTTGTTAATCTGAACACTTCACCATCACATTTGATTAAAATCATTTATAAAAAAAGTAACCAAAGGATATCTGAATGTGAGGATTAGGGATTTGAATTTTGTATAGAACATAGAGTCCTAACTCAACGTCGAGATTCTTTTGATTGCCAACTGTTGCTTCCATGTCATTTTAATTTGTTTATCTTTAGTCTCCGCTGTACTTTGACATCTGAATATATTTTCATTTTTGGAACAGATGCAAACCCTGCTACCCTTTATGGAAAACTTCAGAGATTGCCTCTATCGCTTTCAGAATCACTAGAAGCCGTAAAGAAAGACAAGGTTATGGAGGAACTAATTGGAGAGAAGCTCCTGGCTGCTGTTAAAGGCGTACGGAAGGTATCTTCAATATGTGCTTTCTAGTAGTCGCTTGAACTGAATGATCCTTGCATAGTTACACATATTCCTTGGAATATAATACCCACATAAACATTTATGGGATAAGGACGTATTAGCTTGAGTTACATTTCCCTCCTACTTTACATTAAAGTTTGAGCTTTCATTCAATCTCAACAGCCTGTTAATTCGAATAGCTGAATCATTCTCTCTTAAGTGGATGAACCAGCAAGAGATAGCTCATCAATATTTTACGAGGCACCGAGTTTAGAAGAGTTCTTTTGAAATCTAGTATTTTCAACTAATCCGATTTGGATGCAAAATGATTCTGAGCATGACTTGCAGGCGGAGATAGAGTACTACTCGAAGGACAAGGAAGCATACAAGCGACTGATACACCGTTATTAAGCAATGACTTCCATTAGACTGCTTATTCCACTGACATGGAATGAAGGGAAGGATTCAATGGAAAAATAAGGAGAACATTGTTTCTGGGCTGAATTGAGTTGAACGTATACCCTCTACTGCTCTATTTACCTTCTGTTGTGATTTGTGAACATAAATTTGGTGGCAGTTTATGTGGTTTTCTTGCTGTTTTCAAATTTAAGCTCTATATGTTCGAGCGTTAAAAGTACAATAAAATTAGTTCTACATGGCTTTTGTAGTAAACTGTGACGGGACTTACATCTACTATTCTTTTTAGGTGGAGCCTTGCTCTATTTTCCAGCGATATGCTTATGGTCCTTTATACATTGATTTAGTAATATCATATAATCTAATGCACCACAGTACTAATGTCTTCCTTAAAGAAGTAAATTTGGTAGAAAATTTTCATGGATCGAGACTCCACTTATTTTTTTTCTTATGTACCGTATATAGTATATAGTGAAAGGGGGTGGTTCGGTTAATGAAGCTTCTGTTTAGAGACAATTGACCTATTGAAAACACGTTGAAAGAGACCATCTTGGATGGTCTGATGTTTAACCTTCTGTTAACAATGGAAGGTGCATGCGGAAAGCGCATAGCTAGCGGCCAGCTCTGCGTATATCCCATCAATAATGGCCTTGACTATGTATAGACATTCATAACAAACATTTGCAATATAAAACACAGCCAACTGAGGGGACATCTAAAAACTTCGTAATACAATCAAAACCAAGTTTTTCCTATTCTAGCAGTAATTAATGGCATGGCCTTTGAGAGGTCTCTATGCAGCGTTTCTGCTTTTAACGGTTGTGTTGCCTAATTGCCGTGCAACCATTGCAGGGAAAGATGCCATTCACCATGCAATTGGACGACAAAATCATGTTAAAACTCCACCTGCGAAACGTCATAAACCTCCGTTCAAACCTGGCCCTTGGAAGAAAGCACGTGCCACCTTTTATGAAGGTGGCTCAGGGACATTCGGTACGTTCTCACCAACCTTTTTGCTTTTGCCTCACAATCGGTTCAGTGTCCAGTTTTTCTATTGATTTGCTTGAATTTTTTGGACTCAAAATCCTTGAAATTCTCAGATTTGTTGTTCCTGCACTAGCTCTAAGGTAAAATTTTGTCTTTGTAATGTAGGAGGAGCATGCAACTACAAAGATGTGGTATCCCAAGGCTATGGCATGAGCACAGCAGCATTGAGCGATGTCATGTTCCAGAAAGGAAAGGCCTGTGGTGCTTGTTACGAGATCAGATGCGTTGACAACCCTCAATGGTGCAAACCAGGACAGCCTTCAATTATTGTTACTGCAACGGACAACTGCCCTCCAAACTACGCCCTGGCTAGTGACAATGGGGGCTGGTGCAATCCACCCAACGAGCATTTCGACATTGCTAAGCCTGTTTTTAATCAACTTGCTGAGCACACGGCTGGCATCACTCCTATCGAATATCGCAGGTTACATAGCTTTGACTGCTTCTGAAATTGTCAACAGTTGTATAGTTCTACAACCGAATTATAAAACAATCTACAGTACAACCATGATTCGATTTCATTTCTTAAGATTTACTAGTTTTTGATTCTGAGTGCAGAGTTCCATGCAAGAAGCAAGGAGGCATTAGGTTCACAATAAATGGAAATCCTTGGTTCTACCAGGTCACTGTGTGGAACGTTGGAGGAGCTGGAGATGTTGTTAGTCTGAAAGTGAAGGGTAGTGACAAGCTGAAATGGACAAAAATGGATCGTGATTGGGGTTCCACTTGGAAAACCAGTTGCAGTTTGGTTGGCGAGTCATTAACCTTCCGTGTTAAAGCAAGTGACGGAAGGACCTCAACTTCATGGCATGTTGCTCCTAAAAACTGGCAGTTCGGTCAGACTTACGAGGGCAAGAACTTCAAGTGAAAAAACATAGAAAAACTGTCTGCAAGTACACACGTATTCGCATGGCCTAACCTCTGACTTCGACAATCCACAGAATGTCTCATACTTCGATAAGAATAGTTATGCTAACGTATCCAAACGTAAATGGAATTACACATGTATTCGCATTCCCAAGCTTCACTTCATTTGAACTTTTAACACACAATGAGTATTTCAGGTATTACGAAGCTGCTAGCAACGATAAGTACCATCTGAATGAACGCATTACAAAAAGAGCTTTCCATATACAATTCCTATTAAGCATTTGCTCAAATGAATATATACCTGAATAATCCATCTGATAAACTTTACTGGGCATGCAATGCCTAGTAAATATAATTGAAAACACGCCCAAGTAATCGCCAAGAATTGACGCCCAGGATTCATGTAAAAAATAGAAGCATCCTCGACCTCTCCACCCGCCAAGCAGGGAGTTGCTCTTCAATTCCTGAACTGAAATCTGACTGCGGTGTGAAGCCTCTGCGTCAATCTCAACATTATTAGACGAAGTTACAAATGCTGAAGCATGCCAAGAGAATTCCTTTGATTTTAACTTTTAAACTTCATCTTCGTCCCTCATTTTGATTTCTTCTGTTTTTTCCTTTTTCTTTTTCCTTCTCCTGTATCTGACCTTTCTGCCAACCGTTTGGACTGTAGTGAACGAATTTTTAGTAGCTTCTCTTTTGCATCTCGGAAAAGTGAATCTGATCTGGAAGCCATTAATTGCTGAGCATATTGAAAGGAACATGAAGGATTACAAGAGTCAGAACTTTGAAAGGGAAAAATGCAGACCAACTCAGCTATGTGATCCCAGGTTTTGTTTCCCGAATCTCAAATTGAATTACATACCTTGAGGTGATCCATTGCTGCAAGATTGAAACCAAGGGTATCCTTGCATTCCTGAAACAAGTTCATACCATTTAATTAATGCACAATCCCAAATATCTTAAGCTATATTTTAAAATAGAATAAGAAGTGCCCGCATGACGGTCACAACAAAATAAAGTGTGCATTATTGGAATCAACCACACGTTTCAAGTCCAGTGAAGTATCTGTTCACTAAAATTCTACAATTACCTTGACTCTTGCATAAAGGATATCTTTGAGAACAGTCAGCACAGGTCTTGCAGCTGGGGTGGTAATCAGCTGGTTATAATGTGTCTGCAATAACACTGTAGCAACCCTACAAACAAGCTCAACCTGGAATGCAAAAATAAGAGATGATTTCCATCAGTTGTTATGATTTGAAAGTACAGAAACAGAAAGTTCTTTGGTGAGGAACCATGAATATGAACCATCCTAGAGCAGATCCAAACATTTAGAAGAAAGATGGTAGATTGCATAACACACAACATGTAACCCAGTGAACTACGTGTCTTTTTCACATCTGCTAGCGCTAACCTTGTCAGGATTAGTGGTCCAATCTTGCAAGTAGGCTATGAGCTTCAAAGCATCTGAGAATGGTAAAGCCTGTACAAGAAAAATTTCTCCTAAGCAGCAATAACTCACAAATCAAATAGCAACAGGACAGAAGCCAGGTTCAATTATTTCAATTACATGTTAACAAAAGCCCCTAATTTCCAAAACAGGACATACAATATCATACAGCAGTTTAAATAAAGTAGGCACACTCAATTAGATATAGAGACAGAGAGAGATCGTGAACCAAAAATTGCAGGTAACCGCAAGGAAAATGTGGTATGACAACCAGCAATTAATATCAAGTGTTCCAAAAAAGGTTGCAACTAAGTCTGACTACATCAGGATGGCCACAATAACTGGAGCTGCCTTTGCTAAACTACACCAGATTACTTATGTTTCATGTACAAGATAAGAGTACAACCAAAATTCTCGTACTTGGCTTCTGGTGTAAGAGTGAGTGAAAGACATACGAACCAAAGTCATGCTTTAGAAAACTAGAAAAAAGGTTTACATAATCTATGATTCAAACTGTCAAGTTAAACAGGTTACTAGACATGTTTTAAAACTACTACAGCATGCAGCAATTCTCTCCAACTAAAAACAGTAGATAGTTAAAAAAACAAATAGATAGTCCAGCTACAATTTTGTTAAATACAAGTAATGCAACTTGCATACCAGTAACGTCTGCTCCAAATCATTGGTGTGAACATTTGAGAGTGCACGGAGAACATAATCAGATGGAGACAGGCCAAGCATGACAGCATTTGGTTGGAAGGAAGCAACTTTCCCATGGATCTTCTCCTCCTGAGAAATATATAAATATGCCAGTTTCAAAACATATGCATAAGAATCAGGTCTTTTCAAGCTCAAATCAACATTAAGCTTCCCCTCATCATGTTACATGGAAAAGGTCATTATGTGCAGGTATTACCTAATGAGCCAGAAACATCAAATAAGGGAAAACAAAGTCATAAGGAGCACCGCTATACCGTATGTTCCGCAATACGTTTCATTTCTAGTTCTGCTACATCTAAAGCATCAATAATCAAATCAGTTCCCGTGAGAGTCTCTTGAGTTTTCTTTCCTGCTAAGGCAACAGCCCCTTCCTCTGGAAGCTCTTCTTGGGGTGTATACTTGTTTTCGAATGCACTATCAAGGTCCTCAAACATTTCTACCAACCTTTTTTCTTTCTCTTCCTGCAAAATCAATGATATATCTTACTTGATGTGTTACTGACATATAAAATTTGCAAATCAAGCTGCAGTAAGGATATGTCAGGAGAAACAAATTAATTACGAAACACTCAAAGGGGCAAAAAAAAAAGAAAAAAGAAAATACCTCAATGAAAAATGGCTCTTCAGTACGATCCCAACGACGTATGGATCGGTCATGAGACCCTGTGACAACAAACTCACCACGGTTACTGATTGCAAGACACCAAACATCTGCATGGTGGCCTCCAAGTGTTAGAAGCAACTCAAACTTATCAGCATCCCAGTATTTTACAAGGCGATCTTTCCCCACACTAAACATGTAGTGCGTGTTGCGAACAAACTGCACGCCCATGACACTAGACATACAGAGATTATTAGAATTGCAAAAGAATATATCACCCAAATCAAAGAGAAAAAAATATCTACCAAAGCAACTATAAGTGAATAGCACCTGTCATTATGAGCAAAAAGAGACCTATGGCAGTCACCAAAATCCAGCCCCCAGATTTTCAAATTTTTGTCTGCAGAGCCTGTAACCATCAAAGCACCATCTGATGATGTGTCCATACATAGCACCGGGAGCTTGTGACCGTACAATGACAGAAAAAATTTCAAAGAATCCATGAAGAATACCTGAAGGATCATGGGCTTCAGCGTATCAGAAAAATAAATGACTCAAGGAACAAACAAGAAATTTTTTTTCTAGAATAAATAATCCAAATGGAAACTATAAAAATCAAAGTTAGAAGTTATAAGCTACCATCATGAAACATTTGAGATAACCAAAACTGTTAAACTGATTAATTAATTCCTATCCTGATTACTTCTTGTAAATTGGAAAAATACTCTCAGACTTCATAAGTGTCAGAATAAGCAAGGACTGATACAATCAGTAATCAGTAGACTCCTTCAAACCTTCATCTTGATGTAATGGAATTATGTCATATGCCTCTCAGAAAGAATAGGCATTATGACTTTAATAACCTTCCACCTTCTCATTACAATTACTGCTGACAGTTTCACAATCTCTAGTTCTCCCTTCTTATAGAAATTACAACTGGGAATAGCAACTTTTATTCATTTCAGAAAATTGTGATGATAGGTGGTAGCACAAGTTACACATGTACGTTCATTGGGATAAAAGTTTTAACCGGCTACACATGATGCATATAAATGTAGGGTTCATGCAGAATTCAAGAGCCCCAAAAGATATGACCAGACACCAACCTAAAATTGTTTGAAAACTCAACAAATTTATCATCATCATAGATAGAATAACTTTCCATCTCCTTTGACATTATAATAATTCCTTTATTTTTTTTTTAACAATCTGCACCTGCTTAGTCTTTTATTCACCACTCAACTAAAATGACAGACATTGAAAGCATGAAACTAGAAATCTCAAAGAACTCTTAACCTTTACTGTACAATCCAAGAGTGCAACAGCAATGTACTTAGCATCAGGGCTAATTGCAACCACTAGAACATCATCATTCATCTTCATAGTCCTTGTATTTGACACCGTTAGCTGCCTAGTATCCTGTAAACAAGCAAAAACATTTAACTTGAATTCTTTGACATGCAATTGTATTCCATAAAGAATCAACTTGCCAATATCAGAAAAAAAAGCGTACTATAATTACAAAAAGTAGTAAGCAGACCATACTTGATCAGGCTTCTGTTTCATTTGATATTTCCAAAACTTCACATCATGATCTGCACTGCCTGTGACAAATCCATTTTCATTTGGAATGGCAATAATTGATCGCACAGAACCACCATGAGCTTCGACTACCTCAACACAAGTGCCACTCCCAATATCAATGAGTTCTATCTTGCCCTCTTTAGTTCCAACTAGGGCATACTTGTTATGTGGAACAATTAAACCGCATAGTCCATACCCAGAATCAATAGTTCTAAGGCAAGAACCAGTACTTGGATTCCAAAATTTTACTGCATTATGACTTGTGGACATCAGCAGCGTATTGTCTGAACTAAGTGTAACACTTCTGACATCAGACCGGTGTCCTTGAAGCTCAATAGAAAGAGACTTTGTGGATGCATTGCTTTCAAGAGAATAAAATTCCAGTAAGTTATTATTCAAAGACAGTGCTAAAGTAGCCATAGAGTTCTTTGGAGTCACAGGGCAGAAGGAAATGGAACAGATCTTTTTCCTTGCTCGAACTATTTGAAGCAGCTTGAAAACATCCAGAACGGTAATGCTGGTGTCATTTCCTTCTTCTTCAACATCAACTTTTTCATCTTTACCTGCAGCTACCTCGGCCGCCCCTTTTGAGGATTTCTTCTCTTTCTTCCTACGATGCCTACGTTTTGCTTTACGCTTTGCATTAGCATCATCAAGAATACAATATATGTCCACTGTTTTTCCAGCCACTTGACAAGCCAGCAAAGTTCCCAAGTTATTGAATCTAACAGTTGCAACTCTATCTTTGCTTTGCCTTTGAATTTCCCCAAACTTCTTCAAAACTTCCCATTTATTTTGCGTAGATAAATCTCCATAGTTCACAGGTTGAGTTCCATTTTCCGTTGTAGATTGTCCATCCACCATCTCATGCTTAAGTGTATAAACTCGAAGCTCAGGGTCAGCAGAACCAGTGACCAAGTACCTTTCTTCAGGGTCAACATCCATCGACCAAATTTCACTGTGATGACCGCTAATTATTTGCATACAGTGCTGTGTTTCAAGATCCCACACCCTCAAAAATTTGTCTTTGGAAGAACTAACAAGCTTTTTACCCAATTCCAAGAAAACAAGGTCGGTAACCTGCAGTGAAAACAATGACAACGAAAAAAGGGAAATGTAAAACAAACCCAACAGTTGTTCAACATTTATGAAACATCTCAACAAACAAACCTGGTCACGATGCCCACGAAGGCGAAAAAGACCAGCCTCACCAACCACGTCCCACAGTATAACATCATTATCTTTACTTCCAGATGCAAGCAAAGACCCAGCCTTGTTGTACCTCAAAACAGTGACTGCCCCTTTGTGCCCATTCAACGTGGTTTCACAAATCCCTTTCTCACTATCCCAAATTCTTACACTGCCGTCTCCATAACCGCTTGCTATCTGTAGACCAAAGGAAAATATAACTTTCACATCATAATTCATCATTTCAAAATATAATAAAACTGAACAACTTTATATAGAAGTTATGAAGTTTAACACAGTATGCACTTAAAAGAAACATCTTTTTAGACTCGATAGATACATTTGTGGCTACTCGAGAGATAAAACATCCTATTCAAATAGTTCAATCAACAAGTAACTGATATCGAAACATTACCAGAGAGGAAGGCGACGATGCAATCGAAGTAACGGCAAGCGACGGACTATTACTGGAGGAGTTGGACGGAGCAAGGGTCTTGGTGCAGACACCTTGCCTGACGTGCCAAACTCCGACCTTCTCGAGCGCCGGAGCGAGAATATGCTTCCCAGAGAAGTCGTACGATATATTCGACTCAACCGACGCTATGACACCGAAGGCTAACGCCGGTTCGTATCGAAGGTAGGCCTTCACCATTGCCGCCGCAAGTCTCTTTTGTAGCTATGGCTCAGCGGGGTGGTCTTGTGGTTACCGGTTGGGTGAGGATTTAAGGGTTTAACCGTTTAAGCTTTTGTTTAGGCTGAGAACTCAGTCGAATGCATATTTTATTAACAAGCCCTCTTTTATTAAGGTTAAAACAATCCTAACAATAACAAATAAACCTTTTCAAAGTTCAAACATAAGAGGATTGAAAATCTAACAACAAGCTTTGTTTATGTTTATTTCCAAATTTAGTAAAAAAAAACATTAAGTTTTGATTCGTGTTTTTAATTTTGAATCCTTTGATTTCTTCCCGTTTTCATATAAAAATATTTTTTATTTTTTATTTTTATTTTTTACTGTCAAATAAAAATATTTTTGTTATTTGATATATTATTTTAATAATATTTGTGAATACTTTAATTTAATATCATGCATTTAATTAATTAAAATTAATCATTAATAAGAATTACGAATAATATAATTTTACTTAATAATCGTATATAAATTTGTAATTAAATAAACTAAATAAATAATTATTAATAAATATAATTAAATTGAAAATATCCTCAAAATATATAAATTTTTAAATAAAAATTGACTTAATGATTAAAATATATTTAAAATAAATATTAATTTTTAAATAAAAGTTAAATTTTAAATTATTTATTTTAATTAAATAAAATAATTTTATTAATAATTTATTATATAAGAGATTAAAATAAATTTATTTAATCAAAAATAATTTATTTTTAAGTTTTATTTAGTATGTGATTATGTACATTAATATTAACAATCAAACAAATTTTTGCTTTTATTTAAAAGAAAAACAAACTAAAAATATAATAAAAAACAGAAGTAGGACCAATCGACCCCTAAATATATGCAAAATTTTATTTTTAATGAAAGAGAATTTTTCGCTTTAAAGGAAAATCTTAGGTTGTATAAGAGTACGTGGTATTTTGTTCAAATTATACTAAAGAACTTAATTTTATAAATCTAAGAGATATATCCAACATTTCAATATTTTTATTTTTAGGACATGAACAAAAGTAAGATTGTAAGATTAAATCTGATAACTTTTAAAGTAAGTATAGATGTTGATTGAATTTCATGCTTTAATGAAAAAGGCAAAACAAAATTTTGGCCTCTTAAAAGCAAATATAATAATAAAGGAGAAAACGCGTTTAATTTGTATATACATTTAGATTTCAAGGTTAAGGGTACCCGATAATTCTACCTCATCAACATCAACACTCAGTTAAAATTTTGCTGAGTCGCGGGATCAGATAATTTCACCTATTATTTGAAATTTAAATTAAACCAAATTCAAATTTTTATCCGAAACTTGATTCTTAGCTTAAAAGCTTTAACTAATTAATTTATGTAGCTCTCTTATAAATAATCAGTTTCAAAAAATAAAAACAAACAAAATAATATTTAACTTTTTACATACATTTTAATCCTTTTTTTCATTTGGTTTCATTTGCAAATTAATAATTTTATTTTTATCATTTTGATTACATTTCATAGGGTAATTAGTTCATTAATACATTTTCCATTTACTATTATTTGTTTTAATTTTAGGTCATTTTCTTTAATTGTATTTTTTATAATTGATTTACATTGGTTTTGATTCCTTATAATTTTATTACACGTTGTTTAATTTTTTATATAATTAATTTCATGTATAAAATATGGGTTTAAAAAACTTTTAGGACCAATTGGTGAATAAAAATAAATTAGGTTTCGAACAGAAAAGAAAAGGTTCAAAGGACTAGAATGCAAAAGAAAAATTAGGGCCAAATTTTTTTAAAAAGAAAATAATGGTAACAAATTTGTGTGAGAGATAGGCACGTGCACAAAGACAAAATAAATACAATAGAGGACAAAAATTGACAAAAAGACAAGCATAAATAGCTAAAGAGAGAACAAAGAACAGAAAGACGTCTTACTGTATTCATACAGAAACCCCTCGCCACACCAACAATCTCTTCTTCCCCTTACTTCAATTGTTCAATTTTCATCCAATAAATCTGCTTCTTTGAATAGCTATGTAACGCCCCAAAAATCTCAATTTTATGAATAGTACTTTTTGGAATGTGAATAATGTATCCTGAGGTGGATAGTACACCCGAATCTAAATTGTAGTTTATTTTATTTAGTGTTGGATAATATTGTTCAAGGGCAACCTGATGATCAAATTAGAGCTCCAAACGAGATTGTTTTGAAAGTTTGACCAAGAGTTGACCAATTGCTATAGTTTGACCCGAGAAAGAGTGAAAGTCAAACATGAAATTATTAATAAAAATAAATTATATTAATTAAGGTCTTTAGGTCAAGTTGATATTTTTCTAATGGTATTTTTATTGAGAAAAAAAAGAATGGAGTAAAAAAAGTTAATTTTGAATCAAAAAAAGAATTGAAAAACTTTTAATGAGGGACTACATGACATTTTTGTCAATTTCTCATTCTCTTCTTCTCCAAAACATTGTCGAGAATACCTCCCTCCTTTCTTCTCCATTTTTCTTTTATTTCTTTCGTTTTTCAAGCCAATTTTCTTTAGTTTTAACCCCAAGTCACTCATTAAACACTAAATCATCAACCTAAGGTCCCTAAGCTCACCATATCAACAAAAAAATTGGGAAAGATAAAGAAAACGTATACGGGTGTTCTTGATAAATAGTACCCAAAAATTTATAAGGTAAGTTAATGAAGTTTTGATTAGTTTTAGTACATAGATTTTAGTACAGTTGCATGCATTGATGAATAAAATGCATGAAATTGAATTTGATATGCAATATTATGAAGATAAAGAAGATGAATTGAAGGAGAGAGAAAGAGAGAGAAGGAGAAGGAATAAGGAATTGATGATGAAATTGAATAGAAGTTTAATTTGAAGATTTGTACATCAATTGGTATGTGTTCTTGTAATTATACTTTTTCCTAAAAATTGTGTATTAGGAAATTTAGGGTTCTTGAGTAAAATTGGGGGTTTATGAAATTGTTATTAAAAACATTTAATTGGATATTAAATGAAGTAGTATACGTGATTAATTGAGATTTTGAACTTATAATTTGTATTTTCTCCAATTGACATACATTATGTTTGAATAGAAAAACTTGATATACCTGTTATTTTTGATTAATTGGCAAGATGAATATGTCTTAAATGTTGTATGAAATAAATTAAAACCAATAACGAAAGGAAAAAAAAGACATTTACTTTGGTCGAATATGAAATAGCTTAAATTGATTATTAAGAGCCTTTATTGTGAAATTTCAATGGAATTTAATTAGATTTGCCCATAATAAAATAAATAGGAATTGGAGGAATGTGATAAGGTTGGCATCCCAATTAAGGAGTTAGCAGTATCGCGTCATGATATATGTTACCAGACTGTAAGACTTTGAGAGCTCGGTTTTGGTGTAAGATATTTGATTTGCGTTATGAACTGCATTGCTTCGAGAGCTCAGTTCAATTATGAATGTATATAAAAAAATGGATTGTATGGTTCCGAGAACTCAATCTTGTATTTTTAAAATCCAGCTTATCCAACTTGGTGATGAAATTCAGATGGATTTTAATTTGGAGCATTTACAGAAAGTAGATAAATGCATGATTAATGATTAAAGAACTTCAAGTGAAAGTAGTAATTAAATTGTACAATTTATTCATCATTGAGTAATTACATATGAATTATTTAAATAGATATATGCTTGTATTTCATAATTTGATTTTTAAATGCTTATTTTTTCTTAGAAATAAATGAAGATATTTATATGTGAAAAATATCATATATTATCCATGTTACAGTTGAATGAATTAAATTGAATGTGAAATGGAATTGCTTGAACACTACTAAGTCTATAACTTAGCGTGTGAATTTTCTTTCCGCACGTAGAATTTGAAGATAGTTAGAAGAAAGTTGTGGTGGATCTACTGCAAGACTAGAGTCACGTAAAGGACCTAGAAAGAATTGGAGGTGGATGTACTACAAATTTTTATTTCGTTTTTGGTTAGGTCATGTACACATAAATAAGTGAAGGATCTTATAGAATTTTATTGTGAATTACATATGAATAAATGAAAGTTATGTATGAAATCTGGTGTAGAAGTGTTGAAATGTATTGGAGGATGGGTAAATTATTTTGTCAAGGAGTTTGACATGGAGATCAATAGTTGAATGATTTGCATGAGAAGTGTATTGAAGTTTCTTGAAGCAGGTTTTAAGTAAATATAGAAGAAACTCTGTCAAAATTTTAGAAAGTGAATAGTAATTGCTAGATTAATAAGGTTTTAAATAAAAAATATTGTAATTTGAAATATAAGAATATAATAACACTCGGTATGTTGATTGTCGGGTATGGAGTGTTACATTTAGTGGTATCAGAGCCATTAGGCAGTTTTGGCGTCTATAATTAAGGAACTAAAGGAAAAGTGAATTGTGTATATGCCAAATGAAGGATTGTATGAGAATATAATGTGACTCTAATGTAGATCCACCCTTTCTGTTTGTTATAGATTGAAGAATGGAACTAGGTGCTTTAGGAGCCGCTGAGAGAGAGAAGGAAAGTCATGTCTCAGCTAGTGATACAAATAGGGGCATGACACGTCAGCCAGCACAACCCTTACCACCACCTGTCGGTCATCCAACTCTTAACCCGGCAGAGTTTTTCCAAACTATGGTGGATTATATGAAACAACTAATAGTTGCTACTCCTCTTGTACAGCCACAACCACCTCTTCTACTACAAAAGCTTCCATTAGAGAAAGCCAAGAGGTTGGGAGTTGAGGATTTTCAGAAGGAGTCATCAATTACGGCTCTATATACTGAGTTTTGGCTAATCGAGATAAAGAGAATTTTTTATCTTCTCCATTGCACACCAGAAGAGAGATTGGAATGTGCAAATGGTCTTCTTCAAGGACCAACATATTCATGGTGGGAGTCCATTAAAAGGCTTGTTCCACCACAAGATCTTACTTGGGAGTACTTTTTGTCCTAATTTATAGATAAGTATGTAGGGGAGGCTTATAAGGATGAGAGGAAGGATGCATTCCTTCATTTGAAACAGGTGTATAGGATAGTATCAGAATATGAGAAAGAGTTTGATAGATTGAGTATGTATGCGGAGAGATTAATTCCTACAGGGGCAAATAAGTGTAAGAGATTTGAAGCAGGCCTCTACTATGACATTAAGAAACTTCTTATTGCACTGCAAATTAGGGATTATAGAGAGATGGTGAAAGCAACCTTGAGGATTGAAAAGGTTAATATTGATGAACAGAAATGGAGAAATAGGGGATAATAGAAGAGGAGTTAGTGATAATCTAATTCATCTTTCTCAGCCAGTAAGAAGCAAAAGGATTCAGGGTCTTAGGCTTCAGCATAAACACAGACATCCTACTGCCAATCAGGGCAGAGTCAGAGATCAATGGTTAGGGAAGGACAACCGGCCCCATCTATAGCTAGTATAACAGGTGGATCAGGACATAAGGTAGTTATCCCATTTGATCATTATGGGAAGAAACATGGCGAATAATGTTGGAAGGTGATGGGAGCATACCTACGATGTGTATCTATGGAGCACTTTCAGAGAGATTGCCCTAGTAGACAGTATCAAACAGTTAGTCAAGCAGAGAGAATAGTTCTTACAACTTCGATGGGCAGACGTATAAGCACGGGAGCTAGTTTTGGTGCTCGTGGTCAAAGGGTCACATCAGGGAAAGTTGATGGACCTAATACCTGTACTCTAGCTCGTGCATATGTTATACAAGCCCGTGATAACAAAGATGCCCCAGATGTGATTACAGGTACTTTTACTATCTTTGACATTTTTGTTCATGCATTGATAGACCTAGGATCTACACATTCTTATATATGTATTCCATTGCCTGAAAATATAGGGTTACTTGTTGACACTCTTAAACATGATATTCTAATTACAAATCCTTTAAATCATAGTGTGATGGTAAATAGGGTTTATAAGAATTGTCCGTTACAAACACAAGGTTATGAAATTCCTAGTGATTTGATTGAACTACCTTTCCACAAATTTGATGTGATCCTTAGTATTGACTGGCTATCTAGACATCATACAGTAGTAGATTGCCATCTTAAAAGATCACTCTTAGAACGGTTGATATTAATGAGATCACAGTTATTAGCGAAAGGTCAAATTTTCTCTTTTATATTTTATCAGCAATCATAGCAAAAAGGCTTATTCGAAAGGGATGTGCAGCCTACTTAGCTTGTGTTCTTGAAGCTAGAAAGGATGATCCTAAAATTCAAGATATACCAACTATATGTGACTTTTAAGACGTATTTCTTGAGGAGTTGCCAGGGAGAAAGAGAAGTTGAATTTTATATTGATGTGATACCTAGTATAATACCAATATCCATTACACCATATCAGATGGCACCCACAGAACTTAAATAATTGAAAATCCAGTCGTAAGAACTTCTTAAAAAGGGTTTTATACACCCTAGTGTGTCTCCCTAGGGTGCACCTGTGTTATTTGTCAATAAGAAAGATGGGTCTCTTAGGCCATGTGTGGATTACAGACAATTAAATAAAGTGACTGTAAAGAATAAGTGTCCACTACCTAGAATAGATGACCTTTTTGATCAGTTTAAAGGTGTAGGTGCTTTCTCTAAGATTGATCTGAAATCAGGATATTACCAGTTGAGAGTAAAGGAAGCAGATGTCCCGAAGATAACTTTTAGAGCCAGATACGGGCATTGTGAATTGTTAATAATGCCTTTTGGACTCACAAATGCTCCAGCAGCCTTTATGGATCTCATGAATCATATTTTTCGTCCTTACTTAGATCAACTTGTGGTAGTCTTCACTAATGATATCTTGGTTTATCCTAAGAACCGAGAAGAGCATAATGAGGATATGAGAATTATTCTGCAGACTTTGAGGGATAAACAACTTTATGTCAAATTTAATAAATATGAATTTTGGTTTGATGAAGATTCTTTCCTTGGTTGTGTCATATTAGTAGATAGGTTTAAAGTTGATCCAAAGAATATGGAAGTCATTCTAGAATGGAAGCCACCTAGGAATGCTAGAAAGATTAGAAGTTTCTTAGGATTGGCAGGATACTATAGAAGATTTGTTAAGGGATTCTCTATAGTCACAGCACCTTTGACCAAGTTATTTCAAAAGAATGAAAAATTCGTGTGGAGTGATAAATGTCAAGAAAGCTTTGAGAAGCTAAAGGCCATATTGA
The DNA here is from genome assembly GCA_027478495.1 of Erythroxylum alaternifolium. Taxonomy (NCBI): domain Eukaryota; kingdom Viridiplantae; phylum Streptophyta; class Magnoliopsida; order Malpighiales; family Erythroxylaceae; genus Erythroxylum; species Erythroxylum alaternifolium. Next base: position 64,915,677 of record JANIIA010000005.1, read on the forward strand.
CTGAAGCATCTGTTCTTACACAACCTATACTTGGTAGAGACTTCGTGATCTACAATGATGCCTCACACAATAGGCTAGGATGTGTACTCATGCAAGTGGGAAAGGTAATTACTTTATGCTTCTAGGTAACTTAAGCCTCATGAAAGGAACTACTTGACCCATGATTAGAGTTAGCAGCTATAGTCTTTGCTTTAAAGATTTAGAGGCATTAGTTATATGGAGAGAAATGTTATATTTACACAGATCACAAAAGTCTTAAATATTTACCTACGCAGAAAGAGTTGAACATAAGGCAAAGAAGATGGATAGAGTTTATGATTACATCATTAACTATCACTCAAACAAAGCAAATGTAGTAGTCGATGCTCTTAGCAGGAAGTTGTTATCAACTTTAAAAGTAATGAATGCTAGATTATCCTAGCCAGTGATGAAGCCATTGTAGCTCAGTTGAGGCTTAAACCAAACTTGTTACAGCAAGTCAAGGAAGCACAAAAACAAGATGAAAAGCTAGTTAGCATTCTCAAATAAATTCAGCAAGGGGAAAGATAGTGAATATGCAATCAAAGAGGATGACCACTTCTACCACAAAGATAGAATCTGTGTCCCTAATGATGATGAGCTGAAAAAGAACATCATAAAGGAAGCCTATAGCATTTCATATGTTGTTCACCCAGGAAGTACTAAAATGTACCAAGATTTGAAGACACATTATTGGTGGTCAGGTATAAAGAGAGACATTACAGGTTATTTTACCAATTGTCTTACATGCTAACAAGTAAAAGCAAAACATCAAGTTCCATCAAGTTTACTTCAACCAATAACAATACCCAAATAGAAATGAGATCGAATCACGATGGATTTTATGTCTGGTTTACCTCAAACTAGGAAGAAGCATAATGTCGTATTGGTGATTATAGATAGATTGACCAAGTCAGCTCACTTCTTACCTATCAGAACTGACTACCAACACTCAAAGTATGTAGAATTATATATCACTGAGATAGTGCAGTTGCATCGAGTACCATCTTTTATCATATCAGACCAGGATCCAAAATTCACCTTAAGATTTTGAAAGAAATTACATGAGGCCTTGGGCACTAAGCTGAATTTTAATACAACTTTTCATTCTCAAACAGATGGATATTCAGAAAGAGTGATTCAGGTGTTAGAAGATATGTTTAGTTATGTTATTGATTTTAAAGGCAGCTAGGATGAACACTTCCCATTGATTGAATTTGCATACAATAATAACTATCAAGCAAGTATACAAATGGCACCGTATGAGGCTCTTTATAGTAGAAAGTACAGAACACCCTTATATTTGACAGAACTTAGTGAAAGCAAGATTGTTGGTCTATAATTAATAAAGGAAATCAAGGATAAGGTGAAAATTATAAAGGAAAGGTTGAAAGCTGCTTCTGATTGCCAAAAATCATATGCAGATTTGAAGAGAAAGGACATTGAATATGTTGTTGGTGACAAGGTTTTCTTGAAAGTATCATCATGGAAGAAAGTGTTTCAATTTCGTAAAAAGGGTAAGTTAAGCCCTAGATTCATTGGTCAATTTGAGATTATTGAGCGTGTGGGACCAGTAGCCTACATATTATCATTGCCACAAGATATGGAAAAGATTCATGATGTCTTCCATGTGTCTATACTAAGGAAATATCGGTATGATCCATCACACATTATAAAGCTGGAAGATATTAAAATACAACCAGATCTAACTTATGAAGAGAAGCTGATGAAGATTCTAGCAAAAGATACAAAACAGCTAAGGAACAAGACAGTTCCACTGGTGAAAGTACTATGGATGAACCACGAGGTCGAGGAAGCTACATGAGAACCAGAAGGAATCATGAGAAAGTCTTATCCACGATTATGTGACACAGGTTAATTTCGAGGACGAACTTTTATTTTGGAAGGGAAGAATTGTAACACCCTAAAAAATCTCGATTTCATAAATAGTACTTTTTCGGTTATGAATAATGTCTCCTGAGGTGAACAGTGCACCGGGGACTCACATTGCATTTTATTTTATTTGGATTAGATAATATTGTTCAAGGACAACCTGAGGATCAAATTAGAGCTCCAAACGAGTTCGTTTTGAGGGTTTGACCAAGAGTTGACTAATGGTCAAAGTTTCACCCAAGAAAGGATGAAAGTCAAACCTAAAACTATTAATGAAGATAAATGATATTAATTAAGGTCTTTAGGTGAAGTTGATATTTTTCTTATGGATATTTTTATTGAGAAAAAGAAAGAATGGAGTAAAAAAAATAATTTTGGATTAAAAAAAGAATTGGAAAACTTTTAATAAGGGATCACATGACATTTTTGTCAATTTCATATTCTCTTCTCTTTAAAACATTGCCGAGAATACCTCCCTCCTTTCTTCTCCATTTTTCTTTCATTTCTTACATTTTCCAAGCCAATTGTTTTTAGTTTTAACCCCCAAATTACGTATTAAACACTAAATCATCAACCTAGGGTCCTTAAACTCACTATATCAATAACAAAATTGGGAAAGATGAAGAAAAGGTATATGGGTATTCTCGATGAATAGTACCTGAAAATTTATAAGGTGAGTTAATAAAGTTTTGATTGTTTTTAGTATATGATTTTGGTGTAGTTGCATGCGTTGATGAATAAATGCATGAAATTGAATTTGTTATGCATTATTACGAAGATAAAGAAGATGAATTGAAGGAGAGAGACAAAGAGAAAGAGAAAAAAATAAGGAATTGATAATGAACTTGAAGTTTATGGAAGTTTAATTTGAAGATTTAGACATCAATTTGGTATGTGTTCTTTCAATTCTACTTTTTCATAAAAATTATGTAAGAGGAAATTTAGGGCTCTTGAGTAAATTGGAGGTTTATGAAATTGTTATTAAAAATATTTAATTGGATGTTAAATGAAGTAGTATATGTGATTAATTGAGATTTTGGACTTATAATTTATATTTTCCCCAATTGACATACATTATGTTTGAATTGAGAAACTTGATATACATGTTATTTTTGATTAATTGGTGAGATGAATATGTCTTAAATGTTGTACGAAATAAATTAAAACCAATAACGGAAGAAAAAAAAGACATTTACTTTGGCCAAATATGTAATAGCTTGAATTGGTTATTATGAGCTTTTATTATAAATTTTCAATGGAATTTAATTAGATTTTCCCTTAGTAAAATAGATTGGAATTGAAGGAATGTCATAAGATTGGCATCCCAATTAGGGAGTTAGCAGTATTGCGTCATGATATATGTTACCAGACTGTATGGCTTCGAGAGCTCGGTTTCGGTATAAGATATTTGATTTTTGTTATGAACTGCATGACTCCAAGAGCTCAGTTTCAATATGAATGTATATTAAAAATGGATTGTATGGTTTCGAGAACCCGATCTTGTATTTTTAAAATCTCGCTTATCGAGCTCGGTGATGCAATTCTGATAGATTTTACTTTGGGGCAATTACAGAAAGTAGATAAATGCATGATTAATGATTAAAGAACTTCAAGTAAAAGTAGTAATTAAATTGTACAATTTATTCATCATTGAGTAATTAGATATGAATTATTTAAATAGATACACGCTTGTATTTCATAATTTGATTTTTAAATGCTTATTTTTGCTTAGAAATAAATGAAGATATTTATATGTGAAAAATATTATATATTATACATGTTACAGTTGAATGAATTAAATTGAATGTGAAATGGAATTGCTTGAACACCACTAAGTCTATAACTTAGCGTGTGGATTTTCTTTCCATGCGTAGGTTTTGAAGATAGTTAGAAGAAAGCTATGGTGGATCTACTACAAAACTAGAGTCACATAGAGGACCTAGAAAGAATTGGAGGTGGATGTACTACAAATTTTTATTTCGTTTTTGGTTAGGTCATGTACACATAAAGAAGTGAAGGATCTTACAGAATTTTATTGTAAATTATATATGAATAAATGAAAGTTATGTATGAAATCTGGTGTAGATGTGTTGAAATGTATTGGAGGATGAGTAAATTATTTTGTCAAGAAGTTAGACATGGAGATGAATAGTTGAGTAACAGGCATGAGAAGTGTATTGAAGTTTCTTGTAGGAGGTTTTAAGTAAATATAGAAGAAACTCTGTCAAAATTTTAGAAAGTGAATAGTATTTGCTATATTAATGAGGTTTTAAATAGAAAATGTTGTAGTTTGAAGTATAAGAATATGATAACACTCGGTATGCCAATTATCTGGTATGGGGTGTTACATTTAATGGTATTAGAGCCATTAGGCAGTTTTGGGGTCTATAATTAAGGAAATAAAGGAAAAGTGAATTGTGTACATGCCAAATGAAGGATCATATGAGAATATGATATGACTCTATTGTATCCACACTTTCTGTTTATTATAGATTGAAGAATGAAACCAGGTGCTTTGGGAGCCGCTGAGAGAGAGGAGGAAAGTCATGCCTCAGCTAATGATACAGATAGGGGCATGGCAGGGTAGCCAACACAACCCGTACCACCACTTGTCGGTCATCCAGTTCCTAACCCGAGAAAGAAGTGTATTGAAGTTGAGTAACATGCCTTAGAAGTGTATCGAAGTTTCTTGCAGGAGATTTAAGTAAATATGGAAGAAACTCTATCAAAATTTTAGAAAGTGAATAGTAATTGCTATATTAATGAGGTTTTAAATAGAAAATGTTATAGTTGAAGTATAGGAATATGGTAACACTCGGTATGCTGATTTCATTATCGGGTGTGGGGTGTCACAAGCTGTTTGAAGCTAATTGAAAGGCTTTCAGGGTTTTGTTCGTTTTTCTAAAATTTTTGTTTTTTGTGTATGTTTGCTTTTGATATTAGCTTCTTTGTATAGTTTAAGGATTAATGTTTTATGGGTTTTGTTATTTTGATCTCTTTGTATTTGATATTGTTGGAATTGAAGAAAAAGAGATAAACTTTCTCCGACAAAATAAGTCTTTGTTGAAAAACTTTTGTTGGGTGTCTAATGTATCTATTCCAAATTTAAACAAATTGCTTTAACTCTCTCCCCTTTCCTTCTCTATAGAAAAATCCCATCCGTTTGAATTTTGGGTTTTCTCCTAGTTGGGTTTAAGTTAATTAAGAAATGAATAGAGATTATAGACAATTAAGGTAATGCCCTAAACTTTTAGGCTATATTTGGTTGGGGGTTTAATAATAGAACATAATGAAATGTAATATTATTCCTTCGTTTGGGAGGAGGGTTTATAATGGAATGGGATGGAAGAGGAGGGTTTCATATTACATTTCATTCCATCCTAAACAGTAAAAATGAAAAACCTCTGATTTGGGGAGTTTAGGATGGAATGTAAAATGATAAACAACTTTACACTATATTACATTATGAACTCTTCCATCCTCCCAAACAACAATTTTCTAACATTACATCCATTTACATTCTATTATATTCCGTTCTGTTCTATTCCATTAAAAACCTTACGTCCAACCAAACATAGCCTTAAGGTTAAATAAACACACTTCTTTTAGACACTACTCAAACAAATTTGGTATTTTCTTATCAAGAAATCAATTATAAGAAGATTTGAGATATAAATGGCTTTCTTTGCTCTTATTTGCTCTTCTCTATCCATAAAAAAACTTGGAATCTCAAGACAAATCCTAAAAAGAGGCATAATAGAATCTTATTTATGGAAATTTCTTCAAGGTGATCATTAGCTTGGGGTTATACTGTGCCTAGGTAGGTATCATTCATCAAATCTTTAAAATGATGATTATATTGAAAAATGGAGCAAGCTAAATAAAAGAATGGTTCACACTGACAATTTTATTTATATTAAAACTCGAATACTTAAAGTAATTTAATTACCATACGTTTATTAAAGAAAAAGAAACTTAAACTAAGCTTTTATAAGGTATAATAGAATAAGAAACAAAATCCAAGTAATGTTTTGTTTATGCCTAATGTGCAAAAACTAAAAAGAGAAAATATAGATAAGAAATCATGTAAAAGTTGCATCCCAATCTTTCCATGCCGATAACTTTAAACTCCTGAAATTTTAAATCACTTCTCAACACTTCCCTTTGATCCAAGATTACATAAGAAGACAATGCAATAGGAGCCCATTTCTTTAAATTCCATAAAAAATACTCAAGAGTCAAGTCTAAATATATATCCTAAGGTGCTCCTCTTATCCTTAATTCATCCTACTCAATCACTGTCACTTTATCTGACCAACTTGCAACATGCCATGTGTTCGTACCATATTCTCAAATCAAGAGTCCCTAATACATAACACAATATTTATTTTGTGGCTCCAAATTGATGCTAACCTAGAAATTGCACCCACTAAATAAGAAATGTCAAGTCTATTGTGAAATAAATAGATAAGTCTAACTAGACTCCTATAATGTTGTGCACTAGTCGGTTTGATGCCATCCTCTAATTACAACCTTTCTTTTATATTCATACGTGTACTAACTACCTTATAGTTCCATATGCGGACCCTTTTCATTAAATCCCTTGCATGCTTTTTTATAGAGATAAAGATACCATCCTTATATATAAAAAATTAATGCAATAAATCCAAATATGACAGTGCTTATTCGAGATTGATCAATGAGTAAAGAGGATGAGCTTATGTAGATAACATCATCTATATGAATAATAAAAAATATAACATCTTTACCTTCCGTCTTTATATAGAATTGGGCTTATTTATGCTCCTTTTAAATCCATTTTGAATGAAATAAGAATCTATCCTTTCATACCATGCAATAGGAGCCTACTTTAATCTTTAGTGTACCATTCTTAGCTTATACACTTCTTTCTCTTTACCTTGAACCACAAATCTTGCACGTTGTGCTACACAGACGTCCTCTTCTAATTCTCTATTTAAAAAATTTGACTTAACATCAAATCGATACATAAACGAATTTAATTGTGTAGTAAGAACTAAAAGTGTTAATAAAGTTTTAAATTATGCAATGGGTGAAAAAGGATTTTGGAAGTTTATACATTATTGTTAAGAGTACCCCTTTGCCCCAACCATAATTTGTACTTTTTCATACGTATATCTAAATTATACTTATTCCTATACATCCATTTTACCTTCCTATATGCTATTCTTTTCAATTTCCATTAATTGCTCCTTCATAGTTTGCCTTCATTTGTCTTTTACCATAAATTCTTCAAAGGAACTAGGATCAACCATAAATGAAGCTTATGTTATCTCGCATATGTCTTTTAAGGGTTGTATCCTCATAGCCCCTCTTCTTCAATTAGATTTGACGAGCCCAAGGAAGTTCCACTTCTTGATGGAGTAATTACTTCAAATGCTGTAGGTGTTGAAATAATAGAAATAATAAGGGGACCATGTGGGATTTGAAACTAGTCATTATTAGTTTTTTTCTCTTCTTTAATGACTAATTCTTGAAAATGAATAACACTTTTGTCACCTGTTTGTTATATCCATCTTCCTTCTTATTAAATATCAAATTCTTGTTAATGATATATTTTTTTCATTTCCAAGGTTATAATCTTGTATGCTTTTGAGTTGGAGTAATAGCCATCAAAAATATATTTTATGGCATTTTCATCTAATTTATTGAGAATTTTTAAGTTAATTACAATATAAATAACACACTTAAAAATCTTTAAGTGATTACCCTTGGTCTTCTACCTATTAAAAGTCCAATTTCATATGATGACTGATTTGAAACTGCCCTCGTAGGCTAGGTGTTTACTAGGTAAACAATTGTAGCAACAACTTTCTCCCATAATTGTGTTAGCAATCCTTTCTTTTAAAGCATCCTTTTAGTTATTTTTACCATGGCTTGATATTTGCATTTAACCACTCCATTTTTCTCTAGTGTGTATGAACAGTGAGTTTGTTATAAATGTTATGCTCTTCATAAAGAGTTGAATATTTATGATGTAAATTCTCCTCCTTGATATATCTTTAGTACCTTATCATACCAAATAATTTAAACTTCTTGAAGGCTTTAAACAGTTCAATTTTATTCTGCAAAAAATATACCTAACTCAGACAATCATGAACATCAATTAAAAGCATGAAATATTGACTCCCTCAAAACGTTTATATCTGTATTGATTCATATAAATCTATTAAAATAAATATAAGTTGTTAGGTGCTTTCCACACCTTTTTTGAAGGGAAGGGCCTTTTACTTTTCTAGAAATATTGGCTTCATATACTCCTAATATATCGAGATTAGTTAGTCTTTGCATTATGTTTGTTTACTGTAACAACTTCATTATGTTGAGATTAAGATGTCGATATCTCCTATGTCATACCCTCATTTTTGCTTCTTTTTTAACTATTATGATATAATTTTTTAGATTTGAGAACTCCATCAGAAATAACTTGTTCTTTGTCATGCTTATTTTTGTTATAATTTGACAAATTCTCTTGTTTTTGATGAACTATCAATAGTACACATTTAACATCAATTTGCCCACACTCAACAAAATTTGATATAAGCTAGGAATTAAGAAAAAACATTATAAAGGTACTTAGCTTTACTATTATTGTTCTTTGGTGCAACTGTGCCTTTCTTTTTGACCTAAATTTGTTTGCCATCTCCAAGTCTGGCACTCATTCTATTTTTCTTATCTAATTCTTTAAACATATTCTTAATCTCCATTAAACACCCACTATTTAAGAACCAAATATTATATTCTTTTGGCTCTTGTTCCATTTTTTTTATAAACAACTTGCATTCTTCTTCATTTTCTTCATTTTTGGCTTTTTTACATAACTTGCCTAATGATGTGTTTTTGAGTTGTTTGTATTTACAATAATGCCACTGAATGTTTTGGCCTCGTCCTCTTCCTTACCTTTGGCCTACACCTATTCCACAAGCTTTCCTAGTGGCCTGCTTATTGTCACCATGCATGATTCCTTCCATTATTGAATTTTTCCCTCTATGTAAAATTTCTTCCATTTTATTTGCTCATATGAACTTTTAATTCTTTCCTCATGAGCTTGTAAAGAGTCATTTAATTCATCAAAGGAAAAAATGGTTAGATATTTTGATTCTTGAATAGTCGCTATAACATGATCAAATCAAGATGTTAAACTTCTCAATACCTAAGCCATAACAGCTTGATAATCACTACACTTTTCACCATAAACTAGCATTTGGCTCACAATAGTCAAATCCCTAGAAGTATACTTTTGCATTGATTTATTATTCTTTATCATTATATTTTCAAACTCTTGTTGAATTGTCTATAATTTGATTTTGATAATCTTTATATAACCTTAAATTTCTTCTGTAAGATCAGTCATGCTTCTGTAGATGTAGTGGCAATCTTGATCTTAAAAAAATGTTTTTATAAGCAACTTATTGAAGGAAGAAGAGTGCATTTACATACTTTCTCTTGTTCTCTTTTAGCCTAACATATTTTTTAGGATTTGAAAAATCCTTCTTCAATAAGCTCCCACAAATCTTGCAACTTGAGCAAGATCCTCATCTTTATGCTCTAAACTGGCATTTGTCTCTATTAAATACCGGGATAAGCGACTGTGAAGTTGACGATCTGTTTACTACTATCTAAGAAATAAAACTCTAGTCTCTCGTGTTTCACTTTTTCATTTACCTAGTCAAAGATCAACCTGACTCTGATATAGCTTTATTAGAAAATAGAGTAAGCTAAAAAAAAGTGATTTACAGAGGTAATTTTATTTGCACTATAACTCATTTGCTTGAAGTAATTTGACTATCACACATTTATTGAAGCAAAATAATCTTGAAATATGCTTCTACAAAGTGTAATAGAATAAGAAATAAACTCTAACTAATCTTTTGGTTATGCCTAACGTGCAAAAACTAAAAAGAGAGGGTATAGGAGAAAAATCATGTAAGAGTGGTAGATGTAATATTTCCACACTAGTAGCTTCAAACTCATGAAATTTTGGATCACTTCTCAACTAATCATGCATACATGATTTGAGAATATATGACCAAAGAGATCTAATTTTTAAGTTCATAATTCAAGTTAGATCAAGCTTAGTTCTCAATTTTCGTCAACTTTGAGTCAAGCAAGTTATGAAATAAGGAATTTAAGTTTAAGGCTAAACCAACGAGAAGATGTATATTGGATTAGGATGGAAAGTTTAAATTGCTTACAAACTAACGGTCCTTGATGCCTTTAAGCTTGTTACCAAGTTGCCAAAGTCGAACATTAAGTTTCATAAACACAAATTGCAATATGAATTGTCAATCCCAAAGAGATGCTCATCCCCAACTCATATCCCCAACTTACCAGTTATAAAGTTCTAAAATCATGTAGAAATTGGTTGATGCCTACACCACTGTGTCATTCTATTAAGCACAACCATTTGAAACAAGTTATGATCCAACCCATGCTAGTGGAAGAAGAGGAGGAAAGAAATGAATACAAGTTGCAAGCTACTTGATATTTCCCTCGTTTTTAGTCTTATGACACCAAAGCTTCCTTTTTTTTTTTTTGAAAAATGGAAGGAATTATCATTAACTATAGTTAAAATTATTTACAACACTACAAGGAAGTCTTTCGTGAGGCCAAGGGCTTCTAATGTTTTATAGAAATTTGAGGAATACTAAGAGTACTAAGGTTATACTAAGAGTACTAAGGTTCACAATGCAAGAAGTAATACTCGGTAAGCAATGAAGACTTAGGTAGATGAATTATTAAATAATTTACTCGAATCACGTAATTTATACACCATTAATGACTAATATATACACCTAAGAGTTTACCCAATGCATACTTAAAAGAGTAACAATTACAGTCCACAGTATAAGAAGAAAAAAAACATCATTTTCTCCTAACAACTTTCTAATTAATGTTCATGAATCTATCACTTTCAACCTCTCCTTGACGTTTTAAAATTATAAATGGCAGATATACTCATATAATTAATGTTCATCGAAGTGTTGTCAACCCCTGTATATAGTGACCAATACTACTGAATCAGCTATTCTTACCCCCTTTTTGTTTTTTTACAACTGGTATTCTTCCAGGGTTGAAGTCTCCATACTACGGAGATAGATATTCTGTTGCGAGGTGGATTACACCTGGTTTTAATGAAACCATGGGCCTGGTCATGCGAAGCCGAAGTCATGAAAAGGAAAGGCATAAATATGGACAATTGAATATGACAGAAAATAGAGTGCATAAAGTTGAGTGATCGATTAATAACCCCAGCCATATCTCTAGCGAATTCGTGTCAGTATCAAAGTTTAAGTTTTGTTTTTTTTCTCCAACAGCCAGATAACATATATAGTTAACTTGAACTTTATTATCACAAAATAAAACGTAATATTTAAAAGCAAGGGTAGAAAAATTTTATTTTAACTTACAACTGTATTCAATTAACTGAGATGTGTGCAATCAATCAGTGTTACTAGTGCATCAAATCACCACGTACGAGAAATCATATGTACTTGTGTGTTTCACTATGTTGAAACTCATGAAATCCAAGCATGGAAACATACTCATTGATCCCGTTGAATTTTTCATTCCCTTTCAATACGTTATTTCTATAAAGAAATTTACAATTCAAGACTTCGTTTGCAGGATCACCAAGAACCTAAGAAAATTGGAACACAGGAATTTTAAGAATGGAAAAGTTGGTTAGAGAGACTTATATCCCATATTCAACAGTTCTATAAAATTAAAAGTAGTCTTTAGGATACGAGAAGAGATAATAAAGAACTTTCATCTCTAAATTAAACAACTCAGTAAATTTCTATTACAAAATTTGGAGAGGGACGGCTCTCCAGTGACATGTGGTTGCTAGGACAACCATATTCTACCAAATTAAATATCCATAAACGTCCATAACGTTTACATTTAATTATGCTACTCTGTGACCATGTCTACATCTGTAGGTATATATTCTGGTAGGCTAAAGGTTATAATTATATAAGAAAAAGTTAACAAGAACAAAGATTAGTTGTCCCTCTGAATACTTCTATTGTGAGACAAAATGACAATACAAACCCAATTATGAACAACTTTGCAACCTGCCAAATAAATGACTCCTTTTGCATTTTGGTTTCGTATATATTTCGTGTACAAAATAACTAGGGTTGAAAGTTTGGAACCTTGGTCTGCTTGTCTCGTGAAAGTGGAGATGGACATCCACTCAAGAACCTTGTACTGTACATGTGCAAATGACAATGAAAGCAAAGAACAAAAAAATAAAAATCATTTGACGAGCAATAAGAATACTGGGTAGTGTTCTAAATAGATGAAAGTTTGTCATCTCGTAAAGCTAAAAGATAAATGAATAGGATACTTTTAAACGTATTGAGAAATGAGAACACCTTATATTGATCTTGTGAGATGACCAGAAATTCACATGTAATGACAATTTATGTACCAAAAGTAAAAGATATGGATAGAGTAAAAATATCAATTGGATACAAATCTAGGGACAAAAAAAAAGTGTATTATTAGTTAAAGATAAAGTTACGCATTACTAAAATTTTCATATTCAGTACTTTAGCAAAATTTCTATTAAATATTGTTATTGTTATTATTGATTTTGCTGTTTAGTTAGATGCATTGGAGTTAGAACTTCAAAATTATATATAGTTTTTACAATACAAGGAACTAGATATTTGTTCCTTTCTTGACCTAAATTTGCTTGATTTGGAAAAGGTTATTAATCAAAATGATCTTGAAGAATATCATGTGTCACATAAAGAAACGTGGAAAGGCACGCAGATGAGGAGAATATTTGGTCTAACAACAAGCGCCAAAGAGAAAGAACAAAGCGTGCAGATTCGTAAGTGCTTGATATTTTCAGAGAAAGAAAGTATTAGTAATTACTGTAGGAGAATAAGAACAATCAAAGTATAGAATTAGAAAATGAAGAACAAACTATATACAGCAAACTAAGAATATATGGCAATAATCAACTGGAAGGCGGTGTAAGTGGTCGGTTGCCGGCACCAGAAAACGAAGTTGTCATTACTGGAAATGGAGGTGGAAAGTGACATTTTGATGCCCTACCTAATATACTTATATACCGACCACCACCATCTAACACATCACCGTACCCTATCTCTTTATGGATATTTTTATATATTTTTGTGGGCGACGTGTAAAGATAGTTCTAGTAGTCCACGACATTGGATCCATAATTTCAATATATGTGAACTTAAAATACCCGTTATGGTAACAACTATTTTTATCTACAAGACACCAATTAGTTAAGTAACCTTCGTCCATACACGTATGATACCTGTAAATAAGTAAAAGGAGCTCATGAGCCCCATGGCTCTGAAATGTATAACATGGTATAACAGTGGATACTATTCCAACTTACAATTTCCAACCGTAGATGTTATACTTGTTATGATGGGAATGTTGGCCATGAAATAAAGTGGAGGAATATGATGGCTTCGGTCCCAATGTCCCATTGATCTCAGGCTGGTTGTCTTAGCAAGTCATAGTCCAGGACTGCCACCTCATTTAACCTTGAGCTCTCCATGTGCCTGAATCAGATCAGTTATGACTGGAAAAAAGTGGTAGCATCTGATATAATTAAAGGGACACCTCGTTTTTGTTAGGTATTATGCACTGCGCATTCATGTATGTAGTCAAAATTCTATGAAGAAAGTGAGATGTTCCTGTACTATTTTTTGTGGCCTAGCAGGCTGCATTTATCTTAATTACTTCCTTCAACTTGGGAAACTGGCCAACCTAATTCATCTTTTGTCTGGCAGACTTGAATATTACGAGGTTAACAATTAGATCACGAGAGTCGTAACAGTTGGTGGCAAAAATCCTTTGTTGAGGAAATGTTCAATAGAGTTGAACAAAGTTGCTGATATGTTTTCCATAAAGAGACTTGAGTGGCTATATACACAGGTTACTTCCTAATTATAGTTGTATAGGTGTGTGCATGATGTTCATTCTTGAGAGTGCGTATGTTGCACTTACTATTATGTGAATGCTTTCGGTTGTTCCCTACAAGCTCATTCTCGTTCACAACTTTAGAAATGTGCAGAAGGATAATAATCCAACACTATTTATTATAGATGTCTAGATTCTCTCCATTGAATAGTTTATAAAACGTTCTCCATGATACCAGTGTAAGTGCGCCAACAAGATGAACAGTAGTTGCTTTCAGACAACAAATGTATCGCTCTCGCTCATACTTTAACTAATAAAAAAGACATAGGATCCAACTTCTAAAGTGGTCATGATTATTACGTGTGTTCGCCCATTTTTGCCACACCTGTATTATACGACATCGTCTAGATTATTGTCACTTTCGTCCCAAGTCTCTAAATAATTTGCATGCATGAAAAGATTAAAAAATTCCATTCAAGACAGTCGTCTTATGTATGATCCATCTAGCGCCAAGTGCCAAACGTAATCAATGCTTAATTATCTAAGACAATGCTGGCTAATATACGCACTATAAAACTTTTTGGCCAGCTAATTAAGATAACATTGTTCTTATTAGTGATGCCAAAGCCACTGATTAAGTTGACCTATCCAACAAATGGTACGTGTTACATTCCTTAATTAAGTTGTACAACTTTAGATTAGTGGTTAATATTGTTGGCATCTTAGTACGAAGAAGATATTTCCCTTATAACGATAAGAACGTCGAATTACTAATGATAAACTAATCTTATATTAAAGCGATTATTCGTACTTTTAATTATAATTCACTACTTTTCTATACATATAATAATTCATAAATTAAATATTTTAAATAAATTATTTAAAAAATAAATAACTTAAAATTAAGTGATAAATTTAATTTAAATGATATTTAAATATTTTTATATCTTTTCAGTAATTTTCGACTTTTCAAAATTAAGGTAAATTGTAGCCAAGTAAAACATGTAATTTGATGTGTTGAAAAACTACTAAAGACTAATTTTACCATTATCCCTCTTACTTAAAGTCAACATATCTTGTACATATGGTCATGAGTCGCCACGAGATGCAGATCGGAGTGTTTATGGGTATAACTAATCACAATCTTCGGTTCAACTTTTTCTTTTGTTGAATTCATTGGGATTCCTCTGTTCTGTGCACAATGTAATTCAAGTTTTTGGTTTATTTGGATTAGAGTCGCAACTGTCACGAGCTTTTCTATCCAACTTTTCTGTTTATGCTAATGGAATTTGATTTTTCTATTAGTTTCTTATCCGTGTTTCACTCTTTCTTGAATTTTATATCTGTAAGATAATAATCTTGTTCTTTGTTTTTGTTATTATAATTTGATTTGCTGAAGCTTGATGCCAATTTCTGTGTTAGAGTGTGGTTGTGATATTGAATCTATTACTGATTATCAAATACCGGTTCATATTTGCTTTCGATGATTATCTGTTTTCAATGGTCGTCTCTGCTTATTTTGTTTGATATCGACTGTTTTCAATGTGTTATTATTTTCAATGATCAACTCTACTACTGGTTCATATAATAGTCAGGAAGATATCGGCTGTTTCCCGTATTCTTTGTGATGCCATACAGGTTAAATGAGATTACAAGTTATATTGACTATGATCAAGTAGATCTCTTTATTTGTGGTTCTTATATCCTAATACAAATGAGATTAGGTATGCTTCACCTTATTGCTTTCTTTCTAGGATTTTTCTATATGTATTATTTCTTTTTTATTTTTGCTTATTCTTCATGTTCTTTTGTTAGTTAGTAGTTGCACTTTTACTTGTATGCAACTGTGCGTTTTATTTCGTATTTTTCTTACTAATTCGTTTTGTGCATAAGCATTTACTATTACTTTGCTTCTAATTACATGCCAACATTATGATTAGCAAATTTTAAGTGCATCATTCGCCTAATCATATATCCCCATAAGGACATATGATAAAATTAGTTAGGATACAGAGCAGATTAGCATGACCCTTATTTAATATTGACATGCACAATTATATATATATATAAATAATAACTTTTCTTTTAAACTTGTATCTACTCATGACGATTTTGGTCACCATATCAGTTATTCTATTTGGTTTTGTTTTATTTTATTTATTTATGTACTTATTTAATTTTATTTACCTACACTCTTAATATATCAGTTTTCATCTGCATCACTTTTTATTGTCACATTTGGATGTGAGTTTATCGGAAACAGCCTCTTTATTAAGTAGGAGTAAAGTTGCGTATTATCAGACCTCCTCAGACTCCGCTTCATTGCGAGATTTCAAACTAAGTGATGACGATGGCGATGATAATAATGATATCTTGTACATAAAACTCCAGTTATAATGTATGCAACATTTTATTTGTCCATCATTCTATCACCTCTCGAATTGATAGAGCTTGAGTTCTTTTCTTGTGACTCATGGTTATCGACATACTTATGTTCTACGAGTCTATTTATATAAATTCTTTAAAATGGATTAAATTAAGGGCATATGGGCAAGCGTACTGTCAGTAGGAAATCACATGTGCTTGCAATCTTTGACCCGTTATCCTAATTCTATCTTATGCTTAATCATAAACTCCTAACGATTCTAAAACTAAACGCAATCAACATACTTTAATTAGAATACCTCACTAATCATACCTACCCCAGCTAAGAATGCTTGTTTACATTTAATAATCATCAACCCCAACCACTAATAACTATTTAAACTCATCTCCTTATGTCCATATGCAAGTTTATTACATGACATGAATATTAATTTGACGATGGAGAACACACAACTTGGTATTTTTATGTAATACTGGAGGCTTTTAAGTTATGACTCCAGGTTCCTCTTCGGACAGTACCATTAAGACAGTAGGTTATGTACGCACACCTTGTACGTCACCTTATAAAACATTAAAAGGACATAGCAACAGAACAAAGTAGAAAGAAAAACGAATACCTGTTGGAATATAAAATCTACATTTTTAGTATTCTAGAAGATTTTTTTAATAACGAGGTTCGAATGGGACCCACAAAGGTCGCAATCAACTACAAACACTCAAGGTCAAACGGGCTCTGCAGAAACGGTGTGTCGTATATGTATCAAGCGACATTTTCATTAATTAATCCCCAAATTGCCCTTTTAATATTAATTACAGCTTACAGGCATTTAATCAACTCTTAAATTAAATCTGCAGTACCCAGGAGACAAACAAATAAAACATTAAATAAATGTAAATTAAAAAAAATAAAAAATAAAATTAAGGAAGGAGAGATACGATTTCGTTACTAAAAATAAAAAGTCAGTCATATCCAGCTTTGCAGAGCGCGTTGGGATTGGATCCCATATAAAAAGAAATCGTTACTGTCGGAGGGATGGACGTGGGAAGCCTTTGATTGTTGTTCAAAAGCTAAAAGCGAAGTAAAAGGTTTACAGTTACAGAGTTGAAGAGAATATTTAAAAAGCTGAGTTGAAGAAGGCGGCTCTTTGCTTTGTATGTAGTAGTTGTTCTAGTAGTAGTAGTAGTCTCAGTACCTGACCGAAACTTCAACTTCGGTGGCCTACATTCACTCTGCTTCTTAGATCTTCAAGGTTCTTCCTTTCTCTCTCTCTCACACGCTCTGTCTGTGGTACTATTGTTTGCGTGCAGATTACGAGAACCAAGCCTGATGTTTTCGCGTTTATGTAATGATTTTTTGCGTTTCACGTGTTGTTTCTTTCTTTTTTTTTTTTTTGGTTTCTTTTGGTCAAATCTGTTCCAACTGCGAAGTGTCGGCGTCGTTCAGTTCGTTCGGCGATCGTGGAGATCTGTTGGATGGAATTGTGGAAATCTATCTGTGTTTGTAAGTAAAGGCGAAGATTTTGTGTTTGGAATGGAGAATTGAAACGAGGGGGATAAAAGAAAATAGAAAAAGAGATGTCTAACCATTAACACGCTTGGTTGCCGTTGATAAAAAATGATTTGACTTTATTAATGCGTCCTCTAATTCTATTAATCTTTCTATCAAAGGGATATAGCTTTAGTAGTCTTAAGAACTGTGGTAGCGTTGTTAGTTTCTTTTCTGGAAATTTGGGCGCGTGTATGGCACAGGTTAAAAGGGTGTTTAATGGTCTTTTGAAAAAGGTTGAAAATGACAGGGAACGACTTTGCTACATATTTTTGTATATTATGGTTCGCAGAAAGACAATTCTTGGCAGAAAGATCATGATTGTTTGGCTGCTGCCTGCTTGATTTTGCCTTATTTACGAACTGGCCTTTTCTTCTCTTTTAATATACTTATTTTGTTTATTCTGTTGATGTATTTGGAATTTGGATGCCGTTTCTCCTCGGATGTGCTCGATTTGTTCAATTTTATGGAATGATGCTGTGTGTTCAGAGGGTGAGGAGCTACCTGTCCAATTTCTCATATTTTTGTTTTTCTAATCTGTTTCTTGTTTGTATCTGATGGAGAGTTCAAATACTTGAGTTATTATCACTTTGGAAGAAATATATCAACACATTCATAACTAAAAGATGGCAAATATAAACCATGCTAATCCACTTGTCATAAGCATTTTGAATTTTTTGCTAGTGAATTGGTGTATGTATGCTTTTTCTTGCTATCAACGTAAAGAACAATAGGGATATTGGGGATTGATTATGGATCAGTTGTGTGATTAAACGTAAAAAGTTTTGAATTGAATGTTTTAAGCATAATAACTAAAATAGGCTTCTTGTTTATCTGATTGAGCTTTAAGGCTGCTTCTATTTTACGGTTCCAATGAATGATTTTGTGGAATTTATATTTTGTCTTGTTTTCCTTGCTTACAAGTCTCTGTTCTTTGTTTGACAGATAAGAGAACAAGAGCATTAGAATCAAATGCGACAGTGTCTTGGTGATACTTGTATGGCTACAATATCCCATGACATGTTTAAACAACTTTTAATCGTGTAAGGAATTGTAAACTTTTGGGCATTATGCATGTCTGGCCCAGTGGCTATTGCTGATAATGGAGAACGAGCATTAAGTCTTTCAGACAGAACAAAATCTGTTGGTGCTATTTCAGATACAGATCGTACATCTATATCTATCAACGGTGAAGCTGTCCATACGTCTTCTGAAGTTGCTGCTTTTAGAGTTGGGGAGCTTTTTCATCCCAATGGGGAATCGTATTTCGGGTCATTGCTCGGTAGTGTGCCTGAGGGTAATGGGAAGTATGTTTGGTTGGATGGCTGTGTTTATGAGGGTGAGTGGAGAAGGGGGATGAGACATGGAAATGGAAAACTCTTGTGGCCTTCTGGAGCAGCTTATGAGGGTGAATTTTCTGGGGGTTATATTCATGGTACAGGTACTTATATTGGTTCTACTAATCTGACATACAAAGGAAGATGGAAGTTGAATCTCAAACATGGTCTGGGATATCAAGTCTATCCTAATGGAGATATCTTTGAGGGTTCTTGGATCCAAGGAAGTCCAGAAGGACCCGGAAAGTATAACTGGGCTAGTGGCAATGTCTATCTCGGGAATATGAAAGGTGGGAAAATGACTGGGAAAGGGACTCTTACATGGAAAAACGGGGATTCATATGAAGGAAGCTGGTTCAACAGTATGATGCATGGATTTGGTGTGTATACTTGGAATGATGGCGGCTGCTATGTTGGAACATGGACACGTGGTTTGAAGGATGGAAAAGGATCATATTACCCTAAAGGCAGCCGATTTCCAGCTGTGCAAGAACGATATCTTAATGCATTAAGAAAAAGGGGGTTGCTGCCAGATTTGAGGAGGAATAACCATGTATCTTTAGTGGGTATGACAAATGTCAAGGTTCGTGATGAGCATGGATCTTGTCATGATTCTACTGATAAACCTTCCAAAGGAAATTTGTTAACTTTGGAGCAATCTCGCAACAAGAATGTTTCCTTGGAAAGGCGATGGAGTCTTGAGGTTTCTATTGAAAAGGAGATTGGACACGATTCATCTTTAGAGTCAGAATCCACCTTTGATGGTATAGGCAGAGAGATTGAGATAAACATACCACCTATCTTGGAGCGCGAATATATGCAAGGTGTTTTGATTAGTGAACTTGTCTTAAATAATAGTTTTTCACCATCATCCAGAAGAGCGAAGCGACGGGAAAGAAAGCTTGCAAAAGACGTCAAGAGACCTGGTGAAATGATCATCAAAGGGCATAGGAGTTATGATCTAATGCTCAGTTTGCAAGTTGGAATCAGGTAACTTTGGATCTTATGGAACGTCTAAAGTAGCATGGTGATAGTTCACTCTAATGATATTGACATGTATTCTGTCTCATTTGTTCCTTGCATTATCTGACAAAGTTCCATTACTTGGTTTGTTTATTTCTGATCCTCTGTCCATCTCTTGTTAAAGCACCATATTTTTGTGAAACAATTTGTAGCTTTGTGTGCAAATATAGTTTAGTTTGATCAAGTTTACTATTTGTTTTTAAGTAATGATACAAGTTAGTTACAGTGCCCTCTTTTAACTTCTCCAGTTGTGAAAATATGATTGTTGGGATATCCAGTATCGATAATGAGAAAACACATGGTATGTTTGTCATCACAGTCATAATTTGGAGATGATATTGATTGTTATCCATGCACCAATCTTGTTATCCTTAAGAATTGAGTTGTTGAACATGCACTAGAATATGATCAGGTATACTGTTGGGAAAATTACTCCTGTACAGAGGCGAGAAGTACGTCAATCCGATTTTGGCCCAAAGGCAAGCTTTTGGATGCACTTTCCAAAAGTTGGGTCTCAGTTGACACCAACTCATCAATCGGATGACTTCAAGTGGAAAGATTACTGCCCAATGGTTTTCAGGTTTCTTTTCTTGACCTTTTATTATTTTGATGTTTAGAACTAGGTTGCATAACATTTATTTTGGCCTTCTATTTCCTTTTTTCTAATATTATTAAACTTCTCTATCAGTCCAAGTGTTTAGTATCTATTGTTCTAGGTTTATGACCTCCGAATTAACTTTAATATGTTTTTAGATCCCTGGATTGTATTTCTTCCACGTTTTTTTCCCAAAAAGTTGTATTTCTTCCATGTTGATGTCAACCTTATTAATCTCATTGCAGGAATTTGAGGGAAATGTTCAAGATTGATGCTGCTGACTACATGATGTCTATTTGTGGAAATGATGCCCTTAGGGAGCTCTCTTCTCCTGGAAAAAGTGGTAGCATCTTTTTCTTGTCTCAAGATGATCGCTTCATGATTAAGACACTACGGAAGACCGAAGTCCAGGTTTGCCATCTTCATTTGAAAATTGTCTTTGTTATAGAGACAACTACAACGTGCACATCATCGATGCCTTTTCGTTTCAATTTCCTTCTGTTCACTTTATATGAGGAAAGCTGAGAACCTGAGATTGTTTATAGAAAGTTCAGCCTGTATTTGAAAACAGTTATGTTGCTAAAAGCCCCTTAGTTTGGTTACACTTTTACTAACTGATAGGAATTCTAGGACTCTTTCCAAATTAAACCTATCCACATAGTGGGTCCAATGGCACATGCCATGATAAGTATCCAATGAAATAATGCATTTAATTGAACTACTGAGGTAATTCTTAAAAGAAAGAATTCTTAGCTCTAACAGTTTTAGCTATTTGAATTTTCCATATCTCAATTAACGATATTGAACTCTTCTCACAATATTTCTGAGTTGTAGGTACTCTTGAAAATGCTTCCGGACTATCATCATCATGTGAGATCATATGAGAATACACTCATAACCAAATTTTTTGGGCTTCACAGAATTAAACCTTCAAGTGGACAGAAGGTAATTGCTATTGTTAATATGTATCATATCATGATGCTGCTCTTTCTATATGTACTATCCTGTTCTAAGTTTGCCTCATCTATACTGTGATATGAAACAGATTGGTATTAAATCTTCTTGCAGTTTATTTTATGCTTCCAAAGCTAATGTTCATGTGATCTCACTTACATTGCAGTTTCGCTTTGTGGTGATGGGGAACATGTTCTGCACAGAGTTAAGAATACATCGAAGGTTTGATTTGAAAGGGTCATCACTAGGAAGATCTACAGACAAGATCGAAATTGACGAAAACACAACACTAAAAGATTTGGACCTTAACTATTCCTTCTACCTGGAACCTTCTTGGAGGGAAGCGTTACTAAAGTAAGTGATCTCTCCTTGCCTATGTAGTTGTGATCTTAGCTTTTGAAGTTGGCTATTCCCATTGTAAATTCATTAAATTATGCATTTTTACTTTTGCTTGCTCTCTTTTCTTCTTCCCTCTTCCAAAGAATTTCATCAAATTGATCCAATGTGACTATCCTATGTTAAAATTCCAGGATATCACTTGCAGGATGGGTGTCTTAATGCTTAAAACTTTCATCTTTACAAATTCTTCTCAAACCAAAGATGAAAAGTTTTTGATCTATTGTGTAACTGAGAGAGGCAGCTCATATCATCACATAGGCTCCTTTGACTTTCCTATTTATAGATTCCCCCAACAAGGACTAAGACAAAGCTTGTTTTCATTTTCATACAAGGAGATATCAATTGCAAGATGGCACTGTACAAGCTTTAAACTTTCTACTTTGTGGCAGACTATTGCAAAATCTATATAACAGAAAGATGCTGCTCCTAGCTGTTGAGCCTTCTTTAAAAAATTAAAAAGAAATATTTCTTCTGTCGAGGACAAAATTCTTCTCCTAATTTTCATTCAAGGAAATATGCAAGAAAAATGATTTATAGAAACACTGGCCTACTCTCCACTTGAGAATACCATTCATTTGAGCCATGCTTGAACTTGGTTGCAATAATACTTTGTTGAGAACTTTTGTTTCCATCATGAAGCTGGAAAGATATATGATAGCATGAGAACCATGCAGATAGAATTATATAACTTATGTTGATTTTTTGTCTGAGTTTCAGTGTTAGGAAACAGTAGCCTCTAATTACATGCTAAGTTATAAGATATTTTGAGGAAACTAATTGGAGTTTATGTACTAAAAAGTAGCGGAACCTTACCTATCAT
>JANIIA010000005.1:64960342-64970428 GCA_027478495.1 Erythroxylum alaternifolium
ATAGAGTCCTTTATTTACTTCAATGTAGTTATATCATGAAAAAAAAATTAAAAACTCGAAAGTTACCGAGTTACGGGTATTACAGTATACATGTTCAGAATTTTCTTTTCTGTTAAGTTGTCATTATGGTTGGGAATGAGTTTATTAGCTGTGTGATGATCTTTTGATGGTTTAAGTAAATTGTTTAACAAGGGAGTTTTGTATGTATGAATTTAAATGTTGGATCGGGACTTTTGGAAATTGCATAGTAGTATATATAGATAGTAGAAAGGAAAAAGGAATAAAAATGTGATCTGAAACTTTAAGGAATAAACTGTATTGATCCAAGCAAAATTTGACGAAATTGTCTTCATGAATGTTGTAGATCTTTTTCTTAGCTTTCTAACAACAAAAAGTTTGTAATTTTTGGACTTCTGAATTGAAAGTTATAAAGTTTTGAAATTAGTTTTGCGATTGAAAAGTCGCATTCATTGAAAGTCACAATCGTGCTTAACCACGATCGCGATGAACCACGATTTTTGGCCACTGTTCACCATTCGTCGCAATCGTGCACAAGGACGATAGCAACTTTTATATTTTTATAGACAGTCATGGCCGTGAGAAATTTTTCTCACGCCCATGACTTTTTCTTGGAGTTCTCACGGGTGTGAGAATTAAGAGTCACGCCAGCGACTCTTCTGCTTTTGATTTTCTGTTTAATTTTCATTATTCATTTGTGTATTATTTGTTTTAATGCCCAATTCAATTTATTTTCCTGTTCATTTTATTCTATGTTAATTTATTTAAATTGTTGGGTAGTTGGGTAATTGTTCTTGCTCGTTCTATGAATTTTATTTAATTACATAATTATTTAGTAAATTATTTATTTATTTATTTATTATTTGTTTATATTAATTCATGATTTCTTTTAATTTATTTTCACTTCCAATTGATTCTAGGCTATTTTGATTAAATTGCTTGTGTATTTGTTCGACTCCCTTCAAGGAATTAAATTCTATACTTTGATATTAATTTAATTTATGATTATTTTATTTTAAAAGTATCCAAAATTTTGATGCCTTGTCGCCATCAAATAGGAACAGAGACCCGAGGCCAACACTTTATGTTTAGAGACAAATGTAAAAAGCAATTGTTGGTTAAAGTACCCATAGGAAAAATAAAAATAAAAATAACCTATAAACCTACTTCTACTATTACCTGTACCTTGAAGGGAACTTTGGTAAATGATAATTGGCTTTGGCATCACAAATATGGGTATTTGAACTTTAAAAGTTCTAGTCTTATGTATGAATAGAATTTAGGTAACAGGGTTACCTATAATTAAATATGTTGATAATATGTGTAAAAGTTATATAGCTAGGAAATAACATCATGATTCTTTCACAAAATAAGAGGTAAGATGAGCTACACAACTTAGAGAATTGTTTCATGTAGATATTTACAAACCAATGACAATAACTTCTCTTAATAAAAGGTGATTCATTGCCTTTGTTAATGATGTTAGTAAAACACTATGGATTTATTTTATCAAAGAAAAAATTGAAGCATTTTTTGTCTTTGAAAAATTAAAACTTCATATTAAGAAGTTAAGTAAGCACCTAATTAATATTTTATGGATATATCATGGAGGAGAATTTATTGCTAAAGAGCTTGACAATTTATGTAAAGAATATAGCATCTAAAGACAACTAATTACTAGTTATACTTCACAACAAAATAGAGTGGCTGAGAGGAAGAACAAAAGTCTTATTAAGATGGGTAAAAGTATGAGGAAGTCCAAAGATCTTTTAAAGAATTACTAGGTAGAGGCAATATATATATACAATAAATTTTGAATTGGTTTTCTATATCGAAATTAAACCAATAAACTTCTTTTAGAGATTAGCATGGGTGGAAGCTTAAGGTACTCATTTAAAATTTTCTATTGTATTGCATATGTGAACATTCCATCCCAAAAGAGAGAAAAGTTAGATGACAATAGCACTAAATGCATATGTATTGGTTATAACATTGCAACAACAAAAAAAAAAAGGTATCATTTTCATAATCATCTCTCCAAGAAATTGTCGATCAATCGTGATGTTATTTTTAATCAGAAAAAATCTTATATTTGGCAGAATTTGTGATCAATTTTAGATGCAATGCTAGAAGAGGAAGAATGTCCTGATACCATAAGACAAGAAGATGGGAATGATGGTTTTAGCCCTTTTGAACCAAGTAGTCTCCATACTACTACACTAACAAGCAATCCATCCTATGCTTCAAAGACAACTTCTAAAAAATGGAAAATTTTAAATAAATTTTTAAAAAATTGAATAATTCCAATTTTCACAAGTTGAAGAACTACTTTTGTTTGAAGAAAATATTAAATCCAAGGAATGGTACCATAACGGATGAGGAAATGATAGCGTTGGAGAAAAAGACTTAAGAGCTAGTTGGTCCTCCATATAAAAAGAAGATTTTTAGACAAAGTAGATCTATAAAATAAAGTTCTAAGTTAATGGTTTAATAAAAAAATATAAAACAGGGTTTAGTAAGACATGGTGTTGTATGAAATCGTGCCTACGCATGTTGACCATATTCTTAAGGGAGACTTTGTGAATGTAATTAAAAGGTTATAAAAGGTGGGTTAACAAATAGGTATTCTGCTATCATGAATAACAAACCTGTTACTATTAATTATATCATTAACATCTAAACAAGTGTATAAGAGTGAATTGAAAAATAAGAATGAGAGATCAAAACGAGAAGAAATTAAAAACAAAAATAAAGAGTTAATTGTAAAAATGACAATAAAGAGATAAATTTGAGAACGCAAGAAAAAGAGATTGTTGACATAATAATAAAGAAACAAATAAGCTTTTATGTAAAGAGACTAAGATTAAGAGTGTTTTTTATTCTAACTAACTTATGATTGTATTTTGTATAAAGAGACTTATTATAGTACTAATATTTTATAGCCTAATATTCCTTTTCTTTTGTTGCAATATTTTTAAGATGTATTTCCTAATTGTATTCCTAGCGATCTATCACCAATAAGCAGAATAGAATATCAAATTCATTTCATACAGGGTGTTATCGTTCCCAACCAACCAATCTGTAGAAGTAACCCAAAAGAGACCAAGAAGTTTTAAAAGCAAGTTAGTGAGCTTTGTCCAAAAGATATGTTAAAGAGAATATGTATCCATATGCTATTATAGTCTTACTTTTTTTAAGAAGGATAGATCATGGATAATATTTGTTGACTATCGTGCTGTCAACAAAATAGTAGTAAAATATTGACATCACATTCTTATGTCGACAACAAACTCATTAAGTTACATAGAACAAACTCATTAAGTTACATAGGTTTTGTGTACTTTTAAAATTTGATTTGAAAAATAGTTATTATCAAATTAAGATGGAAGTGGCAAATAAAGAATAATCTTTAAATAAAATATGATTTATACGAGTAGTTAATGATACCTTTCGGATTAATTAATGTAACTAATATTGTATTCAGATTAATGAACGTGTTTCTATTAAAAAATATTTTCTTTATTTTAACAATATTTTAATATAAAGCAAGACTTTAGATGAGTATGTTGAGCATATAAATATTATTTAAAATATTTTGAAACAAGAAAATTATATACAAATTGATATGTCTGACATTATGCATGTTTGTAGGGGTTAAGTTGTGATTTAGCATGTTTTATATGAAATTATATGATTTTTAATAACAAATTTATTATTAATCTAACATATCATGTGTTAAAGAGTGTTGATGTTATACATTTAATACTCATTATTCGTTGACCAAATTTCAACATTAGAATATTTTGAAATATAAAGTGATTTTTTAATGGACCAAAGGTCCTATAATTTTTACCTTTTAAAGGATCTTTTACATAAAATTAATTTTAATGTATGACTTAAAAATGGGTTTGACAATAATTAAAACAAAACGTTCTCTGATTTAGGGAATGCACAACTTGCGGGAGAAGAGATCACACTTGTCTCCATAATCACGCTTGTCTGACATCTTATGCACAACTGCACATTCAACCATGTAATTCATGTAACAAGTAAACGACGAAATAGTCAATTGCAAAGTTTGGCTTAAATTCCTTCCAGCCTGAGAACAACATATCTCATAGCAACATCCAGCTAATGGCGGCGGCTTCCTTCGTACCAGACCTCGACTACGTCAAGTTGATTACACCTTTACCATTTGCTTGGCTTTACGCAACATTCTTAGGGAAACGAAGAGGATTCAAAAATCAATTTCTAAACTTTAGTCTGCATTTACTAGTCAAAGGGTAATCGCTGCACGTGCCATTTTCTTGCGTTTTCCCTCCGAGCCAGCTCGAAATATCCAGCTCAAGAGAACGAGATGCCTTGACTTTTGTTACATTGCTGGCGTGCCAAACAAATCCGTGAACCGCATCCACTGTCTGAAAATAGATAAAATCTGTGGATGTTATCCTTATCGAAGCTACCAAGAACGTAACCATGCCTCAAAACTATTTAACTTTTGTACCAGAAAAAAGTTTGTTCCAGGACTTGCAACACGTGATAAAGGTAGAGAAAGCCCCTGTCAGTTTCAACTTTTGTCGTGGATTACACCCTGGCTCAGTTTGGATTACACTGGTCAGCGAACAACCCATCCCTCTCCACTCTTTTCCCAGCAGAATCTGCCAAGAGTAGAACTTCCTTTCCCCGTCATACCCTCTCTTACAGTTACGCACCTGCCGATCCTGAAACGAGGATAGACTAGTATTTGCAGTCAGAATCCAATTCAGATAAGAAAGCATCGTCGCTGCTCAACTTGCTCATTCACCAACTTTGCTTATCACTCAAGCACGAGGCAAAAACTACGACCTACTGAGCCTACAAGCACAAACAACTTAGGAGGTGCCGGTAACTTTGGCCGAAGTGCCGTTCAAGTTACTTATGAAGGTCTTTTGTATTGTGTGTACCTTGAGCTAAGTAAGTGTTCAGATGGCAATACCACCTTTTTGGCTTCTCCATCTAATAATTCCCAGTTAGACACAATTTTTAAAAGAAAAATATATAGTTCAGTTATGCAATAATTAGGGTCGGCTGACAGACGCTGTCGTGTCGCCTCGTCATCATCATCTTCATTGAAAATGTTTGGGTTACTTGTGAGTGGTACAAACCCAAGAGTTTAAGAGGGTTAACGCGCAATTGTACATCAATTGGTGATTTGATATTTTGCCTTTCTTTATCTGAGTAGCCACCTTTTTCGCTTCTCATTCTCTCCTTAAATCCTCCCGCATGTGCAAGGCTCCTCTTGGCTCTTGCAAACTCGAGTGGTTTTAGTTCTCCAAGGCCACTTTGTATTTCAATAAAGAGAAGGGAAAAGTCTCCTTTTATCCAACTTTTGGGGTCAGTTCTTCACTTTTGTAATGATTTCGTATGTTTTTGTTCAATATATTTTGAGCTAAATTCTGTAGTGGACTATTTAGTATAGGAGCAAAAGTTGAGTTGAGGTGGTTTTCGTGTGTTTCAGCTAAAGAGGAAATGGATAGCAGGCTGGAGCCTGGGATGTCATATATGGCTCATGGGGACATCTCCTCCAAGGATCTGGGATTTGGGAATTATGGGTATGCTTCAATTTCTTCAATTTGTTATGAACTAAATATTTAAACTTCATATCATTAGCCTTTCTCTCACGAGATCTGTGCCTTCTCAACGTTTTCTTGTAATTGATGTTTTCTTCTCTTTATTACTTCGATTCTTTTGAATTTTTTTAAGGTGCTCTCACTACAGAAGGAGATGCAAGATCAGAGCTCCCTGTTGTGATGAGATATTTGATTGCAGGCATTGCCATAATGAATCCAAGGTTCCCTTTTTCTCCTAGCTTTACTAGATCAATTTCGTTTCTTTGTTCGTTTTCATTTTCAGTCCAACGTTAGTGACTTTTGCGGAATGAGAAAAAGGTTTTAGCTTGAACATTTAGCAGTTTCTTCCTTTTTGCAGAACTCAATGGAAGTTAATCCCAATGATCGTCATGACGTTCCTCGCCACGAATTGAAGAGGGTTGGTTCTTAGTAGCATTCCTGTTATGTTTTTATTCGAGCTTGTTAAAATAAAGGGATTGGTTATCCCTAAAATAAATGAATGAAGCTTTTGACTTAGCCTGCAAAAAATGAAGTATGAGAAGAAAGATTAACTTTTTACATTCTGTTACTCTTTATACTATTCATTACTGCTGGGGGCACTGTCTTACTTTTGCGTGGTGGCTTGAAGAAGATGTGTTAGTTTGGATATTTATATCAGAAAAATGTTGAAAATGATTGGATGATTAGGACATCTGCCACAGCATCTTATCTCTTTCACTTTTCTTGGAGTCCTGTTTTGATTGTCTTTCCTTTTCCTCCTCGGCCTTTTCCTTAATTCTGTTAGTGGTTTTGCTTAATTTATTTATCATAACCAAATGAAAAAAATAAAGAAAAAGAAACTAATGCAGTTGTCTTTGTTTTGCTAATGTTTTTCAGGTAATCTGTTCATTGTGTCACACAGAGCAAGATGTAAGTCTCCATTTATGAAAACTAAACTTTAAGTTATTTTGAAAGGGGTTTTTTAATGCCTTCTCAAAATGCAACCAGGTTCAACAGCACTGCATCCAGTGTGGGGTTTGCATGGGGAAATACTTCTGCTCTAAATGCAAGTTTTTTGATGATGATGTGAGCCTCTTTGCTTGAAATCTTTTGGTCTCGTATTCCTACTTTTACACGTTTATTTACTGATCAGTACACTTTGTAGGTTTCAAAGCAGCAATATCACTGCAATGAATGTGGTATCTGCAGGTCTACATTTGAACTTGCCTTTTCTTCCTGCAATCTGTGTCTTTCTACACTATTCCCTAACTTTTTATTTTTTGTGTTCTGTATTGCAGAACTGGGGGAGAGGAAAATTTCTTCCACTGTAATGGATGTGGTAAGTTTCTTAATACATCTAACTCTTTCGAAATTTCTGTCAGTGCGAACGTCATCACTGTAATCTTAAGTTTTCAACATTTTGTTGGGTGTATTATTAACTGGCTTGCTACTTGAGCATAGTTTAGCTGAGCTGTGTATTTCCACTGTAGGGTGTTGCTATTCAACTTTGTTGAAGGATTCACATAGCTGTATCGAAAAAGCAATGCATCATAATTGTCCTGTTTGCTTTGAGGTAAATTTGAACTGAAAGAGAAGAGATTAATATTGGTTCTGTTTTATGAAATGATCCAGGTGCTTAACTCTTTTTTTGATTGTACAGTTTTTATTTGATACAACAAAAGATATTACAGTCTTGCGGTGTGGACATACGATACATTTGGAATGTGTCAAACAGATGGAGCAGCATTTTCAGTAAGTTTCAAGAGAAGATACTAGTTGCGTCAATTTGAAACCAATTATTACCTTTCAACTATTGGCAACTTGGTAGTTACTCTAAAAATGCTCTCGCAGGTATGCATGTCCTGTTTGCTCGAAATCGTATTGTGATATGTCTCGTGTGTGGAAAAAGCTTGATCAGGAGGTAAATTTATATCACGTTGTTGTAGATATTTCAAAATCTTTGTGATCGTTTCTTGCTGAAATATGACTGGTTTAACAGGTTGCTTCAATACCTATGCCCCAAATTTATCAGAATAAGATGGTAAGTAACAGAAAGACTAAATATCAAAGTTCTATTCCTGTCAATGTTTCATAACAAGATGGTAGTTGACAATCTTGTCTCTGTGATTAGGTTTGGATCCTTTGCAATGACTGCGGCGAAACCTCTGAAGTGAATTTCCACATTTTAGCACACAAGTGCCTGAAATGCAACTCTTACAATACAAGGCGGACACAAGGAGGGCCTACATCGTGTTCGTCAAGGGTTGAAGAGATTCTGAACTGAATAGCTTCTTTTTAGTAATTATTATTTGAAGGGGATGTCAACGATCGAATTCCTGTACGAAGAATGATTTGATCTCTGCCCAAACTGCGGTACACAGTTTCTTCATTCTTCCCACATTCCCATTGGTTATCCGTGTTTGAGCTTAGCCCGTCTGTACATTTTAATGCGTGGAGTTATCACAAACACGAGGTTGATATCGACTATCCGGTTAGAAGATAAGAAAATTCCACGTGTCCTGCAAGCGGAGAAGGTGACATGAGATAAAGACAAAGGAGAGCGATGCGCATCATTGACCGATTACGCCTTTGATGACCCTGCTTAATCTGTTATCAGCTTCACATTTGCCATTTGGGGTACTCCCCAGATTCTCAAAGTCAGGCCAGTCGATTTATCTTGGATTTGGGGTGTCAGGCAGTAGTGTTGTACTAATAATGTTGTGGTGCAACGGTTATAATAGTAATTAGCTTCCTTATCTCTTATATTTGCACGTGTACCTATACGATGAAGTTGTCTTGTCGATTTCGCATTAAGAATGGGACGATAATGTATCTATGTATCGTTAGTAAACCTGATGCCGTTCTCTTCTTCTTTATTATTTCTACTTCTTCCTTTTACGTCCTATCGTCTTGTATCTTATTCAGTTGTATGAATACCTCCCTCTGTAACAATCTTGACTACAAGATTAACATTAGGTAACATTATTGTAAGTCATACAAAAACTCCTGAATAGCGTCATACTCGTCCTTGGACCACTGCACCAAAACATCCTATACAGCTAGTTTATTGTCTTTTAACCGTGCGACGATCGAGAATAGCAACAAGGTATATAGTGACAGATTGAATGGAGAAAGTTAAGATTGAATTGGAGTTGTCTCATAAACATGTTTCTTGAGTTCTCGCCTCAGCTGGTAACTCCGACCGGTAAGCAACAGCTCCCACACGTTGTACAATGCGAAATCAGAAAGTTTCACCTGCAAAATATAGAATATCCATTGGAGGTGGAAATCCAAATAATTCCTAAAAGGTTTGGATAGTAGTGTTAAATATGTTATTATCCTGCCATTCCATAATGTTGGATTTTTTGAATATAAACGATAGAAAGAAGAGTGAGCAGAGATGATGAGAACAATGAGATAAAAGGAATCGACGTTAACTCACACACACAATTAAATTATCAGAACAAGGCCTTATATAAGGCTTTACGCATAATGGCCAACATGGGTTACAAAAGTATTAATAAAAACTACCCACTACTACTATCGCGACACAACAACTTAGCAACAATTTACTGACTTCCTAAAGACTCGGACAACTAAATAACCTTGTTAAACATGTGCCATAAATCAAACTAATTCTTAACACCTTCCTTTAAACTGAAATCGACATAATTCAATTTAGGAAACAAATTGACAACTTTGGCTAAGTCAGCTCTTGAACAACTTCTTTTACACGGCAATTCAAATTTTCTGGAGCACTTCTCCTCATCTTCAGAATATTCTGTGAAGCACTTCTCATCACCAATTGATACACTTCTCATCATCGTATTGATGCCCTTCTTACCAACCTACAATTATTGGAGCATGTCTCTCCAAAAACATCTTGGTGCACTTCTCATCAACTCTCAAAAAAGAGTTTCTTCACCAACTAACTCCACTATATTTGCTTGCTTCTTTTTCACTCTGCAATTTTTCTATAGGTGTCCAAATTTTTTACAGTTGAAACATTGAAATTTTCCCTTAAGCCAACAGTCTTTCTCTTCATGCCCCGATTTCTTGCAATGATCACATTAAAGAATTTTACCTTTTCCTTTTGACGATTTGGCTAGAAGAGCTCTTTCATTGATTTGCTCAGTTTCAACTTTCTGCATGGCCCTTCTTTGCTCCTGTGCGTGCAAAGCATTAATTAATTCGGATAAAGTTAAATCATTAATATCTTTTGAATCTTCAAGAGATGAAAATTTCGCCTCATATTTTTTGGGCAAACTTATAAAAATCTTTTCTACAATTTTGCTCTCGGATAGATCCTCCCCCAATAGCTATATTTTGTTCACCAAAGTCATCAATCGATCAGAATATTCTTGTATGTTCTCATGTTCTTTCATGCTCAAAGCTATAAAATTTCTTTTGAGATTTAAAACTTGCATCTTCTTCATTCTTTCATTGCCTTGATATAATTCTTTCAGCATATCCCAAGCGT
>JANIIA010000005.1:64988349-65002761 GCA_027478495.1 Erythroxylum alaternifolium
TTCATTCTTTCATTGCCTTGATATAATTCTTTCAGCATATCCCAAGCGTTTTTAGCTGTTTCACAAGTCATAATTCTTGTGAAAACTGATTCTGAAACTGCAGAGAAAATTATAGATAACGCTCTTGGAGCTTTTGCTGCTTCTTCTTCATGAGCTCGTATTTGATTTAGTGTTGGATTATTTCCCAAAGCTGGTAATTCCCTTTCCTCTTCTACCCATTGCCATAAGCCGAGACCTCTTAAATGAGCTTTCATCTTGACAACCCATACTTGATAGTTTTCACCATTGAAATTTGGGGGTAGGAGAGTAGCTGAATTGTTAGAAGCCATTGGAAGAGTTTTTTTTTTACTCAATCTCATTGTCCCTCAAGAATCTATGACTCTGATATCATATTGGATTTTTTTGAACATAAACGATAGAAAGAAGAGTAGGCAGAGATGATGAGAACAATGAGATAAAAGGAAACGACGTTAACTCACACACATAATTAAATTATCAGAACAAGGCCTTATATAAGGCTTTACGTATAGTGGCCAATATGGGTCACAAAAGCATTCATAAAAACTACCCACTACTACTATCGTGACACAACAACTTAGCAACAATATACAGTCTTATATTTACCTATTAGAGAAGTTGCTTCTAATGCTCTCTTATAAATGTATCGTGAAATAAAGATATAACATTTTGTCATAATGAAAGATCACCCCTTAGCGCCAACCAATACTTCCAATATAACAAATCTTTATTCCAAGTGTAACAAAAGTCACAAACCTTAACTTGTTTTAACTTATGAATCAACTAAGATAATTTTGCATTAGTGATCTGATGTCCTTAATTTATTCCATAAGATTCATTCAATATGAGAAACTATCATAGCATAAAGAAAATCTACCAACCATTATATTTTCAATCCCCTTCTTATATTTCATTTTAAAATCAAATCCCAACAATTTTGATAACCAAGTATGTTGTAAAAGTGTAACAATCTTTTGTTCCAACAAATATTTCAAACATTTGTGGTATGTTTACACTACAATTTTCTTTCCCTTCAAATAATGTGACCAATATTAGATTCCTATCACCAAAACTAATGGCTCTTTTATAAGTAGACAAATTGTGGTACCTATATGAAAGAGCCTCGTTTACATATGGTAGAAGATGCCCATCATACGCTAAAACTGCCCTTAAACTAGATCCAGATGCATCTGTTTCAATCACAAATGTTTTATTGAAGTTTGGTAGTGATGAGATAAGGGCTGTAACTTCCTTGAGTGTTACAAAAGCATATTGAGCTTCTTCTTGTCACTTAAAGGCATTTTTCTTCAACAACATTGTTAATGGTCTACTTACTTGACCATAATCCATGTAAAACCTATAATAATAACATGTCAAACTTAGAAATCTCCTGAGTTGCTTCAACATCTTTTGAACTTGCCATTTCTAAACTGCTTCAACCTTCTTAGGATCTATTGAAACTCCCTCAATTGATATAAAATGTGCAAGATACTATACTCTCTCAGCCTCAAAGCACCACAATTCTTAACAAATAACTTATGTTTTAAGTGTATCACATTTTAAAGATGCTTTAAATGAAGTTGTAAAGGGGAACTTTATGCCAATATGCCATTGAAAAATACCAACAACTTACTTAAGAATGGTTTAAAAGTGGAATTCATCAATCTACGAAATATTGCTAGATTATTGGTTAAGCAAAAGGCATAACTAAGAACTCATAATGTCCTTCATGAGTTCAAAAATTATTCTTTTAAATATCTCCATCGAACATCATGATTTAATGACATTTAACTTTAAGATCTAATTTTGAAAAAAGACCCTGGCTCCTCCCAATTCATCCATCAACTCTTCAATCAGTAGAATAGGAAATTTCAGCACATTTGTTTAAAGCTCTACAATTTACACATATTCTATATCATTAATCCTTCTTCTTTAAACGAAATAATATGAGATGAAAATGGTTTGACACTTTCTCGAATTACTCATTGTTTCAATATATCCTTTACTAACTTCTAAATAGCCCTCTTTTGCACCCTTTTATATCTCTATGGTTTGATATTTATCATTTCTATCCCCTCTTTTAACACTATTTTATGATCATGTTTTCGTTTAAGGGATAAGCCGTTTGGTTCCATAAAAACATCTTCATATTGCCTCAATAAATTCTATATTTGTTGTTTCTGATACTCCTTACCTTAGTGATATATTCTTATTGCTTCCATCGAATGCATTCCATAAGCAATGGATGTATTCCATCTTAATTGGCTTCCTTGACACATTAAGAAAAATTTACAAATAACATTATTGTTTTTCTCCAAACACCCACTCAACATTTGTTTAGCTTTTTCTTTAAAACCTACAGTCAACTTCCCTCTTTTTCCCTTCCAATCAAATATAATAGTTCCTTTCTTGAAATAGAATACCATATCATTCAAATTAGCTAGCCATTAAACTCCACATACTCTATCATTTCCCCTATTTTAATGACCAAAGAATCAAATTAGAACCAATGACCATTCATCATCCACTTCATATTTTTATACTTTTGATTACACCAAAATTTCAACCCCCATCCTATTATAATCATTATTGGATCAATATT
Source organism: Erythroxylum alaternifolium (assembly GCA_027478495.1). Lineage (NCBI taxonomy): Eukaryota > Viridiplantae > Streptophyta > Magnoliopsida > Malpighiales > Erythroxylaceae > Erythroxylum > Erythroxylum alaternifolium. The sequence continues at coordinate 64,990,970 of JANIIA010000005.1, forward strand.
TTCAAGCACTCTTCTTATTTTTTAACTAAAGCCTCGTCAATAAAATTATGTGTTTTATCTCCATCAATAAATATATAAACTATTTTTTGATTAAAGGCTCCTTTCACTTTCGTTTGTTTATAAGAAGCAGTGATTGCAGCTGTCATAACCTGTATGGAAATCACATGTTGACTATCAGATATCAGTGCCTCCACTTCTCCATCTTCTTTCTCTTCTTATTGTACTACATACATATGAAAACTGCTTCTTCGTGCATTTATGTCTACGTGTGAATTTCACATCACACTAAAAACATAATCCTTTAACTCTCCTCTCATCAATCTCCATACTAATCGTTGCTTTTATTGCCTTAACATCATTTTCAACAATTATAGGTCTAGTTAACACCCCCTAATGGCTTGTACTTTGTTTTAATAATTTATTCATTGTCACTTATAAGTTGTTGCATAATGTTGAAATATCAACTCTTGTTTTTTAGTAGCTTCATAAGCTTGTTTGAGGTGTCTCAGATTAAACAACTTAACTGAGTATTCTATCTCCAGTTTTAATCTATTAAAAACAAGCTTACTAAATAAAATTTGAGAATTACCATATTGTGTGACAACAAAATCAAATCTTGAATAGTAATCTTTCACCGATGATGTCTGTTTAATGTCAGAAATTTTAGTGTCAACTGTTAAGTTATTTTTGTGTTGTTATGTGTTGTCCTAGTCTTTAGGAATGTGATCACTTCATGAATAAATGGGATACTATTAGAGCTAAAATAGGAGTCTGTTAGTTAAAGAAATGTGTGATTTTTATCACGTTTTTCTTGTTAATGTAATTGCCTATATAAGACTTTGATTTGCTTAATAAATTGTAAGTTTAAGTTTCAACAGTGGTATCCGAGCTTGGTGAATTATGATTTTAGGGGGGGGGGGGGTGTTGATTGTGTACTTATATGTAAATGATTTAATTTACATGGGAAATGATAAAGTTTTTTTCCAAAATTTTAAAAGATCAATGATGCTTGAGTTTGATATGTTTGATCTTGGGCTATTGAATTATTTTCTTGGCATAGAAGTAGTGCAATCTATTGGTAAAATATTTATCTGTCAAAAGAAGTATGTATGAGAAATTTTAGATAGGTTTCAAATGAGAATTGCAATCCTATCATGACACCTTCATATGTTGAATTGAAGCTCACAAAAGATCCTGAAGGAAGGAGGATTAATGCACTCTCTTCAAATAAATTGTTGAAAGTTTGATGTATTTGACAGCAACAGGGCCAGATATCATGCATGCAGTAAACTTGATTAGTAAAAACATGAAGAGTCCAAAAGAATTGCATCTTTTAGCCGTAAAATGAATCCTTCGGTACTTGAAGGGTTTGCCGATTTTAAGTTGTTCTATAAAAAGGGAGAAAAGTCATATTTGATTAGGTTCTCTAAGAGTAATTATGTTAGAGATTTAGATGATCGGAAAAGTAGTACAGGGTATTTTTATGTTAAGTGCTAGTGCGGTCCCATGGTTATCAAAGAAGCAACCAATTGTCACCTTATCAACAACTAAAGTTGAATTTGTAGTTGCCACTTCATGTACTTATCAAGCGATTTGGCTAAAGAATATTCTAGTTCAGTTACATCTTAAACGACAAGAAGCAACAACAATTTACTGTGACAACAATTCAGTTATACAGTTATCCAAAAATCCAATGCATGGGAGAAGCAAGTACATTAATGTGAAGTTTCATTTTCTAAGAGATCTTACTAGAGGAGTAATGGATTTGATATACTACAGAAGTGAAGATCAAGTTGTTGATATATTCACCAAATCCTTGAAAATGGTGTCATTTGTTAAGCTCAAGAAATTACTTGGAGTTTACCATTTGGATAAGTCAAATTCAATTGTACCCGATAAACCTAATGTTTGAAAACATTAGTATAAGGGAGGGAATGTCAGATATTTTACTGTCAACTGTCAAGTTGTTTTTATGCTATTATGTTTTGTTCTAGTTTTAGGAATGTGATCACTTCATGAATAAATGGGACAGTGTTGGAGCTAAAATAGGAGTCTGTTACTCATAAAAATATGTGGTTTTTTGTCATGTTTTTCTTGTTGATGTAATTGCCTATATAAGGCTTTGATTTGCTGAATAAATTGTAAGTTCAAGTTTCAATATCAACTCCTCCTCACCAATGGGATCATCAAACAAGGTGTTGGATCTGGGGAATCCACTTACACGGGAGATCTTAAATATGGGTCTAGTAAGAGAACATATTCATGGGCTTTGACACCACACCTCAATCCAAAACCTTAAGGCATTAGGTTTATGGGTCTTTTCTACTTATATGTTCTTCACTAGCTCCATCTTTTTCCAATGTGGGATTCCTACTCACATTTGATATCTTAACATTCTCTCCCTCAAGTGCGAACTTCCACATTGGGCTTGGACTCTTCCTTGAGTGAAAGCCTTTTTGTTTAGCAGCTCGAGTATATGGCGTCACCAAGAGCCCTTCTACTCTACTGGTTTGGGCCCACCAGGACTCTCCTTGCTCTTCTTCGTGAGGAAGCAACCACGGGCTCCGACTACCATCTCCATACTCATCCCTTGTCAAACCATCAGCTTTGATACCACTTGTTGCATCTAGGGAACCCACTTACATTGGAGATCTTCAATTGGGCCTAGTAAGGGAACATATTTATAGGCTTTGACACCACATTTCAACCGAAAACCTTAAGACATTAGGTTTATGGGTCTTTTCCACTTATATGTTTTTCACTGGTTCCTTCTCTTTCCAATGTGGGATTCCTACTCACACTTGGCATCTTAACAATATTTGTTAGGTTAGGTCACTCCTAAGTGAGGCCAAGTCCACATGACTTAAGGGTTACTTTTAATCCTAGGTCTTTAAGTGAAACAAAAAAGGAATCAACGGTAAGAGAGAAAAGTGAGAGAGAAAAGAAAAAGGTGAAACTTAGGTGGAATTTTCGTAATTATTTTCAGTACTGTGCAGTTTTCATCAAGACTTCAATCGGATGGTGATTTCTCGTCAGATCGATGTGTAACCAAAGGTTTTACTCTCATTGTTCTTCATTGTGACAGTGGAGATCTGATTTGGAAGTCTCTAGAGTGCCTATATATTTGGTCGAAGTTGCTACCCGATTCTTAGGTGATTTTGTTCTCAACTCTTTTTATTTTCATCTTTTGATGATTACTGTTGTTGTTTTGAGTTGACTGTTGAATCTAGTATTATCTAGAAGTGGGAAACTCCTTTATATCTTGATTTGGTGATAGTGGAGATTTTCTAACTGGACCAGGTCCCATGGTTTTTCCTTTCTCACATTGGGAGAGGTTTTCCATGTAAAAATTGCTAGTGTGCTTTATTTTTCTTGCCACTTAATTTTTTGCATTTGAGATTGATTGCCTGTTGAGTTTAATTGGTTTGGACTATTATTTGCTTTGGTGCACTATTTCTAGTGTTGGTTGTGCTTGTTCTTATAGGGAAAGGTTTATTAATCTTGGTTACTTTGTTTCCGCTGTGTGACTGCTTCCTACTTTCCCAATAATTGGTATCAGAGTAGTAGGTTCGAGATATCTGTGGTTGTGATGAACAATGGAAGTCAACACAAGTAGGATGGTTACTTTGAATTGTGCCAATTATGCTGTTTGGAAGGGAAAAATTAAGGATCTGCTTTATGTAAAAAAAATTTACTTACTAGTATTTTCCACGCAAAAGCTTGATGACAAATCGGATGAAGAATGGAATCTGATGCATAAGTAGGTTTTTGGTTTTATTAGACAGTGGGTTGACGACAATATGTTGAATCACATTTCTGGAGAGACACATGCTCAAACTTTGTGGGAGCAGCTTGAGAGATGTTAGCCTTAAAGTACAGTGATGGGACTCCTATGATAGATCATTTGAATAACTTTCAGAGAATTATGAATCAGTTGTCTGCAATGGGAATTAAATTTGATGAAGAGATACATGATTTGTTTCTCCTTGGGTCCTTACCAGATTCGTGGGAAACCTTTAGATCTTTATTGTCAAATTCTGCTCCAGATGGTGTTATCTCTATGGAACATGTCAGGAGCAGTGTATTAAATGAAGAAATGAGAAGAAAGTCTCAAGGTTCCTTTTCATCAGATGTCTTGGTAACTTGCTTTAGAGGGAGAAACAAGAATCGGGGTTCTCAGAATAGGGAATAGAGTCAAAGTAAATCCAAGGACAAATACAAAGATGTTGAGTGCTTTCATTGTGGTAAGAAAGGTCCCCTAAAGAAAAATTGATGGAAGTTGAAGAAAGAGAACAAACGCAGCACAGGCAAAGAAGAAAAGAAAGAGAATGACAATGAAAATTGTGTTGCTATTACCACTGAAGAAGATGTTATGATAGTCCTTGATGAGAGCCTAGTTGGGGTTGTTTGTGTGAGTCAAGTTGAGTTGTGGATACTAGTGCTTGTTCTCATGTTACATCAAAGAAGAATTTTTTCTCATCTTATACTCCAGGTGACTATGGGGCATTGAATATGGAAAATGAGACTATGTCTAAAGTGGCTGGCATTGGGACAATTTTGTTAGAAATAGGTACGAAAACTAAACTTGTTTTAAATAATGCTAAATATGCATCTGATATTCAATTGCACTTGATATAGGTTGGTGTTCTTGATGATGAGGGTTATGTGAGTACCAATGGTGGAAGTATGTGGAAGCTCACTAAAGGTTCATTGGTAGTAGCTCGTGGTAAAAAGCACTCTGGCTTGTACTGGACATCAGCTTCAGTATGTACTAACAGGGTGAGTGCAATTGAGAACTATTGTCCCTCAGTGTTATAGCACAAAAGGCTTAGCCATATTAGTGAGAAGGGACTGAATACCAAGAAAAATATTTTATCAGATTTGAAGGGTGCTAAACTGGAGAAGTGTGAGCACTGCTTGGCTAGAAGAAAAATAGAGTTTCTTTCAAGACTCATCCTACTTCAAGAAAGACAAAGTTACTTGAGTTGGTGCATTTTGATTTTTTTTGGTCCTTTCAAGACAAAGACTTTGAGGGGTGCATCGCAGTTTATCACATTCATTGATGACTATTCTAGGAAATTGTGAGTTTATGTCTTGAAGACAAAAGACCAAGTGTTGGGTATCTTTAAGTAGTTTCAAGCATCGGTTGAGAGGGAGATAGGGAAGAAGTTGAAGTGCATTCGCATTGACAATGGCAGTGAATATTATGGACCATTTGATGAATATTGCAAGCAGATGGGTATTATACACCAATAGACTCCCCCAAAGACTCCTCAGCTTAACGAGTTGGTAGAAAGGATGAATAAGACCTTGATAGAGAGAGTCAGAAGCATGCTTTCTAAAGCTAAGTTGCCTGATTCCTTTTCAGGTGATGTTCCAAACAGAGTGTAGTATTGCAAGGATGTTTCCTATGACCACTTGATGCAAAGCTTTTGTACATGTGCTTGGAGATGAAAGGTCAAAGTTGGATTCCAAGACGAGGCAATGTATCTTCATTGGTTATGGCCTTAATGAGTTTGGTTATAGCTTGTATTATCCTGTTGAGAAAAAATTTGTGAGAAGCTGTGATGGCACCTTTATGGAGGATCAAACCATTGGAGATATTGATAAGGCAGAAAAGTCAAAGTATTCTAGTTCTATTGGCCTAGTTAATCTTGATCTTGTTCCTCAGATAGGTGAACATGATGTTGCTAGACTTGATGATCACAATGATGTCCAGAATCATGCTCCTGAGCAGCATACTGATGTTGAGGATGCTGATGGTGGTGCTATTGTTAATAAGGTAGATGCTCCAGCTCCTGAAGTTATTGTTGAGCAAACTGTTCCATCTAAGAGATCTGCTAGAAAACATGTTCCTTCTTCTCATTATTCATCTGATGAGTGAGTGTTATTTACTGATGGGGGAGAGCCTGAGTGCTATGAGGAAGCCATTGAATATGAGTACAAGGATCAGTGGATTGAAGCCATGCAAGATGAAATGAAATCTTTTCATGAGAATCACACCTATGAGATTGTGAAGTTGCCTAAGGGCATGAGAGCTTTAAAGAACAAGTGGGCGTTCAGAATCAAAGCTGAAGAGCACAGTTTGAAGCCACGGTATAAGGCTAGACTAGTTGTTAAGGGATTTGGTCAAAAGAAGGGTATTGATTTTGATGACATATTTTCTCCTGCTGTAAAGATGTCCTCTATCCGAACAGTTCTTAGTTTTGCTACTAGTCTTGATTTGGAGATTGAGCAAATGGATGTGAAGACAACTTTCCTTCATGGTGACTTGGAGGAGCAGATTTACATGAAACAACCAGAGTGCTTCAAGGTGAAAGGAAAAGAAAATTATGTATGCAAACTAAAGAAGAGCTTGTATGAATTGAAGCAGGCTTCTAAGCAGTGGTATAAGAAGTTTGAGTCAGTTATGCGGGAGCAAGGCTATAAGAAGACTTTTGGGGATCATTTTCTATTTTTACGCAGATTTTTAGATGATAATTTCATCATCTTGTTACTTTATGTTGATGATATGTTGATTGTGAGCAAGAATGCTTCTAGGATTGCTGAACTGAAGAAGCAGCTAAGTAAGTTTTTTGCTATAAAAGACTTGGGTCATGCCAAGCAGATTTTAGGCATGAGGATTACTCACTTGAGAGATGCTAGGAAGCTGTATTTGTCACAAGAAGAGTACATAAAGAAGGTACTTCAAAGGTTTAGTATGCATGATGTTAAACTTGTTGCTAGCCCACTTACTCCTCATTTCAAGTTGAGTAAAAAGCAGTGATGAAGAAAATTCCATATGCCTCAGCAGTTAGCAGTTTGGTATATGCTATGGTATATACTAAGCCAGAGATTGCTCGTGCAGTTGGTATAGTTAGTTGTTTTCTCTTTAATCCCGGTGAAGTGGATTATGAGGTATCTCAAAGGTACAACTAATTTGAGTTTTAGTTTTAGTGGTGATTAACCTTTGTTAGTTGGTTTTATTAATGTAGACATGGCAGGAGATGATGATTCTAAAAAATCTACATCAGGTTACATGATCAAGTTTGAAGAGGGAGTTATAGCATAGCAATCAAGGTTGCAAAAATGTATTGCTTTGTCAACCATTGAGGCTGAGTTTATTGCAGCTACAGAGGCTTGCAAGGAGCTATTATGAATGCACTTTCTTCTTGAGCTTGGTTTCAAGCAGGATCTGTATGTGTTATTTTTGACAATCAGACTGCCATTCGTCTTATTAAGAATGCTAGTTTCCATGCAAGGTCGAAGCACATTGATGTTAGATATCATTGAATATGAGATGTGGTAAATTCCAAGTTATTGGAGCAAGAGAAGGTTCCAGATGATAATGGTGTTGATATGATGACTAAAGCATTGTCGAGGGACAAGCTTGAGATTTGTTGCTTGATGGCCGGGATGGCCAAGTCCTCCACTTAGTCGTGAGGGGAGATTTGTTGAGTTGGGTTACTCCTAAGTGAGGCCCAAGTCCACATGAATTAAAGGTTTTTTTTAATCCTAAGTATTTAAATGAAACAAAAAGGGAATCTGCGGTAAGAGTGAAAAATGAGAGAGAAAAGAAAAAAGTGAAACTTTGGTGGAATTTTTGTAATTATTTTCAGTAGTGTACAGTTTTCATCAAGACTTCAATCAAGTGGTGATTTCTCGTCGGATCGACTTGAAATTTTAACCAAAGGTTCTACTCTCATTTTCTTTATTGTGGACGGTGGAGATCTGATTTGGAAGTCTCTAGAGTGCCCAGATATTTGGTCGAAGTTACTGCCAGATCCTTGGGTGATTTTGTTCTTAACTCTTTTGATTTTCATATTTTGATAATTACTGTTGTTGTTTTGAGTTGAGTGTTAAATCTAGTGTTATCTACAGTTGAAAAACTCCTTTGTATCTTGATTTGGTGATAGTGGAGATTTTCTGACTGAACTAGGTCCCCTGATTTTTCCTTTCTCACACTGGGAGAAGTTTTCCACGTAAAAATTACTGGTATGCTTTACTTTTCTTGCTACTTAATTTCTTGCATTTGAGATTAGTTGCCTGTTGCATTTAGATTAATTGGTTTGGACTATTATCTGCTTTGGTGCACTGTTTCTAGTGTTAGTTGTGCTTATTCTCACAGGAAAAGGTTTATTGATCTTAGTTACTTTGTTTCCGTTACGTGACCACTTCCTACTTTCCTAAAACGAGGAATCGCCAAGCCTCTATTCCAATGCTAAGAGATACTCACCCTAATCGATGGGTTGCACGGTTAACCAGTTTCTTAGATATAACTGATGCTAGGATTAACTACTCTCCAGTCAAACGAATGGTAGTAATTCCAACGTTTAATTCTGCGGGAGTTTTGTCGAATATGAAAAAATTTTCACTCTTAAAGATCCAACTTCGTAATCCTTCTCTATCAAATGTAAGGAACTCAATTCTACTGAATCTTGTACTTACCATATACCCACTATTCACTTGAAATTTATTACAATGCGTTTCTGGTAGCCTCCTATCTTTCCCATGGACCATGGTTATGTTGTTTTTAGAGTTTTATTAGTTGCCGTAACCCTTTATTGTAGGTTTCAGATGTGCAAAATCGAACATATGTTTTCGCCTTAGATCATGAAAAGCTTATAAATGGTTTATTCGATTATTCTTGCTGTTTTGCGCCGTCCAAGTCCGAATCAAACTAATGGATCTATGATTATATGGTTGAAATTCTAAAGGATCTCCTTCCTGTGAAATAATTGCCTCTTCTACATGTTCTTCTTCCAATTTCCAATAGTCAAGGCACTCCTCAATCTCTAGGAAAATCTTACAACTCCTTCAAAACTTAAGGATTCGAACTATAAAGATTAACATAAATGACAAGGAGTTGATGCTAATTCACAAGACTTGATACGATGTGTATGATGACATCTAGAAGATCTTATCTAGCTGGAGGGCTATTCTTGGTTGGAGATGTAGAGTTCGACTTCTCGCCCATTGAGTGGTTGAACCGGTCTGGCATTTCTTTCTGCATGCTGCATATTAACTAGAAAGGTTACTTGTGTTCCAGGTGACACTAACATTAGTAAAATAATTCATGATTTTATACAAATTGAAGTATGTATACCAACATCATGAACAGCCTCCCGGAGTGCTGTAACAACTTGTTTTGAGACGGTCCGTATCTGCTTGCATTTGAAAGAATTCAAGGTAAGCAAATTTCTTGTTATGCACAAGAACTTTAAAGGTAAGAATGAAAAGATTAGGCGTCTTGAGGAGGGAGTGTGAGCTTTACCTTTCTGCTTATGGTCCAAATAACACCTTCAGTGCAGGGAGGAACAGTGAGAGAACCCATGTATCTATAGTATTTCTTCCCACCAACCTTAATCTCCTTGGGATCAACTATTCCCTTTGATATTTTTAACTTTTGGTCAGTCATGGACTTTAGATCACCCAACAACTGAGAAGATGGATATCATTCACTAATTTAGAAGCCATTTTGGGAAGTACTTCAATTAGGAGTCAAAGGAGCAGATACAGGTCGATAATGCCATTAAGTCTCACCAGTGTCTATCAAATTAACAATGTTGAGAGATATCAAAGATTCCAGGAATTTGCACCTTGGAAAGAAATGCATCAGGCCGGTGACCAATCTTGTACATGACTCCTACGACAGCAATCTTGTTCTTCACGTTGGGGTCAGGGCTTTCGTGCACCATGTGGAGTTCCATGTCATACCTTATGTACGGAAACAATTTGATTAGGTAGGTTGCTGTTTAAGTTTTTGAATACGAACAAAGAGACCGGGATACAGACCTTCTGCCATAGATGCTATGCTCTGAAGGTGAGTGCCAGTGGCATTGTTGGAGAAAGTACTCGGTTCCATTAATTGTTATTGACCCTGCATTGTGTCCTTCCCATTGAAGCTGCAACCGATATTAAAGAGTCAGAATTGGACTTATAAGATTGGCAACACTTCAGATATTCTATAACACAATTTCAACTAATAAAGTATTTAAAGAACAGAATAATTACACGTTTTAAGCTTAGAATTAACAATTTCCATTTCCATGTTTGCAGTGTTGAGAACGCGGCTTTCCAAGTTGCATGTCTTATGTAGGATAAAGGATGTTTTTTCCCGCAAAATTTCAAGTTCTGTTCACTAGGTCGGCTAGAAAATAATTTAGATGATGAGATGGTATTAATTTCTGAATCCCTCTACTGTTTAGGAATTTCTGTATGTGCTAACTTAAACTAAAGATTTGTTAACAGATAGCCACAGTTGAAAGGGTAAAAGCAAAGTAACAAAGGACTTTTGACTTCCTTACCGAAATGTCATGCCCTCGATTCTTGACAGTTGCATTACTGGGCTTGTAATTCCTGTTTAGTTTAGATGGTTTCTTGATAACCTTCACTCTTTGGCTCGACATGTCAATGGGAGACTGCAAATTTCCAGCCTCACATGCCGCCCATTCTTTGTGAAGCTTTCCCCAGTGTCTGGGTCCCTTCTCGCTTCCTTCAATGTAATCAAACTCCTTCTCATCCTCTGCATCATATAAATGTTTACACATTATACAATAGATTTTCGAAGTTTCTTTAAAATCGAATGAGCAGTAGCAGAAATTTCAACGATTAATCATATGATGTCCTTTAGCTTACCAACTTCCCCAGCTATGGCTGATGTTGAAGTGTGTGAAAAGAGAAGTAGCAACATTACTAGAGCGCTAGAAAAGAATGAACATGTACTTTGTTGCTTCATGTTCGTGTCTGAACAAGGGACTTCGAGAAAGGAAGAGCAGGAAACAATAGGTAGAATATTGGATGACGAGATCTGTTGTGTGCGAGTGGTAAATATATGTGCTTGCACATTTATAAAGTAGTACGCAAGGCTTGAGAAAGAATGGCACAAGAAATAACAAGTCACATGCTTGGCAGCATCTTTCTACCATTTCCTTGTTTTCTATTTGATGCAGGCTTCCTACAAGTTTCTTATTTAATGTGGCATATCTACACATGAACCCAAGAAAGGACACAAACAGTGCTTGCTAAGAAACAGAAGATAATGGGCACCGACTACCCAGTTCATAGCTTTTTTATTATTTTATTCCAGAAAGAACACACAGGGAAACACACGTCTCACCTAAAAGATTGACCGTTTGGCGATAAGCTGGCGGGATTTTTTCTTGTCCTAATATTCAATTCATGAATACCATATTGGTGGAGTTTTCTTCAACAAATTTAGAGTTGGCCAACAAGAGTAGTTAATCGAAAGAACTTGAAGATAAGTGTATTTGCTTACGAATTATTCCATTTATTCTGTTTTTTCTTGGTAATCGACAAAAGGAATAGGTGTCCAGCTTCATCTTAGTCTTGGTCTATTTGCCCGAATTATGATGAGAAGGTGCACGTCAATGGAACATTAAAGTCGTCTTGTAAAATTTTCATTAGACTTAGCTCTCGTTTCAGTTTCGACAACAAGAAACAGAGAATTCTCAGTCAAGAGCATCGGTACACAGAACCATGATTTTTTATAATCATGTAAAGTACGAGAAGAAACACGTTTAGAAGCATCTAGACTCAAGCCACGAACCGTGGGAGAAAACAACTTGAATTTGGAAGTGAGCTGTCGTTATACGTGGTACAGGTGTCAGATTTCTTAAACGTACAGCTGTTTTGTCTTAGATTCACCTTTGTAATTAGATAAAATACCAACACAAGTTTGGTAAGCAACGTGCAGCGTTTTGAGATTTTTGGCTTCTGCGATAAAGGTAGATGCTGTCATGGCAGATTTATGAGATTTGACACTCCAACTTTATATGAAATCTTATGCAACT
>JANIIA010000005.1:65041028-65054769 GCA_027478495.1 Erythroxylum alaternifolium
AAAAGCACATAATCACACCAATATAAAAATGAATGTGAGTCTCATACATATCGCATCCGCATATAATTTGAGTTCATCGAATGATTTGCAAAGCTGTGTGAATGTCGTTATTTGATTAAACTGTTTAACTGAGAAATGATTTATCTGTGATAGTATTTTATACTTGTTGAGTGGGTTTGAACTGTATGATTACATATTATAATTGATCTTGATTTATGACTTGAGTGAACCATCGAGGATGGTTACTCTGCTGAGTTCGAAAAACGCATCAAAATTGCAACGTTGCTTTTCAGGCTCGAGAGTGAGACGACCTAGCTTCTAAGACTCTATAGAAGTATATTTTGTGCAATTGTTACAGTCAGATTTGGCTCAAAGGTCAATCAGCTGGGATTGTGGACATAGTTGTTTTTTTTAGTTTATAGTATTTAGTGCGTATTGAGTTGTTTATATTCATAGGACAATGCTTTATGAACATGGTTGATATTGTACTATATGAAACAATGTAAATTATGGTTTTGATATAATGTGATAACATTTTGGGTTTTTAAAATGTGTGATTGATAGTTTAGTGAATGATGCCTTGTTATGTACAGTGAAGGTAAAATAGTTAACATGTCATTTCTGACAGGCATGTACACCTGTATCCGATGGACACACATGCATATGTCAGTTGGAAATGGGGTGTTACATTTTATATCCCAGAGGGGCTAAACTTACTGATAATTTGCAAGAAGAATTATACATCTAATTACATACGAATTCAACTCCAAATATTTGTGCATACCAATCAAATCTTATATTATTTTCACCATTCTAGTGTTTTTAGATCTTGAAAATCCAAAGTTGAACTAGATACACCAATTAACATATAAGAATTATAAGGACCTTTACTTTAGTCTCTTTGTCTTCTTTAAATGAAAAAAAGTTAACGTACTCAGTGCACAAGACTCTCCGCTTTGTGTGGGGTCTAGAGAGGATCATAATATATGCAACTTTCCTTTTGTATTTTTACAAAGAGGTTGTTTCCATGGCTTGAACCTATGACCTTATGGTTATAAAAGAGCAATTTTACTAGTTACTTCAAGGCTCACCCTTTATTTTCTATACACATATAAGAATCAAACTTTGTTGTTTATTCATATATACATTAATTGGCTGAAGGTATCTTTTCCCTCTAATATTCAACCAAAATTTAAGTTGGAACCAAACATTTCATAAAATATAAAAGAGACCGTAATGTTTCAAAAGAATGTTTAAAATAACGCTTCAGTTGATGGAATTTTTAGGATTCTATCAACTATATTAACGTGGAATTTTTTAAAGTGTCCACGTGAGCCACGTCCAATGCTGATTTGAATCCTAAAAATTAAATCCAGACTTAATTTAAGGATTAGGGCTTCATCCACACAACTTAATATCTAACACTTTTACAAGAAAACCTCAAATTTGTAAAGGTGAAGACAACAAGAAAGATCAAAGATGAATTCAAACAAGCTACACTCTTATTGGGTTATATGACCTAATACATGAAACTGCAAAAAGAAGAAATCAAAGAAGACAAGATTCGTAAGACCAATCATGAATAAACACAAAGAATTCACAAACATGAAATCAAAAATTGGTAACCCTGGACTTAAAACTACCGCAACGATATATTGTTAACTAATCATAGAAATTAAAGAAATTATGTCTACAATGATATTCAGGATCGATTGTAAGTGGGTTTGAAGATATTGATCAAGCAATTGGACTCGTATACTTAAATAACATCGCAACATCTTTTGATAAGAGGAATGAATGTATCCATATTGGAAGCTCATATTTTCTTATGGAATAGAATAATGGTCCTATGTACTTCTTGACATTCTTTAGGTACCTGCTTTTGTAAAAGTGGATGCAGTCTTGCGCAATTGCTTGTTTCTTGTTTTGTTTGTGATATTGGAGATACTAGAAGTATAATTGTACTTGGAGGTGGAATTAGTTCTGGAGCTAGTTCTAAAGTTGGTTCTGCATCTATTAGTGGACTTAGCTTAGGAGATTCAATAGGTGGATACGTTGGTTCTGCATCTATGGTTAGTCCTGCCTTAGGAGCTTCAATTAGTGGATCACTTGAAAGTGGATATTCAGGTAAGTCCTCTTGATGACCTGTAGCAGGCGGATCAATCTCGCCAAATGGGAATGGAATTGGTGCTACTTTAGGAGGGGGAGGGATTGTTGGATCATCAGTGGGTAGATTCTCAAATTAAGTTAAAAGTTTAATTTTTGGGGTCTACGTTAGCATTTAATTTGTTTCACAAAGACTCCTAAAAATTAAAAAAATTATAACAAAAAATTGAGAGATCTATTTTAAACATTTTTAATGTTAGAATAAACTTTTTTATAACGTGAAACATTTTGAGGTACAAGTCACTTTCAAACTATAGGAGGGGAATGAGGCAAAGAAAAATAAGTTAGTAACAACTATTCATCCTTTAAAAATAATTTAAGCCAACAATCTTTAAGCAATTGATAAAGTTGTTTCTTTGTGATTAAAGATAAAGTATTTGAATCACTGAAATAACCTTTTTGTTTACAAAAGGATCGCATACAATAAATATTCCTCCCCCGACCATCATAAAGTATGGCGCCTTATGCACTAAGATTCGTGACTTATTCATCCTCGAAACATAAACTTCTCAAATTGAACTATGTCAATACTTTGGAACTTTGGAGTTATATATATATATAACTCAATTTTAAGAATAATTTTTATTTGATTAATTTTAAAAATTAAAATTTTATTTTGTAGGATTCCTAGTATGAAAAAATTTTATTATATTAAAACAATAAAATAAATAAAATATAAAAGAAGTTCATTATATATATTTTCTCCTTTGAGTTAAATGGATATTAATTCAGTATTAGTTTCCAAATTATTTAGATTCAGTTTTCTTTAGGATTCAAACAGCTATGCAATCACTGGGAAAGGAGAGAAAATATATAATTAGACGAGTAAACATTAAAAGTGAAACAGAAGAAATGATAAGATGAGCGTACCATACATACCAGATGTTGTGAGTGGGAGCATCTGCTTTCCTTAAGGTGTTTCAACCCTATGTCATTTTATTTGGTCCATATATTTATGTAGGGTTAAAATTTAATGAAATAAAATAAGAATTGATTAACTGAAACAAAATATCCGATCTTAATATTGTAGCTCGTAAAATGTACATTATTGACTGCTTAGGACCCTGATATTGCCTTGGATACAATTGACATCTAATTAAATATTGAAAAAAAAGGTCAAGGACTCAATTTATGCTCAAGGAAATCAATAAATTCAATACTTTTCTTTTTCTTTTCTTTTCTCTACCGAGGGAACATAATAAGGACAAGAACGAATCACAGGATATTCTCACAAATCATTCTCATGTGCAGTGCAGCAAATTTGCTAACAAATTCCGTACATTTTTTCCCTTTTAAAATTACATTTTATCGCTGCTTCTTCTTGATTTCTTTAATGATTTGATTGAGATCATATAGAAAGGGATTAAAAGAAAAAAAGAAAAAGTAAGAGAAGACAAAAATTAGAAAGAATAGCGCACCAAAATGGGGATGAGCATTTTTCCCATGATCTCCCACTCTTCCGTCCTCTTTTTTTCCTTTTCTTTATGGTGAACATCCAACCACCAGATATCAGTTAAGCAATAACCATATCGTCACCCCCTCTCTGCCCTGCGATATTTGCCAGTCTCTTCCATTTCAACTCTCGCTGCTCTTCCATTTCTATTGCGTTGGCCTCTTTCTCTGCGTACTGCCTCTGACACTCTTCAAACAATTCTGCATCCATCTCCAGAAACATTTTTCTAACATTGACTGTCAGCCCATGAACTGCCTGGTTCCAATGAGTCTGAATATTCTTCTCCAATGCCTCAAATATAATTGGCAATATAACACCACGATTCTGAGCAATTAAGCTCACTATGTGCTCATTATTCCACAAAAACAGGGCTCGCTCCGCAACCTGCAATCGCAATTTGGCCTAAGAGAATCTTCCAACATAATAACAACAATAACCTCATTCGTCTGCAGTAACACATTGCACACGAATATAGTTGATTCCATAACTGCAGAAATAGCTTATTGGAAGAGCCATAAAGGATCAAAACGAAGGTATCACATGCAAATGAAAAAAGAACTCCATGCACATATACCACCACATACTGTTTATTTCTGATAAGAAAGAAAGGGAGTCGCTTAAATGAGTTCCAAACTGTAAATAATATGGTCCACTTGTTGAAAAATAATGTAGAAAGAAGAAATCTTGTAGGCAATCATATTAATATTCTCTACCACACAAATCCTGAGAGGAAATAAAAATGACATAGCAATTCCCACGGCCCATATCAAATGATCAAAACAAACTCTTTTGTGCATTGTATAAATAAGTGATACCAGAAAGAGAATCAGAATTTAAAACAGCTTATGTTTTGAAAGAGAATTTAGTTCAGAAATATGTACGTAATTTCATCCACCATGCTGAAATCTGCTCGAATCAAGATCTTCAATAAACAAGTTCAAGCCAACCGAAGAAGAAAATGTTATGAGCAAAAAACCAGCCAAAATCAATTAACAGACAGCAACTACCAATTGATTTTCAGAAGAAACAAGGAAACAAAGCAAAGGCAGTAAGAACGTAGAAGAAGCCAAAGAAGAATATTTCAGTCATCAGGAAGTACCTCCTATACCTACATCACAGCTTCAAATAATATCACATTTAATCCCAACGAAATCCTCAAGGACCAATAAAAACAGGCACACTTGATATTTCTATAATTGAAGCAAAATGACCAACACAAACAGTTTCAACCTCACTAAATAAAAAATAAAAAGCATGAATAGGACAACGATAGACCACTACTTTATATTATCAACTTAGTTTTTGTAAAGAAGCCATATCAGCATCACCATTAATAACTTATGCCCGGTAAGCTACAGAAAACATAATTTATAAAGTGAATCTAAAACATAATACAAACAACATAGATGAAATCAAATGGGTAGCATAAATCATTTCAGCATTGACACTAAGCATCGATAAGCCACAGATATCATTTCAATGCAACTCAATATAGTTAAAGGCTTAAAAAAACTCAATACAAAATTGAAAAGGAGAACTGGTAAAGCAAAAATCCTGATAAAAGAACAATATAGACAACAGACTATATAATTAACAGAAAAACATTTATCTTGGTTAAACTACAAATCATTCCTCTTGCACCAGTTTGATACTTAACATTCTCATGTTATTTAGTTGTATGTTATATTAATTCACAACATTATGTAAACTACAAAATCAAGTGCTCCAAAACATTTACTAACATTCGCACAAACCTGAAAATGGTAGCTAGTAAGGCAGCGAGCAATTTGCCTGAAAAGGGGAACCATGCACCGCTGAAACTCGGCAGACTGCGTAGCCTCAAGCACTTCCTCAAGCTCTCCAAGAAAGAGAACTTCCTTCTGACAATTGGTCACAGGCCAGAATTTCAATAGCCCCCTTATGACCGTATCTGCCAATTTATAATCCTTCTCAACAAACTGAACAATACAATACGACAGCTGCTGATGATACAACGAAACGGGCTTCGGCTTATGCAGAGGAACCAATGCCCTTACAAGGAACAACTTATGCTCCTCTTTCATTGGCAAAGCAAACCCATTAATAATACTCCCTAAAATCTCCAACAACTCTCCAATCCCACTATGCCTCTCAGTCTCATATATAAACCGATAGAATATATTATTAATCGCCTTCCTTATAAAAGGACGGTGCACCATAAATTTTCCATAGATCCTATGAAGAATCGTCTTCAAATACTCCCTCTCTCGCGGGTCCTCCGAATCAAACAAATCTAATAACTTCAGCACAAATGAATGATCAATGTACCTCTTCGCGACCTTTGTGTCCGTATCAGACGACACGACGTACCTCAACAGAAGCTCGTAAACTAGCTGCAAATGAGGCCACGAAGGCTCCAGACACGGCTCCTCCTCCTCCGGATCGGCGGCCTCCTGGCCGGTGTTCTCGTGCGAAGCCGGAGGCAGGCACCGGAAGATGTTGACGGCCACCATTCGGATCATCTCCTCCTGACAAACCTCCGTTATCTTACCCGACCCGGATTGGATGAAATCCACAAGCTCTAGAAGTGTCTGCCTCTTGATTTCCTTCTCGCGGACCGATTTCAACGTGTCGCTGAAGTCCAACTGGAAGCAACAAATCTGGAGCTTTCTAAGGAACAGGTTTTGCCGCTCCGATACCGGCACGTCGCGGAAGGGAGGGAGAGGCTCCACAGCGTTCATCGGCGGTGGAACGGTAACCGGCGTCGGGCCTTGTGAAGTTGGAGGAGCCGCACGTGAAGCGTGATTTACCACCACATTCGAGTTAGGACCCGACCCGGAGTTCCTACCCGGCGGTCCGAACCCGTATTCGCTGCCCTCTGATTTCGAGGGCTTACGCCCACCTTTCATGATTTTCTTGAACATCCTTCCTTCAAACCCTAACCCTACTACCAAACGCGCCCACACACACGCACACACACCCACGGAGATTATTGTTAATCCTATTATCAATATTAGTGTTAATCAGATGGTGATGAGGTGGTCGGCGTCAAAGAGTTTGGATACGACAGAAAGGAGCGGATCAAATCACGAGAAAACGGATCTGAGATACAAGTCGGAGACCAAAGGAAGCCAACCGGAGATGAAATTCCCCTGTGCCCGAATCCAAATGACCAATCATTGGAACCGATCCCCGGAATGCCGGTCAGCTGATCAGACGGCGGAGGTTAATCCCATGCCTGAGAGGGAGACAGAGACGGTTTTTAGAGAGAGGGAATGAGATTATGGGAGGGACAATGGTGGGAGATAATTAAGGCAGAGAGAGTTCAAACAGATGGAGAGGCCAGAGGAGGAGAAAAGGTAATTTTGAATTTGATTTATCATTTAACAAATATAACTGTTTTTGTTTTCGATGTAAGTAACATCTCACTCTTCACTAGTCACTTTTTTCTCTTTCATTTCCTATATTTATCACACACACTTCCTTCTTAACAATATATTACAGAATGTTTTTATTGTCTCTTTGGAAATTAAAAAGCTATATATAGATAGACTGTTGGTTGGACACGTGTTGAAACTGTGTTGGGATTGTTGCGTGTAATTGGGGTGGCAATGATGTAATATTTTGCTTTCCACTTTATTAGGGACCAATCCGCAAATTTAGCGTACGAGATGGGACGACGCTCAGAGAAATTTGGATCTCTTCTCTTGGGCTGTGGGAAGAAATAGGCTGGAGTATGAGACCTTTTGTGAAAAACACACCCACCAGTACGCTGCAAGTTCTCGGTCTCTTTTTCTTAAAATGATTATATATCATATCAGGCTCCTTTTACTCTCCATGAAAACATAAGGACAACAAAGTTCAAATAAAAGTAAGAAATATTTAATATCTACTTATTTTGACAATAGTTAATTACAGCTTATATTAAAAGATTTGATAGAGTATTAGAACAGGTTTGGTCCGAATTATTAATTTTTTAATTATCTGTTTAAATGTTCAGTTCCAACAGTTCAATTCAATTATCACTGTGTTTATTTCCAGTTGCACTTGAGGGGAATATTAGAGTATCTCATATTGACTAATATGAAATTATTAAAGAGTTTATAAATAATAAAGGTCAACTATCTAAATAATTAGTTATAATCATTTTGATAATAATTAACCCAAACTTAGTTATTATCAGTCAACTGTAAATTCTGCGTATATTAAAAATCCTACCAAGAACAAACTGCTTACTAATGTTGCTGGATTTTGCCTTTTCTTATGTATAATTAACCAATTATTGGCATACTTGATCACGATCCATTAGATACACGAGGCAAATTTAACGTTACACATGGCTATATTAGGAGGACATCACTTGTAATTTCCCCTATCAGCATCTGCAATTCATTGGTGAGTTTGTTCTTTTTCCAATTAATATACACGAGAAGCGATTGGTCTTACATTATCTTTTCTTACATTTCGTAAGCGTTAAATCATTTTTACTTTATAAATAAATTTCCAATATGCTCTTGAAAATTATAATAATTTATACGAAAATAAATTAT
Source organism: Erythroxylum alaternifolium (assembly GCA_027478495.1). NCBI lineage: Eukaryota > Viridiplantae > Streptophyta > Magnoliopsida > Malpighiales > Erythroxylaceae > Erythroxylum > Erythroxylum alaternifolium. The sequence goes on from JANIIA010000005.1 coordinate 65,049,177, forward strand.
GAGGTAGGTCTATAGTAATAATATTGTAATTTGGAATGATAATAAATTTTGTTTATATTTCATTATCAAAATGAAAGTATGAGTGAGAAAAAACATTGAAAAAAATTGGTTGATTATAGGGATGACAAAAGGGTCCAACCCAACCTGAAATCAACGGGCAAGTTCAAGTTGATTGAATTTCAGGTCCGATTTTCTTTGCTTGGTTGGGTCTCGGGCGAGACTCGAGCTCAAGCAGCCTGGGCTCAAGCTCGAGCTAATTACTTAAAATTATAAATATAAAATTAAACGTGATAAATATAAACTTTCTTGAACTTCCATTATTATCTCCAAATAAATATTGATTATGTTAAAACAAATAATGAAGTATGCCAAACAAACCTTAAAAAACACTTTTTTATAGTTAAAAATTTACAATTACAATTTTTCATATGCGTATTAAATAAAATTTTTAAAAACGCATTCTAATTTCCTAATTTATAATAATTGTTAATTTTAATTCAATGTTACGAAAATTGTACAGAATTGATAATAGTTTTTGTATTGTTATGAAATAGTATCAGTATCAGTCAATATCAGATACTATTTTGAATAAAATTTTAAAATTATAAAATAATTTTTAATTTTATATAACTAAAATTTATTCTATTATTATAAGAGGTAAGTCTTGAGAGTCGATGCCCTTTTAGAGATGGAGTCTATTTCTCAACTACCATACCTAGAGTCTTAGCTACATTTATCTTTGTTTATCTTGGAGCTTTTATAGAGATCTACTTTATCATATTGCAAATGGTTTCCTATCATTCCTGTTCCTGTGTAATATCAAAGTCATAAGCTTTTTTAGTGACAGTGGTAAAGTTATTGTTGATAAAAGTGAGTAAGGGGAAAACCCAGACAACCATGAGTAAAGTTCAAACCTCATCAGTAAACTCAGTTCATTTCTATTCAGCTCTTTCTTTAGGACAATGCCTTTCTGCTCTTAAGAAAAAACCCTCTCTAATAAAATAGAAAACCTTGTATAAATGACTCACTTACACAAAGACACTAAGATCCATGATACTCAGCTACCCTTATTAGCCCATATAATTTATATCACATATTTAGATCATTTACAAAGAGCATTCGCTCCTTAGTTTTCACATATAGACCTCAACCTAAAAAATTGATCTAGGGTTGTAGACTAGACCAATATGGCTTAAAATCCACTTTTACATAATTATACGTAACCCTGAAGTTTTTCTCTAAACTAATCTCTTTATGGCAAAAACAAGGTTACATATATCTCCATTAGGCGCTATTCGTATGGTCCTAATGTTATATGGAAGAAAAGAGATTCCAACAACAACTTGGATTTCTCTATTAGACACGTCAGATACATCTTAATATAATGCTTTGATCGACACCCTCCTGACCACTCTTAATAATAGGAGTGTATCTATTGCTCTATACTTCAACATCAAACTTGTTGATATGAATCTATTATAAAAAGATCTGAATCTATCTACAAGACTAAAAGTTCAAATTTAAATTTAAATTGTTGAAGTTGAGTAAGATTCTACAACTATCATGACCACACTTCGTCATCAAATCATTTATAGATTATAGAACCATGCTTTAGATCTAAACTTTATAGTCTTTACATGAGATGCCCTTTATATGGTAATAGTTATGTCTCAGAATGATATCAAAATAATCCAAATTTTAAGACGGTTACCTCCAGAAAAATTGGATGAATTAATGCCTACGAAGTGGATAATAAACTACGAAAAGGAATTTTATACTTCTTATTGCCACTTTATTCATACTACCACTCCTCTAATTTTGAGAATCTTGAAGATGGTATAATTAAATATATTTTTAGCATGCTTGAGGAAGAGAATCTAGAACCACCTAGAGCCTCTTCTGAGATAATATTAATGACTACTCCAACATTTTCTCATAAAGATGGCATTAGTGGTCCTCAGATTATGGATATTGGATGGATGTATACTCTAATAGTGAAGATGAAGTTTATATCGCTTGATGAAAAAAAGAGTTCAATAGAAAGACCAAAGAAAGTTCTAAGTGCCAGCCTCAAAAGAAGATTTAGCCCAAACATAATGAAGATGATTATAGTTCAAGACCTTAGATTTGTCATAAGAATCCTAAGCCTATACTAAAAGGACATCTATAAACAACTAAAAGAAATTGGAAAGGAACACTAGATCCAACCAAAGTACTTTGTGCCAACAATCTTTACAATTCCTGAGGAGATCCTAAAACCATTAGTTTTATGATGATGAGATCATATAATGAAGAATTTTCACCTTTGGAGGCTCATTTCAATAAGAAAATTAGGTTATCTATGATACGATATTCATGATCAATTGTTACTAATCCACATAGACATCATGTGTTTGTTTCTCTAGTAAAAGAAGTGATAAATTGCCAGATAGAAAATGTTGTAGCATGAAACAATGTCTTTCACCAAATTGATTCAAGGTTTGATGGATTATTCCAATAGATACAAGGATTAAGTTCAATGATTGGTGTTATGTCTCTTTAACTTTTACAACTACGTCAATAGCTACCCGTTATTATGGATCAAACTTTTTCTAATAAGGAAATGTAATTACAAAAGGTTTAAGAAGAGTTTAAAAGAATTGAGTCAGACATGGATAAAGAACAATCCAGAGCTACATGTAAATCATATCTTTCAACATTTCTAGCCATACAACCCATTTATAACGCCCTATCATATTCTGAAGCTACTAATGACATAAAAGTTTTCAAATTTTCAAATTTTTTATTTAGACAATCCTTTCCAAAATCATCAAAACCTTATAAGCCTAATTCAATAACAAAAGACATTACTTTAACCTCATATGCTTCTAAACCTTTACAAATGAAAACATCACGAAGTTCTCCACCTAGAGAAAGGCTTTCCTAAATATGGAAAAGAAGAAATAACTTATGACCACCCAAGAATTCATGGCGACCCTTCAACCAGTTCTAGATAGTTTTGAAAGTTAAAATAAAAGTCAAGATTGTGATTCTTTTACAAAAACACCTCTGAACAGTTTGCATATCTCACTCAAATATCTCAAACGATGATTGTTATTCCACACTTTTCTTAACCATATACAAAAGTTGAGCTAGAAGTTGAAGATGCTGAGTCAATTACTTAACCAGATAGATTGCAAGCAACTTCTAACTTTAGACCTACTTCAGGACCACGTCTCATTTTTTATGATATTCCTCTAACAAAATGGAGAGATCGACTACATGAATTTAGTGTCTGGATAGATCTTCAAATGATAAGACTAAAATGCTTATCTTAAAGAGATCATAATAAAATTTGTCTTAAGAATAAAGAGAACATAATAGAATGGTTCCAAAGCCTTAGTAAATATAGACGCATACAAGTCATCCAAATTTTAGAGGTCAGTTCCTTTTTAGGAATGATTAACAAAGAATTCAAACAAGATTTCTAGACTTTGAAATGAGGTGTTGCTCTATGAACAGGAAAAATTTGGAAAAAAATTAAAGAATGTCTTAAGAAATACTATATGTTTAATGACTTGTATGATGTTAATCTTTAGTACACATTATTTGTCTCCCTTCCTGATGAGTTACAGTCATAATTACAAAGAACAATTAATTCTCTCTACAAAGGTAAGTCAAAAATTTCTCTTAGAGAAATTTATCAACTAGCCTTTACAGGTTAGATAAATTGTGTGAACAATAAAAGTTTTTTAAAGCTATGTTGAAAGTTGGGCCTTAACTCAAACAAGATTTAAAAAACCCTAACTTAAAGATCAAATGCAACGACAAAAGGAAATGTGAATGTAACACAATGAAGAAAAAACATTTTAGAAGAGAGTTGTTCCTAATTCATCGAAATCCTTTCAACGCAAAGAAGAAAAAGGGGATAAGATTTTTAAGATGATGTACTTTTGAAACTGGAAAATTAGACAAATGTTACCTTTGTGGATATCCTGGTAATTATATAAGAAGTTACCCAAAAAAGAATAAAAAGGATATTAAGATCTTGCAGTAAATTAAGGCTGTGATGCTCATAAGAGATGGTAAGGACATTGAGTCTCTTTTTGAAAAATAGTCTAATGAAGATGGAGATAGACAGATATTGTTTACACTATCTGTTTATAAATCTAGTAATGATGGAGCCTCTTCTATTGATGAAGCAGATGAGGAACCAATTCATATGATGAAGAAGTCTTGTTTGAAATCAAAACTAAGGAAGTTAGTAGTAACATGACCATAGTTCAAACTCTAGTTACTTCTAGAGACGTATCGTAGATCAATCTCAATTATTGATTACATGGATATAGGCTCCTAAATGAGTGTCATAAGATCACATATTCTTCCTACAAAAGAATGGCAACTTATAAGGAATACTTTGTTATAGCTGATGACAAATCCTTTAAGATAAACCTTATCAAAAAAAGAAGGTTTGGGGTAAAGTTCTTTCCAAGTTGTATAATTTAGAAAAAAATTTTAGGAAGCAATCTTCTTAATCTTAATATGCTTATTAGGTTGGATGTTTATTGCCTAATAGAGAAGTTACAAATTCTACTACAAGGAATTTATTAACAAGATTTTTTGTGTATACACTAAAGACTGTGACGTCTTTAAGCTACAATATATTCCTAATGGATATAAAGATATAAGGGATCAACTCTTGCAATATTGTTCAAAAAGTCATGATCAATTCGATCATCCACATCCATTAAGACAGAATTTATAATTCTATGTTTAATTGTTATTTAAGAAGAATTAAGAAGTTAATCCAATAAATGTCACTCACCTGAGAATGAATTCGAAGGACTTGAAAATGTCATAAGAGAAGTGTGTTATTCTTTTGAAACAAGGACTAATAGAACTGACAAAATTAGATTACGCATGTCAAGCCTTTTATATAGAAAAAAGAGCAGAAAGTAATAGAGGAAAAAAGATGTTAGTTATTAATTACAAACCTTTGAATAATTTTCTTTAAGATGATAAGTTTCCTATACCAAAATAAATACATAAGTATTATTCTTGAGGAGGAAAAAATATTATCAAAGTTTGATTTAAAAGCGAAAGTTTTGACAATTGAGTGTTAACTCAAAAGATTGATATAAGACAATATTTTGCATTCCTATTGCCTAGTATCAATGGACAGTAATGTCATTTGGGTTAAAATTTGCCCCATCACTATTTTAAAGAGCCATGACAAGAATTTATAGTTCCATTATATTAGGTGCGTTAATTTACATGATTGATATCCTACTTTATTCTTAGACTCAGCAAGAGCATCAAACCATATTAAAATAAATTTTAGAATTTACTTAGAAGTATGGGATAATGATCTCAACCTGTAAAAGCTAGATTAGATCAGCCTAGATAGAATTTCTAGGAATAAGGTTTTATAATGGTTTCTACTGGTGATGCTGTCGCCTGCAACCAAATATAAAAGAAATTACTTCCGTTAAAACAAATTAATGTAGTAGCGGTAAGCGGATATCGTTCCCACGAGAAATTTTTAACGGTAAAGGTTAGCGAGTTCAAACGGGACAAATAACGAAAGTAAAGAGGGGGGTTTGTGTAATCACAG
>JANIIA010000005.1:65054869-65065702 GCA_027478495.1 Erythroxylum alaternifolium
CAATTTTGGATACCAATTTCTACACATCAACCAAAGTTAAGTCTAAAATAAATGCAATTTAAATGACTTAACATCTACCATCCCGATCAATATATAGCTAGTAAATTATTAAATTTTTCCGACATAAATCTTACTGTTAAGCAAATCCAACAATTTTTAGGGATTATAAATTATATCAGGGACTTCATTCATTATGTGTTATTTTATATTAGTCAGATGTCCCAATTACTAAAGAAGGATCTATGGGCCCCCTAGTCAAACTAAAGTAGTGAAGCTATTAAAGCAGATCAGTCAACATCCACCTTTACCAAAGATTTTTGAAAAAGGAAAAAGAATCTTGTAGATTGATGCCAGTGAAGATTTTTGGGGAGCAACGATAATAAAGGAGGTAGAAGGAAAGTAGTTTTAATGTGAATATGCTATAGAACAATTTAAGGGTTTAAAAAAGCACTATCATGCAATCTACAAAGAGATTCTGGCTGTAAAAAGAGTTATAGAAAAGTTTAATTTCTACCGTAGCCCTTATCACATTATAGTAGAAATGGACAATATATCTTTCTCAAAGATACTGAACCCTAGCAAAAGGCTTTTGTCAAAAAGTCAATTGCTTTGATGGAAAGAATGGTTCTCCCTCTATAAATTTATAATTAAACATATCAAAGGCCATTAGAACATCTTAGCTGATTTCTTCTCACGAGCCTAAAAAATGTATCAGTATCATCACTCCTTCCATATTCATTCCTCTCATCCTTTTGATAGATACTAAATACTGCTAAAGAAAAGAAGTTCTTTCCTCTCATTAGAAGAAATCCTACCACCATTGAAAAAATTGCTACTATATTATCTTCACCTCTTTCTTAAATAACCAGGCACACTGCTACTCATCCTTTTTTAACATTTAGACATTATATCACACCGTATTCTTCATTAGTGGCCTCTATCAGAGAATGCAATATGGTATTTATAGGCGCTCTTTATCCTATATCTCTCTTCCTCTCATATAGATATACCAGTATTTTTGTGATAGGAAAAATGAAAGTTCTCTCTTATGGACTTTCTTTGAGTGGTAGTAATCACCGATGGGATGGTGAACTTAACTCTTACAAGTGATTGAGCATCTCAGGCTATGAGAGACTCCATTAGAGAAGTAAACTACCTAATGCTTCTTTGCTCTTCACTGACCTTACAACACCACACATGATGTGTCAATCTACAATGAAAACTATGTGTATTGACACACCTCATCTTAATGGCTAAGGTACCAAAAAGAAAAAGCACTGAACAGCCTGAGGGACTTCCTTAAAGACCTAAATCATTTTCCTAATTATGCCCCACTAATTGTTTCCATATTAATTGAACCTTATTCAAGAGAATTCGCCCCTAGAGAACCTTAAATGCCATATTTTGAGATTCCAAATAGCCCTATGATAGACTTAAACATAGGCCTAGACATTATTAGACCATCTCAATCTAGAGCCTCAGCCTTGTAGGTTGGTCAAAACCTAGATAATGATTTTCCATTCATTGATGAAGAGGAGTTATATAATTTTTTTAAAAACATTAAAAATAGAATAAGTGAGCTGTGATAAAAAGAGAAGAAGGGATAATGATAATGATAGCATGAATGCAAGAATTATCCCATCAAGTTTATAATCATTTATCAGAAAAAGATGAGATGACTTGTGGGTTCATATATTTAGAGTTATTTGTTTTTATACTCAAGTATCACATCTTTTAAAAAGTTGTTTGCCTTTTATGTCGTGATATGACTTTGTTCTTATCCGTTTGATGTATAATGTTACCTTTTTCTTATTTAGAATCGTTTGTATTTTGTAATCTCCTTTGCCTATAAAAGTAAAGGTCATCTTCCATTGTATTCAAGAAAAGTTCCATTAAATAAAAGTTGTGTGTTTTCTTTATGGTTTCTTCCTAAAAGTCTCTCTCTTCCCTAAAAGCTTGAATCTTCAATAGATTTACTTCTGTCACATAGAGATATAAGTATGCTCTGAACTTGTCTTTATATAAGAATCTTGTGCATCAAAAAGTACTGGAGCTATGATCTTTTTCGAGTTTTAAGTTATATGGGAAATATTGGTCGGTTTAGAGCTTATGTCTCAAGTAACATACTTGTAATCTTACCCTTGTTTATTTTAAAGCTCTTATAAAGACCTATTTTATCATATTGCATATGGTTTCCTGTCGTCCACCTAGCCCTCCTTCGGGGTTTCCTTGTGTGGCCATGATAGCAGTAAGATCTTGCTCAACTACAACATTTTAAATTTAGACTTTCAATCTTGTAGGTAAATTTGACAGTCCAAGAGCCATTATTATATATGTGACACTTGTGGACACCTCGTATGCATAACTTCAGGGCTTTTTTTTAATGTTTGACAAGGGTTAATCTTATTATTTATTTACCAGTATTCTACTTTCTGAAGGCTTCATTTTGAATGATTAATTAATTAGTAATTGCATTGAAGAATCCATAAACTTTCAACAAATATGCATTGTATCAGTCTCTGCAGTATATATGTTTTGTCTGGAGCCAGCAGCACCCTGTTATTTTCACCTGTTTGCATGCAGTTTGTCCAGAAAGTATGCCTGCTTATGCTTGTAACTCACATCCTCCTCTCTGTTTTATGGTTTGTTGTCATTGTATAAGGTGACTCTAAAAGCAATTTGAGGCACCTACACGTTACTATTAACACAACCGTCTTATAATAATCGGACATAGGGGCATAATTTATTTAGGCTTCACCATCAGCTTATGTTTTTTAATGTTCAGTGTAGCAGAGAAAGACAAACAGGGCAGAGCCAGTTGACTTGTTATGCAGTTAAGGCTAGTTATTGGATCTATATCAAAAATAGCTATGAGAAATATGGTGAGCAGAACTTGCTCATGGAAACAGTATAAGCATTCACATCTTTCTCTACTGAATTGATGCCATGTCTTGTAGAGATTTGTAGTAGTCTCTTGTGCAGTCGCTTCTCCTGTGTCTTTTGAGTCTCTTGTAAATATCACTCTTCAAAAATCTTCTTGTCCTATGCGCCAAAACGATTGAAACAATAAATCCTAACAATCTAGTAAGCTGTAATTATGAAAAAAAAAATCCTTTTTGAAACAACGGATTACAATGCAATTCGGTTCAAAGCCTGCTTCTCTTGTGAGACCTAAAGCTGTCTTTTGTTTCAACGTCTCTTCACTGTACAAACAATCACCTACTTTTAAATTGAGGATGTAGGACCCATCAAGGCTTGAAACAGATCTTGAAGTGGTATGTACCAGAGTAGATAATGTTTAAGGCTGATGATTTCAGATATGATCTGAGACACATCATCTTTCATTTTCATTCTCAATTGAAAATAGCATATCAAGTGACCTCAAATCTGTCTCTCAATAATATGATTTTTCTTTTTAGAGGCAAAAAGTTTAGAACATAAAATATATGGTCTACCAATGCAAGTTGATTTTTTTTTTCTAACTTACAGTATGCGTAGTTTTCAATACAAACTTAAATTAATCAAACCGAGTTGCATACAAGTCGGTTACATTTGAACTAAAATACACGAAAATAATATTAAAATAACCTTCCATTCCAACTTGATCACCTAATCATTCGGTCCTATTTTTCTTTAAGTTGCAACCTGTTGAACTTGCAATTCCAGAAAACTTGTTTTGCATTCACCAATTTGGAATCAGTTGAGCTTGGGCACATTTGACCTAACTTCCCTCGACTAATCAACTATTGATTGTCTTGAATTTGTACTTTACGGACCAAACCACAAAACGTTGATGGTGTAGCATTGTCTCATTGAACTGCTGCTTCTACTCTTGCTTTGCTTCCTTTTATTTTTGGAGAGTTTAGGACAAAAAGAATTGGATTTGTAGGACTATACAACCTTTATGTTTTTAGACGAATATCAAAATTCAACTCTTTTTTTTTAATGTTCTTACGGAAAATACAAAATTTTCTGCTTTTTGTTAAGGTCATTCTCATTATGTATGCCTTCTTCATAAGGACATTATTCAATCTACACTTTTTTCCTTTTTTTATTATTTCTCTTAATATACTTTGATGTATTTGGTCCTGCAATGTTGTACTAAATTCTTTGTGATAGCAGTGTTATTTATAAATGGTGTTGTATCTTTAGTTTGCTTCATTTCGATTAGTGTGTTTAACTAAATGCATTGATTGGTAGTATTGGTAGCACCAATATATTTTGTCCCATTAAAAATGCAGGTCTTAGGTACATATGAGAGGTACTTTTTACCCTATTTTTAAACTAATCAATGAATTGCTTATTTAATAAATAATTATGAAAACTACATATAAAATAATCATAAGATAAGTACAGCAATAATAATAGAGATTAAGTAAAGAGAGACAAAATAAATTTACAATGGGCCAACTAAAAAATCTTTAGCCTGCGTCCACAATTTAGGATCTACTTAGAAATTTACCATCTTCTCTTTTTAACGGGCGAAGAAGAATCCTTTTTATAACATCTTCCTTGCAATAGATTAAAAGGAATCCTTATAATCATCTTAATAAGCAAAACTGAAGATTAGCCTTTTGTAAATCTATTACAAGATCAATAAAAACTCTTGCAATTTAAGTCTAAGAAATTTTCTTAATTGCAACTATTATATAACTATACAACTCTTTACTCACACCAAAGAACAAAGGCTTAATATATGTTATATAATGTATACATGCTAATAAGAATGTAAAATGTCGTATCTTTCTTCCTTAATATTTAGTATTTTATAAATACTTTTTGCCTAATTTTACTTATTAATCTTATATTTTGATTTAGATTGCAATTGGAGGTGTTAAAGGCAATTTCAAGAATGTTTTTTAAACTGTTCCTAACTTTTTTATATGAGTTAAGATTGAGATTATTTAAGATGCTACAAAAGTTTAGAAAGATCTATTAAAACTTCCATATTTTTAGTTTTGAGAGATACAACTTGCATAAAGGTTAAAATTGAGCTTGTACAAAAATGAGCTTGTTAGAGCCTATATGTTGGTACATGGACATAGCGTTAAAATTCTAATGTGGTACACATTCTGGCCATTTGACCATGTGTCTAAGACATGTTTCTATTAGAAAATTTAGTCTTGGGGGATATATTTTGCTATATGATTGAATGACTATCTGTGTTAGATGGTGGAGAAATTACCAAAAAAGACACGACCCTAAATATGAGTGTGCCAAAGCTCATTTTCTTCTTTAAAAAGATCTATAATGAACCTTAGTTTTAGGGGAGATTTTTATGTCTTAAGTTTTCCTTTTCTTACGCATGGTTAAACTTCTACACTTTTTCGAAGGAAATTGAAACTTTAGGATGTATTAAATTGTGAGATATGATATTATTCGATTTATATTTTAAGTATCAAATGTTCTTTTATGTTTATCTTTCGTGATTATGTCTATTAATTACTAGGATGCCTATTAATTTATCATTTGTTGCTAGATTAAATATTAAATTTGTAATTGCTTAATCCCTCTAAAATTTAAAGCGATTAGGATTTAATGGATTGGTCATGATAATTCCTAGAACCAATAATTTCTTTGTACCATATTTAGATGCTAATACCAGTTTTAAATTAAAATATGGATAAATACTATTTTAACCTAATTTTTGTGGTCTTACAAGTCAAGATTCTTAAAAGAAATTGAAGGAATTTTATTTTGTATGCATAAGTATGAAACCTACAATGGTACAAAAGAACAAATTAAGAGGTTTTCCTTTTTCACTAAAAGTTACAATAAAGGGTTGTCTCTATCACTTGCCATATAAGAGTATCACCACATATAATAAAATTAAGAATTTATTTTTGGAGAGGTAGTTTCTAAATTCATAGCCACCATTCGGAATAAAATTGATGGTATAAGATAGCATGATAGAGAGTCCTCGTATGACTACTAAGAGTGCTTTAAGAAACTATATGTTAGCTGTTCGCATCATATTTAATACTTCTACGAGGGCCTTTTATCCAACCAAGGAGTATGATTGACGAAGCTTATGGAGCAGCATAGGTGGATAAAACTTTAGAGGTTACTGGAGACTTGACTATAAATATGGCAACCATATCCTCTTAGACAATAAACGGGTCAAACTTTTAATTATGGTACGCCTTTAAAAGATATTGCTAAATCTTTTATTACCAATACTTATACAATTTCAATAAGAGGCAAGAGATATATATGTTTACCATTCCTTGAATAATGGGTTTCACTAGGATTAAAAAGGTCATATTAGATTTAGAAGCATCTATTAATGTCATATCATATTCTATTTATGCTTCTCTAAAATGGGGACCTTTGAACAAAACTAGGATTATGATTCAACTAGCTAATATATCTAATTTCTATCCTAGGGGTAGAATCAAATATGTTCTTGTGAAATTAAATGATATAGTATGTTAGCTGATTCTTATATACTCGACATAGAAAATAATGATCATGCAATCCTTATTTCATTTGGAAGACCATTTTAGAAAACATCTAAGACTATATGGATGTTTATAGCAATATTTTTATATGGAATTTAATCATAACATTGTTAAGTTTAATATTTATGATGCCATAAAATATCTTAATGATGACAATCATATTTATTTAATTAATATGATTAATTTTTTTTAGCATATGAAGTCTTTTAACTTAGGAGAGAAGATTAATTCGAAGTTACCATTTATGAGCATTTTGAGGAAGAGAATGAAAAGATAACCTTGAATATTAATTTGTAGAAATTTGGTACAACACCAAATGAACAAAGTTACAACACAAGTAATATTTCTTGTATTTCGTTACCAATTTTATACAAAGACCAATTCCCTATATTTTTTAGGCAATCACTCCATATTTGAAGCCTTTCCATAATTTAAATATGTGCTCCTTATAGATAAAGAAACATTACTTGTGATCATCTTTAGCAAGCATATTACATTGTGAAAAGAACAATTTATATAAGTAAAGAAACATTTTTTGTGATAATCTCTAATAAGCTTAGTACATTGTAACAAAAACAATTTATGTAAGTCGTTGAGGAGAATAAGATGAAAATTAGTTGAAAAATTACAAACATTAAAGGAATCAATTATATATATGCACCACATTTTACTTGAAAAGGGAGGCAAACCTAACCAAAAAACTATAAAGAAGATTAAATGTACCTATGATGGACATAATAAATAATGAGATCTTTAAATTTATTGAAGTTAGAGAGATTTATCATATTTTGCTTAACAATTAACTTATCTCCGTTTAAATGATGCCTAAATAATGAGGATAATTATTGTTTAAAACTAGAATAATGAGTTAGTGACGACTCATATTTATAATGAGTGGTACGTGTGCATAAACTTATAGAAAACTAAATGATGTGACTTAGAAAGACTACTCCTCTTTACCTTTTATTAATCAAATGCTTAAAAGGTTACTTGGTCAAGCTTATTATTATTTCCTTAATGGTTATACAAGGTATTTTTATATTGAAGTACCTCTAAAGGATTAAGAAAAGATGAACTTCACATGTTCATTCGAGATTTTTATATATCATTTCATGTCACTTAGTTTTTATGTCGTTCTAGCTACAACAAAAAGTTGATGGTGAGTTGAGGTAGTCAAAACTAATGCCAGTGTTACCCAATCTCTACTCTATTATACCAATATGCAATAGGTTTGTTCTTTTCTTGGATATTTAAGTTTCTACTAAATATTCATTAAGAACTTCAAAAAAATAACATTACCTTTATGCAAGTTATTGTAAAAGAATATGGTTATTGGGTTTGATAAAGTATGTAAAAGGGCATTTGATACATTAAAAGACTTATTGAATTCTATTTAAATTATGCAACACCCTGAATGAAGATAATATGTGACATAAGTGATTATATAATAGGAATTATTTTAGGTTAAAGTATTGCCCTTCGTTTTTTTGACGACAAAGAGTCAAACTAATTTTAATAAGATGGATAATTCTCTTAAGAGGATTTGATTTAGAGATCAAAGATAAGAGTGAGAAAAAATCATTTTATATATTATTTAAATCGTTTAGCCTATATAGAGGGTGAACTCCATTTATAAGAAAAATTTACCAAAGAGAAATTATTCTCTATAAGTGTGACATTACCTGTAGTATCCCATTTTCCCGTGTAAAGGATTAGAATCCTAGAATACTATACATGAGAAATAGCAATGAGAAATTAGGATATGCATTTTAATACTCATACATAACATAAGCATTCACACACGTGAATTTGAATTTTATACATATCACAATGACTGATCATGCACTCAATTGACATTTTTCAAGTATAATTGATTTTTAAATAATTATGATATGAATTGTGGATTATATGTCTTGAAAGTTGATTTGGTGAGTATAATTATTATTTTAAAATTTTTCGTCAAATTTGAGAAATTTATGAGATTTTGGACTAGGAAAAATGTCAAGTAGAAAGATAATTGACAAATAGCAGTAGAAATAAGTGACACAGGGGTGTAAAAATAATTGAAAAGTGGCATTAGGATTTACTAACAAGTGGTTTAGAAATTTGGGGACAAATGAACTGATTATTAAAAATCATATGGTAGCTTAAGTAAATATCCAATTCGCATTTATATTTATGTGGTAAATGTCATGACATGTCATGACATTTACCAAGCATTTATTTACCATGTTTTAACCCACTTATCTCACGATATACACTTATACTAGAAGAATATCTTTCATTTTCTTCTTTTGCTACGTGCTCTCTTCATTTTTGTCTCTCCATCTCATGAAACTCTCAATCCAACTTTCAATGCTGAGCTTTGTCATCATCCTTCACCTTGCCACTCCACATATTTCGTTTTTTTCATATAGTTATTGAAGAACCCAACCTCTTTCTCCTTGAATGATGATGATGGTATGATGTTTGGAAGCTAAGGTTAAGTTTCAATTTTAAAGAAGCTTGAAGTTAAACAAACAAGTGTAAATCATTATTCTTAATGGTTTGTTAAATAGCAACTTTTATGATGATACTTAGGGGTTAAATGATCATAAAATGGTGAGGAGTATATGTTGAAATGTGAATGAGAAATATGGGTATATTTATGTCTTGTTTTACATATATGATGGTTAATAATTCATAAGATGTTGTAGAGATATTTTTGAGATAGGTTGGTTATGAAAATGGTGTTTTAATGATAGTTGAAAGTAGATGAATATAAAGAAGTGTTAATGTCTTGTTTTGTGTTAATGAATGAGTGCAGAAATTTGATGAGTAAATGTATATGTTTGTGTTCTGTTTTGAGAGAATATGAAACCATAAATATAAGTTGTTATGTGATAAAATAGATTGAGTTTTGAAGTTAAAGAAAAGACTAATATAATGTTCTTAAAGTGAGAAGAAATAAGATGATAATGAATGATGGAAATCATGTTTTGTTTTTGGTATGATTGTTGAATCTTAAGTTATGAGATTGTCTTATGAATGGCATTGAAATGAAATTGAGGTAAAGATGATGAGGTTATAAAGTTTCAATGATCAAACATAAAGATGATTGTTTGATGTTTTATTAAATAGTGAAATTTGGAAAAGTTATGAATGTATGAATTATAGGATTAAGTAAATAGATAGTGGATCAATTGTGTTAAGTTTTGGAAGTTTAATGCAATCAATATGGTAGTAGAATTAGTATGAAATGAAGTTACATTAGTGAGTATGAATTCTAGAAAATATGGAGTACTATAAATGATGTTTTTGTGTATGTTGAATTTGTAAAGAAATGAAAGAAATGAAGGAAGAAATGCATCATGGCCTGGAAAAATTTTGATTCTGCGAGCTTCTGTCATGATCGTGGGAAGGACTACCACAATCATAAGCTGGTATAAAGGAAGAAATGTTAACTTTTAAGTGATGTTCGAGACAATTAATGCTAAGATACTTTCTTATGAGGTATTTAGGCTTAATTAAGGCCTGGAATGAACCTAGTTGATAATGGATAAGGTGATTAAAGTGAGTAAGGTGTATTAAGTATAAATGAATGATCAGATGATGTTATTAAATGATCATGAGATGTGAACTAAGGAAATATACCCAGAATAGTCAAATTGATCATGCATTATACATAACACATATATTTATGTGTATGTTTAAGTATTAATATGATTGTGCAAGTTAGTAATGTGCAAGTGTGTATGTGTGTGTGTACATGATATAAAAGTACAAATCGAACGACCACATCTAGACATTGCTAGGATGTCGAGGTAATAACTATCTGGAGTATACTGTGAGTAATTTATATGGTCTCACACTGATTAATTGTTTTGTTTAAAATTATGTATTGAATTGTTATTGATTTGAATGTGTTAATTCCAGACATTAATAGTCTGAGGCATTGGATGCATGAAAAATCACATTTGGAAGTGTTTATTGAATGTGAATGAGAAAGAAATAAGTGTATTTAACGTGAATATTAAATGTCGGACTTAGGACCGATGATATGTGAAAATAAATGTGCATATTGAAACAAAGTGGCTGATTGAACATATGAGACGTGATGCATTCATTACATAATATGCATGAAAAGATAAAGGCAATTGTGATCAGAGTCACCAGTGAAAAGAGCTTAAAGCTCAAAATGTGATAAGAGCCTCTGGCTCACTATGTATAATGAGCCTGGTATCTCCAACGGATATAGGATAGTTATTAATGAGCCCAATATCTACAATAGATACGGGATAGTTAAAAAGACACTCGATTACAATAATGTAATAATTAAAAGTGAGTCTCATATGCATATATATATATATATATATATATAGTTGATATGTAT
>JANIIA010000005.1:65108951-65137476 GCA_027478495.1 Erythroxylum alaternifolium
CGGTGATGGATGGACAATAACCCAAACAAATGCAAAAGTTAAGTGTTTAAATGATGAAGAGCAAGAAGGAAGATGATGGTTTCAGTGGAAACAAAACCAAGGTGCTGCAAAAACTTTCTTGACCCAACATAGCCTAAGTGTTTCATTAGTTTCTCCTTTGACTTTTGTCACATCTGCTTTTTGCATGTGTTACACTTGTCATTTATTTGGTTAAGCCATGTGTTACTTCCTAATTGCTCCACTTGTCAGATAGTCATTTGTCCAATTGTCACACATTTACTAGTCCATTTGTCACACTTCTATTTGTCATTTTTTAAAAAAATACTCTCAATTTCTAAAAGACCCAAAATGTTACCACTATTACTAATCAATTTTAATACACTCTAATGTACTTTTCAAGGCAATAAAATCCACAATTCCCATTTACATTATATTTCTTTTTTTCCTAATCCAAAATACTCCAAATTTTCATAAAGTTCTTAAAATTTACCAAAAATTTCAAAATAATAATAATAGTCTCCAAATAAATTTTTTCGCAAATAAGTCACAATTCATATTTTAATCAATCAATCATACCCGGAAAATGTCAATGAATGCATATACAATTATTATAATGTGTCCAAAAATATATATTCACATGTGTGTGAATATACTATGAAGCATGAGCATGAAATGCACTTCTAACTTCTCACTGTACTCTCAATTCACTATTTTAAGGTCTAACCCCGAATATGAGATGTCACAACTATTATACTATAGCAAAACGTTTAATTGCAGTCTATGTTTATGCTTTTAATAGGCTAAGTTAAGTGGAACAATTCCAACAAGGTACTCTCACTTTTAGCTCTTCTCTATGCATCCTTTTGCATCTTGTTATCAATATGCTGACACACATCTTATATGTTGTCATCAAAATTTATAAGACATTAGTCAACTCAAAATGACAATACATTTTGTTATCTATATGATTTAGACATATTTCTAAGACCATCATTGAATCTTCAACAGGGATTATAGAAAAATTGCATAAAGGGCATACAATTTTTCTTTTCTAACTTTGAGAACTCTTCTTAAACATATCCCTATGTCTAAGAACTTTGGTTCACTAACTCTCAGTATCAATTATATTAAATAAGGTTAATTCCACTCAGAACAAAATATAAATGTAAGAAAAGCAAGTAATTGATTATATGTCATGACTACTAAATGAGATTAGGACTTTAATCATATATTTGGTTACTCTCACTGTTTTCTTCAAAATAATAGCCCTCGCTACTATTCAAAAAGATTACTCTAATCCTTCTAGTGGATTAGAATCAGATTCAAATATAATTGATCTTAAGTTTGCTCAACAAACGAACTAAACTTAAATTAGAAAGATAAGAACTTTATCAATCACATCTAATGTGACTCTTAGATCCGTTAAGTGACAATTATTACCAAAACATATCTTATATGTTATGCATAACCCTACCTCTAAATTCATATGATCAGTTAAGTAGACTTTATACATGTTAACAAATAGGCAGGGTTATGAGTTCATATGCAATTTGTTAACAAGTAGGTAGGGTTATGATTTCATATGACAAATTTACTTATAATTATAATCTTATTATAATTTCATTTGCAATATATAATTATTTTATGGACTATATCATATGTATCTAAATGTGTATAAGATAAATAATATCTTTAAATAATTGCCACCAAAATACAAACAAAACGATCAACCCTAGGGCATAAACCAACTCTCTGGTTTTTTTTTTGGTTGCCCACGAGGTATCCTAGGCGGGTCCTAATTATAGGAAGACACCTTTAAGTCATCCACACCCAAATTAATCCCTGCTCGAGTCGGGTGGGTCTCTTGCAGGAGGCAAAGTTCTGACTTCAAATTTTAAACGGCTGTATACATGAGGAAGGTTTGAACCCACGACCTTACTTAAACTAAAAGAGTCCCTTACTAACTCACCTGCGTCTTGCGATTCCAACTCCCTGATTTGTAGCTAGTGGTTTTGAGGAAATTATACAGTTACGGGTGTTTTTGATGGTAAAGGTTAGGATTGGAAGGGAATGTTACCAAAACGAAAGGTAATGAAACGTCAATTTCACAATTATTGGGCTGTCCATGTTTTCATCTCAGAAGTTCCAAGCGCACACAGAACTCCAAGTCCGTTGGATCTTGTCAAGGCTAAACTAATCGTTATTCACCAATCAGCTTCCTTAGATGACTATCGAAGAAAGCATCTAAGAAAGCGAGCTGAGGATAGAGGAGATAATTGTTACTTTCACCCAGGCCGTGTAAAACTGTCGCTCTAGTAGATTAATAAGTTTATTTTAAAAAATTAATCTTTATAAGCCAATATAAATTTAATTGTTTCTATATTTATGTATAAATAAACATCCTTTATGATATATTTAAATTTGTAATAACTATAGATAACCCACCAAATTGACGGACTGACCAATCCTTTTCGACATCAAATTATATGTACCACAACTTATTTAAATTTTATTTTTTATTTTAAAATGACGTCGTTTTAGTTTCGAAGGATCGAAACCTTCCTTTTCCTTTAAATGAAATTGCGTCGAAGGTTACAAGTAATTTGATTGGTAGTTGAAGGCGGCCATAAAGCGCAAGTGGAAGGAGCTGTGTGGGGCACTTAGGACTTGCTCGGTCTGTTAGAAAGCGGAAGTACTCTCTTTGCATCCAGACATTAGTAGAACCTTTAGTTGGTGTAATTTACGTAACTGTTTTTATTTTTTATTATTCTCTATGCTTATTTTATTTTATAAACATCTATTTATTCAATAAAAGAAACTCACATAAATTAAATAAATAGATATTTATAAAATAGATAAAGCATATAATAACATGATCAAGTGATCGGAAATTTAATTCTTTGAGTCTCGTATCTTTAATAACTACGTGTCACCTGCAGTCGGTCTATGCTCTTGGGGCCAAACAACGTCCTAGTTTCAAACCATACAACATGTTTGGTTTTATTTTGCATTTTATCCACATTCGATCTCTTGTAACATCCCTGTTTCTGATCTTAGATTCACATACGACACGAGCCCTATGTGATTTTGAAAAATTCCAGTCCAGTATGTACAGAACACAAACATGGATGGAGATTTCAATATTCATGAACATATGTTACAGACAGTGGAGAAAATTTAAGCTACAGTACACAATCAGTTAGGACCCCAACAGCTCAAATACATGACAGTTCGCAGTGACTCCTCTGCTCTTTTGAGCTTCTGACTCTCACCAATTTGGGCAGTAGTATTGATTTCTTTACCTGTAAATCTTGTCATTTTCTTGGATGATGAGGAGGTACAAGAAATGGAGCCTTTGAGTTTGTTGGTGGAAGCCTCCACTTCCACTCCATACTTAGTCTTCTGCGAACCTCGTTGCAAGAATTCCTTGCCCGTGTATCTTAGGCTCATGTCTCGATGCTGTTTTGATGCTTTTTCCTATCTAGAAAAGAGCCAAGATGGTGAAGCGTAGAGGTTCAAAATATGATTACTTTTGATTGGTTTATCAAAGCTTAAGAAGGATTACAGACAAGTTGAGTCCACAGTCACTGGAGCAGAAGCATATAAGCACGTGAAGTGACATGGATGGTGTTAAACACGTTCTAAGTTGGATAAGATTGACACATCTTCATGTCCCCTTCTTCCACCTTGCGCTTATCTTTTCATTTCATTCGGTAGTTTTATATCTTAAAATTACGAAAAAAAATGTATTTGATCCCCATAATCTTCACTTTCTTCGCCTTCATGATTATATGTGAACAATTGGGACAGTTTGCTGCACTAAAGGGGTGATACCTTTTTATTCATAATTATTGCATATATATTTATTTAAAATTATATAATAATATAACATTATGTGTCACATAATCTGTAGTTAGAAAGATACAAATATGTATAATGATTCTAGATACTCATTTAATTCTGATGATATGATATACCAATGTGAATTTTTTTTTAAATTTTAACTTCACATTTATATGTAAAGCGTATTGAAATATTATTTATGCATATACAATTTTAATTTTTAATTATATTATTATAAATTATAATATAAAATATATTATATACATTCCCCAGGAACTAATTTATGTATTACAACATTCAAATTTATCAACATTTAACTAAACACTATTGTGAATTTATTTAATTTGAAAATAATATAAATGATTCATTATCAATTTTAATACATAATTAAATTTCAAGAAAACAAATGAAGGACTTGTTTTATGTGATGTAAAACAGCCAAGTACAAAAGTTTGAATAATATTAATAAAATATAAAACTACCATGTCGTCCTCAGTTAAGAAAAAGATACCTCTCCTAACTTAATTGACACTTCATATTCATGTTATAGACTTTGACTCCTGGCAATCAAATTGTTGCCTGTGGACCTAATATTTTGTTCATATTCATGTTATAGACTTTTAACTCCTGGAAATCAAATTGTTGCTATTGGACCTAATATTTTTATCCAACTTGTAATCCTATTAATTCCCTTCGATCCGATACCAAACTCGATTCATCGCCAGGAATACGTTCACACATACAGCCCCCATGATGAAGCTAAAGACAAGGGTGCCAGCGTGCGGTGTGCGTGGCGCCAGTACTTACATGTAGATGACAAGAGAAGATGTAATATTGCCGTCAGACCTCTCTCAGGAAACAGAGGCTTTTTTCGTAGACTTTACCCTGACAGGAGCGGAATTACATCAGCCTGATCGCAAAAAGGCTAAACCTATAAATGCTGCTTTATCTTTATCGTCGAAAGCTGCGATTTGTTACTGTCTCTCATATATAGAGATGAAATGAGTCAAAAATTTGGAGATAGAATAAACAAAAATTAAAGACAGTAAAGTGTTTAGTTATAATGGATAAAATAAATAAAACTGTCTCCGTCTCGAGAATAGAAATATGTTTGATTGCAATTGACAGAACATAAAAATAATGTCAATAACTAAAATACCCCTGCAGTATAATATGATTAGAAATATATAATTCATTAATTATTTTAATAATAATAATAAGATAATTAATTTTATATAATAAAATTAATAATAAAAAATAATAGGTACAAAATTTATAATAATAATAATAATAATATGATAATTAATTTCGTATAATAAATTAATAAAAATATTAATATTAATAATAAGTAGAAAATTTATAACGATAATTACTAATAATAATTACAATAATTAATAATAATATTATTATTAATAATAAGATAATTAATTTTGTATAATAAAATTAATAATAAAAATAAAAATAAAAAAGTAATAATAATAGTTACAAAATTTATAATAATAATAATAATAATAATAAGATAATTAATTTCTTATAATAAAATTAATAAAAATAATAATATTAATAATACTAAGAATAAGAATAATAATAATATTAAAGTAATTAATATGGTAAATATTAATTAGCTACACGACTAACCTAAATCGATGAATAACTTAAATAACGACGAAGAAATTTGTGTTGAGGACGCTCTTTCACACAATACAGGATCTGCGAAAAATAATAATAACAATAAATTAATAATAAATTAAATTATAACTTGTAAATTAATAACAACAACAACAACAATAATAATAATAAAATATGAATAATAAATCTAATAATACTAAGAATAAAAATAATAATAATAATAAACGAAATTATAATAACGATAATAATAATAAATGAATTAAGAATAAAAAATTTAATAATAATAACAACAATAATAATAAATCATCCAAGAATCATTATTATAATTATTAAAATAAACATATTGGTAATAAGTTAAATAAGAATAACAACTTTAATAGTCATAATAATATGTATTCTTATTATTATTATTATTATTATTATTATTATTATTATTATTATAATTGGTACAAATAACAAAATGTAATAATAATAACATTAATACTAAGTATAATATTGATACTAATAATAATAATAATAAATGATACAAATAATCAATTTAATAATAATAAAATTATTAATAAGTAGATCATAAATATTAAACTAATAATAATGATCAATTTCATAAGATTAATCAAACTAATAATATTAATACTTATTCTTAATAATAATTATTAATAATTAATGACAATACTGATAAATACAATCAATTTAAAATTTATAAAATTAATAATAATAACAAAACTAATAATAACAATAATAATAATAAATGAAATAAGAATAACAAATTTAATAATAATAAGAACAATAATAATTAATCATCAAAGAATCATTATTATAATTATTAAAATAAACATAGTAATAATAATATTTGAATTAGAATAATAAATTCAATAATAATAATATGTATTCTTATTAATTCTTATTATTATTATAATTCTAATAATTATAATAATTATCATATAATAATTGATACAAATAATAAAATGTAATAATAATAACATTAATACTAAGTAGAACATTAATACTAATAATAATAATAATAAATGATACAAATAATAAATTTAATAATAATCAAATTATTAATAAGTAGATAATTAATATTAAACTAATAATATTAATCAATTTCATAAGATTAATCAAACTAATTACATTAATACTTATTATTAATAATTAATACTTACTAATAATATTACTAATTATATTAATACTTATTATTAATAATAATTATTAATAATTAATGACAATATTGATAAATACAATAAATTCACACTTAAATGTTAAATTCGATAAATTCAAACTTCAAATTAAGCATTTTATCGAAATTAAGCATTCAAATTCTCAAATTCACACAACAATTACAAAGAAACATTTCAAACATCATAAAAGGCATTTTATCGAACATCTTATAGGCAACATGTATAATTTCAATCTAACCACAAATCAAGTGCAATTTTCCATTATTTATCAAAAATTATGGGAAGAATTTTCTATATATTCCTTCAACGCATGCCTACTGTATATATATAAACAGTTTGGAGAAATATGCTCCATATACTACGCTACTCTGTATGTTATGCCTATCTATCATCAACTACTCCTAACTATTGCCTTATCTTTACCACGCATAGTGATTTACATTGATACACTTTCTATATACATTCCTAACTTATCTCCTACACATATGGAAAGGATGATATTTCCAATACTCCCCCTCAAGTTGGTGAGTAAATATCATGGACTCCCAACTTGTTTCGCAAAGTCACGAACTGATCCTTTCCGAGAGGCTTCGTAAATATATCTGCTAACTGACAATGTGAAGAGACATGTGATGGACTTATCATCCCAGCTTGCAACTTTTCCCGTACGATGTGACAGTCTATCTCGATATGCTTCGTACGTTCATGAAATACAGGATTTGCTGCAATATGGAGTGCCGCTTGGTTATCACAATACAAAGGTGTAGGCATGCCAATCGGAACCTTGAGGTCTCGGAGGATATAACGTAACCATGTTATCTCCAGGCAAGCATTTGCCATGGCCCGATATTTAGCTTCGGCAGATGACCTTGACACGTTGGTTTGTTTCTTGGACTTCCAGGACACCAATGAATTTCCCAAAAAAATACAATAGCCACTGACTGATCTTCGTGTAATACGACATCCTCCCCAATCTGAGTCGCAATAGGCTTTCATCTTAAGATCATTATCAGAGGGAAGTAATAATCCTTGCCCGGGTGTCCCCTTGATGTACTTCAGAATCCGTAATGCTGCATCCCAGTGTGTTTTGCGAGGCTCTTGCATAAATTGGCTTAAAGTTCTGACTGAATAGACAATATCTGGCCTTGTGACGGTGAGGTAAATGAGCCTTCGAACTAACCTGCGATATTTAGTTGGGTCATGTAATAAATCACCATCAGTAAGAGTGAGTTTTAAATTTTGCTCCATTGGGAACTTTTCCGGTTTTGCCCCAGTTAGACCTGCATCATCCAAAATGTCCAACGCATATTTTCTTTGAGACATAAAAATACCATGTTTAGATCGATAAAATTCAATTCCCAGAAAGTATTTTAAGGTGCCAAGATCCTTGATTCGAAAATGTCGGAGCAAAGATGCCTTGAGATGCTTGATTTCAACATCATCATTTCCTGCTAAAAGTATATCGTCAACATAGAGCAAGATAGCTGTGAAAGATGATCCAACAGACTTGGTAAATAAAGAATAGTCTGCTTTTGATTGAATATATCCTGCCTTTTGAATAACATTAGAAAAAGTAGCAAACCAGTTTCGGGACGCTTGTTTCAATCCGTACAAGGACTTATGAAGCCAACAAACCAGATTCTCCCCCTGTTGGCGAAGTCCGGGGGGAAGCTCCATGTAAACAGTCTCATGAAGGTCACCGTGCAAAAATGCATTTTGCACGTCAAGTTGGTAGGTGAACCAGTTTCTAGCAGCTGCAACAGTCAAAAGGCAACGTAATGTCGTAAGTTTAGCAGTAGGAGAAAAAGTCTCACCATAGTCAATCCCTTCCACTTGCGTATAGCCTTTGGCGACTAAGCGCGCCTTATATCGTTCAATGCTCCCATCGGACTTGTATTTTATTTTATAAACCCATCGGCATCCTATGGGCTTGTGGCCAGCTGGTAATGAAACAATACTCCAAGTGTTGTTTTCTGTCAATGCTGATAATTCAGCTTCCATGGCTTTCTTCCAGTGGGGAGAAAGAATGGCCTGATCATATGTTGAAGGCTCTCTATGTGTAGAAACGTTAGCTAAAAATGTGCAGTGAGCAGATGATAATTTGGAATAAGAAATAAAATTAGAAAGCGGGTATCGTGTACCTGGGAGAGGACCTTGGCTGGGAGTGGACTGATTCGCGCGAGGTGGCAGCAAGTAATCTTTATGCCATACAGGAGGGTGCTTGAGACGCGTAGATTGTCTAAGTGGTTGTGTAGAAATGTTAGGTGATGGATTGAGCGCAGGAGATTCAGTGGGCTTAATGGGTGGAATGGACTCAATGGGTATGGGTTCAGTAATGGGCTCATTGGCTGGAGTTGGTGAAGCTGATTGTGGAGGAATAGGAGATTCAGTAGGTAAGGCATCAAGTGTTGTAGGAAACGTAGGACTTTGATGGTCTAAGTCAAGGGCCAAATTTGGTAGAACAGAAGTTTGTGAGGGTGATGCTATTTCATTAAAAGGAAAAATGGTTTCGTGAAAAACCAGGTCCCTACTGACAAAAACAGAGTTGGCTTCAAGATCATATAATTTATAGCCTTTGTGATTAGGTGGATACCCGATAAAGACGCACCGTCGAGCTCGGGGATCAAATTTGTGCTTGGGATGATTTACTTTTGCATAGCATAGACTGCCGAAAACACGTAAATGTGTCACGGATGGAACTTGGTTGTATAATAGTTGATAGGGTGTTTTATTTGACAGAATGGAGGAAGGTAAGCGGTTAATGAGGTATACCGCGGTTAAAACACAATCTCCCCAAAAACGAATAGGTAAATTTGACTGATAAAGAAGGGAGCGCGCAACCGCGAGGATATGACGGTGTTTGCGCTCAACACAAATTAGACACATGTACGTTGGCATTCAATTCCGTGATCAAGGAAAAATTGACGCATGGAAAGAAATTCCGTACCATTATCTGTTCGGACGGCTTTAACACGGATGTGGAATTGTGTATATGCAAATGTGATGAAGGATTGCAGTAGACGCTGAGTATCTGATTTGTGTTGCATCAAAAAGACCCAAGTGCACCTAGTGAAATCATCGACGATGGTTAAGAAAAATCGTGCATTTGAATAAGTAGGTGATTTATGAGGGCCCCAAATATCGCAATGTAATAAATCAAATGGATGCTGTGTATTTATTTTACTGGAAGTAAAAGGCAATCTTGCTTGTTTAGCAATGGGACAGATATTACAATTATTATGAGTAGATGTATTATTGAAAGAAAGTAACGAAGATGCCATTTTTAAACGTGATGAAGATGGATGGCCGAATCTCATATGCCAAAGATCCGTGTTGCTGGAAACATGAAAAGAGTTGGGTAATTTTTTGGAAGGTTTCATGTAATAAAGACCATCTCGCTGTTCACCCGAGCCAATCGTCCTCCCCGTAGCCAGATCCTGCAAGATACAACCATCGGGGAGTAAGACAACACAACAGTTTAATGCTTTAGTGAGTTTACTTGCCGAAACAAGATTTAAATGAAAAGAAGGGACGCATAAAGCGTTCGCTAATTTGATATGTCTATTAAATTGGACGGTCCCTTTGGACGTGATTGGGGCTGTTGAGCCTGTAGGAAGGTTTACTAGAGAAACTGGTGATGGAGTTGAATTGATAAATAATTGTGAATTTGAAACAATATGATCAGTTGCCCCACTGTCCAAAATCCATGGTTTTGTGAAAACAGAATTTACTGAAGTATTAAAGTTCATGAGAAAACCTGCTGCATTTGCGTAAACATCACGGTTACCCGAATTAATCATCGAAACCGCTTTGGCAATTTCTTGGAGCTGTTCTGCCGAAAATCCAGATATAGTAGCAGTGGAAGATTTCTCTTCTGAAATTGTATCCGTCATATTGGCGGCTGGCAAAGGACCATTTCCAGAATTTTTAAAGCCACGTTGTTGTTGTGTACGGCCAGATTGGCCATTCTTAAGTCTACACCTATCTTCTGTGTGCCCTCTCTTATCACAAAAATCGCAATGAAACTTTAAAGTCCGACATTCATCAATTGAGTGGCCAGGCCTTGAACAATGTTCACAATACTTGCCTTTATGATTTTTTTGACTTGTCCATCCCTGTCCATGAACAGCCGCTGCAATAGTAAAGTTTTCTGTTGGCTGTGACGACAATTGTTGTTGTGTTTCTTCCTGTATAATTAATGAATATGCCTGTCGAATGTTAGGCAAGGGAAACATCATCAAAATATTAGATCGGACACCTTTATAAGTGTCATTGAGACCCATAAGAAATTGCATTAAACGGTCTTCTTCTTTCTCGTTATTGTGTGCCTTCATCTGATTACAAGGCGGGGATGAGCGATATGTGTCTAGCTCGTCCCAGAGGCTCTTGATTTTTGTGTAATATGACGAAACAGACATCGTACCTTGGGTAATTGTGGCAATGGCTTTCTGTACCTGAAAAACTGCAGGTGCGTTCTTTTGTGAGAACTGATCCTTCAAATCTTGCCAAACCTGGTGTGCAGATTTCGCGTGTATGACGCCTTTGGCCAAATCCGGTTCAACAGAATGTGTTAACCATGAAAAAATCATGCTATTGCATTGATTCCACATAGCGTATTCTGTCGACTGCTCGGTCTCTAAAGGTGCACTGATTGTGCCGTCAATGAACCCTATTTTGTTCTTGGCTATGAGAGCATGAATCATTGATTTGCTCCACGTTGGATAGTTTGAGCCGTTCAATTTTTCTAGGACAAGTAGGTGTCCGGGTTGATCTGAATGATGTACGTAGTATGGACTTGATGTATCCATAGCTGCGTTTTTGGAGATTTCTGCAGGCATGGCTGTCGAGTGAAGGTAGAAAGGAAGGGTGGAAGAAAATTTTGCAGAGTCACCAGAAACGGTGCTCTGATACCATATCAAAAATTATGGGAAGAATTTTCTATATATTCCTTCAACGCATGCCTACTGTATATATATAAATAGTTTGGAGAAATATGCTCCATATACTACGCTACTCTATATGTTATGCCTATCTATCAGCAACTACTCCTAACTATTGCCTTATCTTTATCACGCATAGTGATTTACATTGATACACTTTCTATATACGTTCCTAACTTATCTCCTACACATATGGAAAGGATGATATTTCCAATAGTTAAATTAAAACTTATTAGTTCTAACCAAAAAAGCAAAGTTATATGTTATCGCGAGAGATTAGACATTATTGTCGGCAGTAGATACTCGGTTCTCCCTTGAGCCAAAAAACTTAAAAAAGTTATATGTTAAAATTTCGGTAGACATAATATACTCATCAAAGCATTTGGTACTAAAGGATGTGCAAAGCATTTTCAATCCGTCGCAGACCGGTATCTTTTATCTGAACAAAATATTGGTATCTGGTAGCATTACTCTCTAGAGAAAGTGTAAACGAAAAAGGAACTATCTGCTTTGCTTTGATAATAATAATTGACTAATCTAATTTAGTACAACAATAATAATAATTCAATAAAAATCTCGCGCCGAAAAGATTTAACAGTACGTAGCATTATTTTCAATTAACAGACTAATCTAATCTAGTGCTCAGAAAATATTGTCAGACATCTGAATTGAGGACAAAGTACATTACTAACAGTGTTGCAAACGTAGGGGTTTTGCTTTTATTTACTGGCTAGGAGCCAGCCTGATGGATCCTCCTCCTTAGTTGTCCGTGGGTCGCGATTGGGCGGATGACGACTTATTGCACCGATCTACAGAACCTTTATTTCTTATATAGTTTGGTTGATGTTTACTACTAACTTTACTTTCCACATGAATATAGTTTGAAAATTCTGCCCTTCTTGTCGTAAATCTAGCGTCTGATGCTTGGATCTTTTTATTCCCCGTGAAGAATAGGACCTCTAGGATATAATGCCTCGATACTGAAATTAACGATGACCTCTTTTATCCGATTGACCCGAGAATGATTACAAATATCTTATACCTGGCAATGAAAATGACCAGTTGCTTATGGTAGGGCATTTATCATACCAAGACTTTTACACGCTTAGATATTTTAAGAATGAATGTTCTGATGTGACCATGATATTCCATCAAAAAGAAGTCCTTGGACAGCTCGTTAATCGTCGTCTTCAATTAGTCTTCCAACTCTGACTTGGATCGTTCTTGGAAGAGGTTAATATTTACCAACTACTGACGGTCCAAGAGATTAGTGTTAAGCTAATTGTTATTGCTTAGTGATGGATATCCTGTGTGGCTCCCCACATTCCCACAAATGACGATTATGAAGTACAAAGACCTCTCTATATACTTTGCATTTACAGGGAATAAGATACAGCACGGGTATTTCTCGACTAGAGGATATTGGTATTGATTATCAACATCACCAGTGGATATTACAAAGTGATAATTGCTACAGTATCTGCTTCACTCCTATCTTTGTCCCACCACCTTCTCCTTTTATCGAAATTAGTTAGCCTCACAGGAGCTGTACATCTATATGTTGAAATGGTAGGAAAACATGAGACTGGCCATCTACAAGGGAGAAGGATACATTCAAATCTACATCACTCCCAACCCATTAACATCTTCCAAACGCCTTCCTCTATTCTGCTCTTTGGAATAGACAAACCTTCCCCTTCGTCTAGCAAAACTCTATACACCTCATATTCACGATCTCCAATTATGCGCCTCCTAATTTCAGCCTGAAAATAAGATCACCTTAAATCACGTACACCATTGAAAGTAAGGAAAGGTGACTATGCTAAGAATTGTCAACCTTCCGACAGCAACAAACTACAACCTTTGGAAAAATAAACTAAGATACCATAGGCTCCAAAAAGCAAGCTGTGAAACATAGCAAGCTAGCAATAGGCTCTTAACAATTCAGTCAGGAGATAGGGAAGTACCGAAAAAATGCATGTCTTAAGTTGTTTGAGAGCAAGGGTGATGTCGTGGAACACAAGAGGCCGACCCTTGCCAGATAACTCAACAGGATTTGCAACTAATAACTCTGTATCAGGACCACGACTGACAACAGCTACCCTTAGAGGACGCAACAGCTCCATCTCCAAACGAGAGGAAAGTGCTCTCTGCTTGCAAGGGTCAACAATCTTCTTCCCATCAGATTGCACAATAAACAAGTCAATCTCACAGTTCCTTCTTTGTTTTATAAAGAACCGTCCATAAGATATCTGTTTAGACAAGTCGAAAGATAGGAAATAAGGCATCTATTACCTCCATATCTGTTTAGACAAGTTCAAAGATAGGAAATAATGCATCTAATAGTTCCATCTATAAAAGGTTGAGTAAACAAATACACCGGAATAATAATGCGGACACTGCAGTCAACAGCAAAATGAGACACCTGCTTATGCAACGTTACCTGTATATTATAATCTTTGAAAGTTCTCATTATGTCATATAGAAGACCTTTATGATCTTGGCAGACAATTTGAACAAGTGTATGAGCAGGACTCAACGAGTTGTCCATTATGACAGAAACACTTGTAGAAGTCAATGAACTTGGCAGTTCATCAGGCATTTCCAAGTGAAGCATGTCTTCTCGAATTGTAGTTGGAAGAAATGATGATTCCTGTGAACATGCAGTAATTTCAGGACCAACCAATTCTATGTCACAGCTTATCATGGCATCTCCCATTACAATTTTCAACTGGTCATATGTATCTTCCTGTCTCTTATGGGTATGCAGCAACTCCCTGATCAAGACAGAGAAACAATAAACATTACTCGTGAAAATCACGGGTTCATATTTAGAGGACCTGTTTATGGACTAGGATAGGACATAAGCCAAAATAAAAACAGAAATAACAAAAAGACTATAAGAGAATATGAACATGAACAGATAATATCAATTCAAATATCCCTGCATTTCATCCTACAAGAAAGGCAATAAATAAAAGTCAAAGAAAAGGGGCCACTATCGGCATTATAATTCATGTATTTATTTTCATTTACTCATCCTTCACTTATAAAAGCAGATTTTGAAACCCTCCATTAGCATATTTCTTGAAAATGAAAGCAACTTATCTTGTAGGAATCAAATTAACCAATGGAGAGGCAAGGACCCTTGAAAGTGAGGTACCAGCCCACTATGCAAGATTCAATGGATAATGTGAATATTTATGAGATGCCATCTTATATTTCAGTGATATTCGCAAATGTACATAGACAAGCAGAGGTTAAAAGCCAAGTCCTTTGACACCAGAAGAATTTGTACTTATCAATGGTTTTTGTCATAACATTGTGTTAATTCACATGTTACATTACAAAACAGCTTCAACAGAAGGGAAAGTAGCACAAAGTATACAAAAATTAACATTTGAGTTTTAGAGGGAAGAAATGGAAACCTGGTATCTGTAACAAAGAATAGGTCCACCACTCTCCCATCAGGTGTTGTCGATACTTTAACCTTTTTGATATTGAGTTCGAGCTCACAAAGCACTCCTGTAACATCTGAAAAAAAAATTTCAACCAAGGTCAGTGGTAATGAAGTTATATTACTTCAGAATATCTAAATCTCCCAATGAAACATTCCCATGGGAAAGCTAAGATGACATATTACCCAGTTTAAGCAATGACTGCATATTGGATGCTATCCCACATGATTCCACAAACTCAAAAATAGACAATTGAAATTTTGTAATCTCACAAAAAACTTTCAGATAGTGTGGCTAGGGTGAGGGTTTGATTTCCCAAGTTTCCATTTTGTCTATAGATCATTAATCATATAAAAATAGGCACACATTTAGAGATTCCAGAAGAATTACCATGTAAGAGGCCTCTTCTGTCGTGACAACACAACTTCAAGAGGAATACATCGGGAGGTCCTGGTGGCTCCAATTCTGACCGGTAGTAAGAAATTCCACAAGCTGAAGAGCAAGAAGGGCAAGCCCCTACTAGTCTCCTCTTTAGTAAACCCCAACGAGTTTTTGAGTTGCCAACTACCCAAAACACTATGTAGCACCATTTCCCATCCGTAGAGACATCTACACCAAATCAGAAATCGCCAATACTGACAATCAGAAACCCATTCCCCAGCTGCTTTTGACAAAATTATAGAGGTGATTTATCATCCAATTAATTTTAAGAGCTAAAGAATGAAACACGAAAAAAAAAAATTTTCATTTGCATATGATAAATCTGTGACCCATCAGGCGTGAAATATAACAGAAAGCTTAACTACCCTTTACATAGTGAGGAAATTGACGAAAGTACACGGTAAGGGAAAGGATTTAAGAGAATTCCTGGGCTGAGTCGTAGAAAGGCTTATGGAAAAAGGATAATAGTCGACAAAGTCGAAGCAGCTAAACTGAGAAGTTAAAGACTATCAAAATCTGGCGTCAAACTGTATCACTTGCTCACCTCCTCTAACGATGCCGAGACCAAAGAAGAGTATAATACGACACAAATCACAACCAAGTCCGGTCTTATCAGGGCAATTAACAGTGATCACGCTCGGTTCTCCTTCATTCTCTGATTGACTGATGATTACCACATCGTCGTACGGAATACCCATATCCACTTTCTCGTTGTCAAAGTATGTCTCTCAATCTTTGCTCTCAAAGATTGAAATTTTCCTCCTATATAAGCAAAGCTATTCACGTGCAACTATTTGAAGCTTCCTGGGTTTTTCCAGTTGGCTCTGTTTGAATTGTTGGCGTTTATAGAAGAAAGCACAGCAGAGGCAGTAAAAAAACAAGAGGCAGAGAAAGAAGAGACTTTCCTGTTTCTTTACTCCTGCTTCTCTTGTTTTTGTTGTTGTTTCGTTGTCAAATTTTGATCTTCCCCTTACAATTGTTCGTTCTAACTGTTTGGTTAGGTAAATAGTTGACAGAGGTTGAGGGTCGATTGAAAATCTCGAGCACGATATGATCTGAGTCTGATATTGGAGACCACATATGATTGCCAATTTTGTGTTCTTTATTTGATCATCAAACCAAAGTTTGTCCTTGTTTAATGATCGTGATAGAGACTTCAAAGTAAAGCACAACACATCACATTTACATTTCACACATAGAAACTCTTCGTAGCCTAAGAACGAAGCCATCAAAATGGGATTTTGTTAAAAGTAGAAGTGCACAAGTTCCTGTGAAGACTATTTTTCGTGGCTCGGAAGTCGGAATTCACTTAGAAAATGGATCTTAGAGTGATACTTTCGATGATGATTAAAAAATTGCGACAAAAAGAAAAATATGAACATGATGGCGTGGCAGATTACTTTATTGAAAATTATAGGAGTATGTATGATGACCATCGGCCTTAGACTTGGAAGTCCGATGTTTGAACTCATTTACGGAGAAGTTGGAACTTCAAATTATCGTATATATCGCGATAAGTGGAAAAAGGGTGTCTTATTATGTGTTTCACTTAGTTGAAACATCTCTCTCAAATTAGATTTAATTCTCCGTTTCGATTATTTTAGATTTAATTCTTTGTTTTAATTATTTTGTTTTAACTATATCTTATTATATTTTATTTTTATATTTATATAAAACTTATGTAAATATATGAATGAAACATAATAAAAAAATTATAACCCAAATCAAAAAAAAGAATAACTAACCTCTCAAAGGTTTTAATATCAGAAGCCGCCAGCTCCTGTCAGCCACCATACACGCGTCCCTATTATGTGGCGTACTCACTCTCTCACGTGTTTTTGCCTTGACGGAGATTTCAAGAAAAATAAGAAGGCTCACGCTTTATCACTCTCTTCTGCCATGCAGCTTGTCCGCCTAACCTAACCCCATCACTCTCCTTTTTCTTTTTTCTTATTTGGTGACTTGTTTATCCAAAATTAGGATTTTAAGATCAAACACTGTTGTTGTTCATGGAGATGATGTTAGGCTAGAGTAAGTTAAGATCCGAGTTTTCTTGGCCGTAGTTATTCACACGACCAGGCCCCTTGTCTCAAGCAACCACAACAAAGATAAAGTCTTAAATCAACCCACGTAACTTGACAACCAAAACATGATGTGATTAGCGTTTCTCTGAGAGTGATTGGGAGTGGCAGATAGAGACTAGGCAACAAGTGGATATCTTGAAAGCCTTCGTTTAGGAACATGTTGCTTTCTTCGTGTTGTCATCACCACTTTAATTTAAACAATGTCACTTCGTTAAATGAAGGCTGTGCTCATAGGTGACGACATGTCGTGACGCCACGGCTTTCCGTAATTGACCAAGCCGTTTATCCCATCCATCATGTGATTTGGTGGGATAACGTTGTTATAACTTATAAAGGAGCAAGACTGCGGTAAACTTTCATTGCAGTAAAATTTAGAACAAGGCTCAAAATGACGTTGAAAACCTGTGGTTGTAATGTAAAGAGATTACATTAACATTTTCTGTAATTTCTTATCCAACATGTAGGGTTGGTTTTGATAGTTAACTATATTTTGACTTATTTTTATATTTCTAGCTTACTAGAAATAAGTTCCGCGAGGTTTTTAGTTGGTCTGGTCTATCATTGCTTTATTAAGAGGCGTGGTGAGGTGAGGTGACACATGATGACCAGGCTTAAATCTACAAGCCTTGTGTTTGTTGTGGTCTAATCATCCCCATCCATATACTATAAACTATTATATTATTTTAATACATGATTAGCAGAGAAGGTCGGCCGATGGAATATGAAAGTGCCAAATAATGCTTGGTTTATCGCTCATTCCAACAGCTTTAAATATTTATGTTGACTTTGTAGAGGAGAAGGACCAAATTGAGATTAAAAAAAAAAAAGGAAATTGGTGGTTACCATGGTGGTGTGTGATCTGAAATTGCAGATGGTGGGGACTATGATGCGCTCCAAAGGCATTGGGTGGACAAAGATTGCATTGAGATATGCATTTAGGTACTTCAGCTTTTCTTTGTTCACTTTTCCCAAACCCTTTATACATTTATGAATCTGTAGAGTGTATATAAAACCAGACTGTTAGGTGAGATATTGGAATCTTCGCTCTTTTTCATCTTATGCTATAAAAATTCCAATCACTAATGTTGCTCAAGGAGAAGACCATTTTACATAGGCTTTTTAGTTTAAAATGAAATTTTAATTCTTGAAATTTCACTATAATATATTGAAATTTTATTTTTATTAACTAAATATTAAATTTATGAATTATATTTTAACGTACATTTTAACCTTTTAATTTAATAATTTTCGTGTTTTATACTTTAAGAATTAAAGAATATGTCGCAATATAATTAATAAATTCAAAGTTCATTCGATAAAACTAAAGTAATAAGTATACTTTTAAAAAGAATTCAAAGACTAATTATTTTTAGCTATATGGAGAGAGTTTTACTAAACTATGTCAATATCAGATAAAGCTAATCCTCTTTCAACACGTTCAAACCTTTACACTTTCCTTTTTATTCTGCTTTTGGTCATGAATTTTATTCTTTAAACCTACTAGTAAGGCACTGAAAAGCAAATACATTAGACACTCTATATGCTCAAGTCATTTTCCTGGCAAACTGAACTCGGCCATATAGGCAATTCATATTCTCTTACGGATTTCACCACAAATTCAGCCCCTAGTTCTTGGGGAGGCCATTACTTACTGAAACTCTAATTGCGTATGTGAATCCATCACCTCTGACCTGTCCCCGCAAAGTCTTGTTTATATAGTGTCACTCACTCACCTAGTGGTTGGTTTACTAGGTTGTTATTATCATGTCAACACACGCAACGTTTAAGTTAGTCTAAATCTAGAAAAGTTGAAGATAAGTTAGCTTTCATTGTCAGAACAGCATTCCAAGCAAGTTATCTAAAGCTTGAAAAGTTTTTTAAGCCCAGAGTTGCGGGAGGGATCGTGTTTTGAGGAACTAGTGTGGTTGGAATGGACTGGTACTACCCAGGAGACCTAACTGCGTTCACTCAAATTATAGTAATATTGGAAAACAAATGCAAGCAACAGTAGTGTGTTAGGTTTACTATCATTAGTTAGTGAATGCCTCAACATATCTAACTTTTCTTCTTCAAGACGCATGAAAACCACGCATCTTTCATGTATTCTTGATTCCCAACCAAAAGCAAATGAATTAAAAAGTTGCTATTGGCATCGTTGCATTGCATCAGCATTGGAAGCGCTTCCCTTTTTACTTTTTCAGGAGAAAGTTTCATTGTTAGTATCATATTGAATTTTGATTTTATTTATTGTGTTTGGACTTTTTAAAAATGGTGTTTAAAATACTAAATAATCCATATAAGCTATACAGAATTTATATGTTTTCTTAAAATTAGGAAGGATATTAAAAATTTAATCTCTGGTCACTTGGAAATGTCTATGAAGTACAACAACCCTAGTCCTCATTTACCACTAATTTTTACGACGACCACTTAAAACTTGCGCATGTTCAAGCTATCAAGGAATGGTCCCAATTTCTGAGCTGTCTTTCATTTGTCGTCTGCTATAGTGAATGAAAAGGAGGGCCAATGTCTAAATAAAAATACTGCAAGCGCATAGATAAATACAGGGTTCTTGTAAGAGATTCCCCACCTTTCATAAACTATAACTCGACTTACAGGAGGACAAGGTCAGATTCAGTAGTCCAGTATCAGCAGCTATGATTAGTCACTTTCCTTCCTCGCCCAGGAAACTTACGTCTCATCTGCCAAATAAGATCATTTTCTCTGGCTTGCATCGCATATTCTAATAGAATAGGATTACTTGTGGATCTTTCTTAGTTGAACAAAATTAGCTAGTTTTAACTTAATTTCGAAATGAGTGCATGTGATCCTATTGCCTTACAGACAACTAATGATATTCATGCATGCGCTTTTAAATTCAATGAAACTGCTCAGAACGCCTGCATCATTCTTACACAGATTTAATGATCATTCAGTATTCAAGGGATTACTTCCATCATCAGTGAATAACTCCCCTGAAATAATTATAATCATTTGATGAACAGGAATGGAAAGTATTTCTCTTTGTGGAATTTCAAGCTTCAGATCATACAGATATGACTTTTATATTCTACTCACTTTCTCTCAAATTACAAAACCTTTGAATATGAGGCTGAGAGTTAGAATTTTTATAGTTGGCATTCATTGTTAGGAAGTAATCTACTTTAGTCCTGCTTAGAATCTCCAGTTGCTACACATGTTGATACAGGAACCTGTTCACTGGTAAGACTTTTTTCATCGACCTGCTAAAAGTATAAACTTGCACTTGAAATCCGCAGTAATATAGCAGTGAATGGAGAAAATATGGGAAAGAAAATGAACAGAATAAACAAACAAACTCTGAGTATTTTGACAGTACAATAAAACCCTAAAGAGTCTAAAACCAAAGGACAGAAAAGGAACTAAGGAAAAAAAAAAGGAAACAACAAACTAGTGGCCGGGCGAACCGTCTATACACCCTTAGAAAATGAATATACACGCTGATATGGGACCAACCATGACAATTCTATTGAGTGTTACATTAGTAGTTTATTTCAATTTCCATTGATTTATTTCAAGTTAAATTCTTGCTAATGTAATATTCCTCGTTCTAATAAGACTTCTACTTGAACAAGAAACAATTTTCCCATTTAGCTTAAATACTTTCTTAGTTTGTTTTCAATTCCATTTCCTAGTTGCATTCCGTAAGTAGCCTAGCCTGTTATGAAGTTGAGAAGTTAGCTCCAATGTCGACCAGCTATCGCCTGTAGATTAGTTGATGATGAATTCATTCCTCCCTAATTTTTCTTATTGATATTGCAAGTTGACATCAATTCTTTTCTTCCTGTTCTCTCTACTCTAGAATTCCATCTTTTCATACTTATTTCTTACTTACTAAATACTAGACTTGTCTTACACTACACATATACGTAACTGCTCGAAGGCAAACTAATCACCAAGGTCATGATATAAAAACACAATAAACAAAAGATATGCAGAAAATTTGGCAAAGCATAATGATATCCAACAATTGTATATGTAATTAGGCTCCACAGGCCTTGCACACAGATCAACAAAATATAAATAGTATTTTAAAAATTACCTGCAATTTGCTAACTATGATTTAATGCTAGTGTTGAAGGAATCGCTAACTATGATTTAATGCTAGTGTTGAAGGAATTCAAACATTCATAAAATTAATATAAGGCACAGAGCTCCATTGTAGGGTACTCAGAATTGAAACTTTTACATCACTCATTTGGACGTTTTTCTATCTGCTGAATCATTAGTTATAAATTAAAATTTTCTATCTGAACATCCTTTGAGTTTCAACATGTCACTCTCCATTTTCTTCTGCCCCTCAATTGTCATTCGTAAACTGATATTGTCATGTAAACTAGGACTGCACTATATTTCCCTTGCTTCCTTTCCGTGAAATATCCCCCTCTTTCGCTTGTTTTGAATTTATTTTGTTGGTCTCAATTCACTGTAGGACAGCACTGTATTGTATTTTTGTTTGCAATATTGGAAACCAATTTGGGTAACCCTTGACTTTCCTCAACCCTTCACCACCCATGTGTGATTTGTACTCATGATCTCTGTTGTTATAAACATGCAACAATGAGGGTAATCCATTATCCACAAATTTGGGTCATTTACTTCCTTTCTGGTGTCTTTATTCTAAAATTAAGCACTCATGGTAAGTATAGGGATGAGGACATAACGTCAAAATGAGAAAAATGCCAAACCAGTCCTCTTTTTGTGCACCCTAAGAACACAAAGACACATGTTAATGCCCCTTAGAACTCAAAGCCCCCATATTGCACGTCTGGCCATGTCATTGTTGTGTTTCTGATACATTAGTAGTACATTTCATGTACAATAGTATGCTTATCTATTTAAACAGAAAACAGTTTTCCTATTTAGCTTAATTCTTTTCCTAGTTTTTCGAAATACTTTTGCAGCAGAAATTCTTCTAGCCCATAATAGATGGAGGAGCTTGAATTCAATTTAAAGTTTTTGCTCATTGACTAATTGATCTTCCCCTTCCTCTCAAAATTCTTCTCTCTTATTCTTTTCTACTCTTCGTCTTTTCTCCACTCAGATTCCATCTTTTCTTCTCTATTTCATCTATTGATTTTTATGTTTGTAGGATATGTACTACTTCATACACATACATAATTGTTGAACTGCAAGCTGATTACAGAGGTCATGTAATGTAAATACATTGGCAAAGCAAACGATACCTAACATCATATATCATAGAATGATTCAGCCTGACACACAATTGAACAAAAAATTATGAAAAGTATTCTAAAATTTACTTGCAATTCACCAATTATGATTTCATACTTGTGTTTCATGGACAGAGCTCCATTGTAAAGTGAATAACAAAGCTGAAATTATCAAGAACTTTTATAAATTGCTTCTTGTCAACTCAGACATGGAGTAAGATTAAGTATGACGGAATTTTGAGGGCAATCATGGTGAAGCAGCATGAAGAAGTTAACAGCTTCATCAGTCTTCAAGCTGCCCCACCTCATAGTCCTTTGTGAAGTGGCAAGGCATGTAACTGGGTAAGTGGCAAAAGTATCCAAGTTTTGATAGAGTTGGGTGACTAGCAGGAACTACTAGAGTTATGAATGATATACTAATATTAATGCACCTGTACACGTGTAGAAAAATGACTCAAAATATATTACCTTACACATGGAATGAGAAAAAAATCCATTAGTTCCAAAGATTAGAAAGCATTTCTCTCATTTGACCAATTTCCACAATTAGGTATCTTATCATGTTTTCATGTTTCTGGAACATAATTTCCCCAACTAAACAAAAATTTAGCAGGCATATGGACAAAAACAAGATTGACCTCTTTTCAATTTTCAAAAGATAGAAGTTCCACCCAACATGTTCTTTAACATAATGCGAATTATTCAACAGGGAAACACCAAAGATGTGCATTCACCTCAGTCAAAACTCAATCTTTTCAAGAAGATATATTCACTTGGACACTAACTGGAGAATTTCACTCACTAAAAACAAAAAATGATTCTCACTCCAACTACCACATGGATAAGTCAGTCTCAGTTTACACTACAGAGATTCAGTTTTTATAAATTCAAAGATCATTAAATATAAGAAATAACTCGCAATTAAACTAACATCGAATTGAAAGCCAATTACTCACTTTGTTAGCGCTCTCTGGTTTAGCTGCAGGCTTATAGGGGCAGGCAGGTGGAGCTCTCTCTGGTTTCCTGTATTCCCATCCAAATAGCGCATAAACTTTCCCCTAACAGAAGATTCATCATACAATTTATACACCGAAAAACGTTAAAGCTGGTAACTTTGACATTGAATTCAAACATTAACAAGTGGGTGTCCAGAGAAAACCCTCTAACCATGATATAATCGATAAAAAGGGGCAATAGGTTGACGATTGGGACCAGGAACAGAGGCAATAAACAAGCTATGCAAACCTAACACAATAAAATTTCACGTCAATAACTATTTCCAATCTGAAACGAACTGAAAACGGAAAAAGAAAGGAAATGAAACACTTTTTACCATCGCCTTCTGGGATTGTTATGTAATTGTATGCTTCTATTCTATTCTATAAATTGGATTTGATTCGATTTCAGCATTTATAGCAAAGGCAAGCGGAGAAATTCAGGAATTCTGATATATACAACTTCTAAAACTTAATAAAGCCCACTCTAAATCCATCCCATGATCAGGCCAGTCCTTTTTTCATGAGCCCATCACAGGTTTGAACTAACTCGTGGTTTTTTTATGTCATACACCCATCTATGCAATTGTTAGTGAGAGGATCAATCAAATTCAGACCACTCCCATCCTGATCCAACCCCCACTACTCTCACTGCTCCTGGTTCGACTTACTCTCTACTCCGCGATCCCACGGCTCGGTCATCTGCGTAGACTCCATTCCTTATCTCTCCAACCCTTCTTCCTACCATCCTCGGCAACCTTCAATACCTCACCTTCATTTCCTTCTTCGACAACTTCAACACCTCCACCCTCTCTCTCGCCATCTCCACCTGTCGGAGCCTTCTTTCTTTTTGACACTGATTTAGGGATGAATAATCCCTAAATCCATCAAAAAAATTTCTTCCTAATTTGGAGAAGCTGCTTTTCATTGCTTGTTTTGTATTCTTCACACAATGAATCAGTAAGAATCTTCCAGGAGTTTTCTCAGCGACCAATCACGGCATGATTTGAATGCAAAGACCGTAGCTTTGTGACGTTTGTTTGCGGTCCAATCAAACAAAAGTTTAAGTTCGACAAAGCACATGACCCACACTACACGATCGAGAAACCGCATTCAACGCAAAACAAACAGCAAAGTTCGCAGTCCAAACAAATGAATGAGCGAGAGAGGTTTCATGTAGTAACAGTAGTTAGTCAAGAAGAGATGCTATGATCAAAACAGATGCTTTAGAGAGAGTGAAAAGTGAAGCTTTAGTCAGCTTGCACCTAAGTTTTAGACGACCACCGACGGACAGCATGGAGCTGACCAGACTTCCATGGATTTAAGGATAGGAAAGGAGGGTTCCAATGGACTCGCTTCGGCGACTGCGTGTTCAGTTAGAAATTTTAGACTTACTAAAAATATTAAAAGAAATGTTAGAATGTATTTTTCAACAAAATCCAAACAGAAATTTACGAAAACGAACGACTTCTACTTTTTACAACGTTAAGATTGTTTTCTGAATATTACTGAACATTTACTAAAATTTCGTTAAAATTTTTCAATTGAAGAAGTCCCTTTTACTACAATACAACACATTATGAATATCAGAAGATGATCACATGTTTAGGGGTATCCGCGAGTTATTTTGGGGATGAAAAAAAAATCCCTTTTACCATGTTACAACACATTATGAA
The DNA here is from genome assembly GCA_027478495.1 of Erythroxylum alaternifolium. Taxonomy (NCBI): domain Eukaryota; kingdom Viridiplantae; phylum Streptophyta; class Magnoliopsida; order Malpighiales; family Erythroxylaceae; genus Erythroxylum; species Erythroxylum alaternifolium. The sequence goes on from JANIIA010000005.1 coordinate 65,134,409, forward strand.
TGTCTAGAGATGATCACATGTTTGGTGGGCATCAACAAGTTTCTATGGATGGCAGTAACAGGATTTTATGCTTTTTTCTCCTCTTCTTATGCAGTGAGACAAACTAATGAGCACTGACGCCGTCGCACGATGACGTGTTAGTGCAGCGACAAATAGGTTTACCGGTAGCTAGCCAGCCATTGTAGCCATTTTCCAGAACCATAATGTTCCTAATTCCCCCGTCATCATTCAGCTCCTCAAGATAATTGGCAAACATTCTAGCACAATTTGGGCCCCGAACCTGCAGAATTTTTTTTCATTAGCTCCTGATGAGAGTCAATCAGAATGCCATTATGAAAAGATTTGCAACATTAAGGAGGGAAAAGAACAGGATCATTTCTAGCAATTACCAAATCTATTCTACGATCAGACTAGTTCTCCCTCAACATGATAAACTGGTTTACTAAGCCCCACAAACGATATGGTAAACGATGGATCTACAGTGAGCTCGAATGCATTTTGGAATTAGAGAAAAGTGATACTAAATCTAACAAAATGGTGAATTCCTATGGATGCAGCTAGATTAATCAGCACACAGAATGCAAAGATCAAAGTACAAACGAAATGGTGGACAATAGAATCTACAATCACGTGAAGCTAAAGCATGTGAAGTCCCATGCATTGAAGTTCAACAAATCTTTACCGACCACATGAGAAACAACGGAGCACACATCATAAAATTCCAGAAAAGCAGGCACATCTAATTATTCCAGAAAAGCAGGCACACCTAATTACTCAACAAGACCAGTTTCCTAAGGCAGATCAATTGTACAAGTTTTGTACTACATACTTGGTTTTATGAACTGTTTTTCAATTCCAATCAGCTATCTACTGAACCAGCTTAAGGCCAATTCCAGCGACAATCATCTCCCTCCATTCTTTTAACGTTGTAGAAATCAGTAATTGGACAGAACACATTCCAACTAGAAATAATTAATGCCAAAACTAATGAGCTTCTGAACAATGTTCCTTTAATGAACTTACTTTGACAGTTACAAAATGAACAACTAATTTCCCTAAACAAGCTCAATCAGGCTGACAGCACTAATACAACGTAGATTTGCCACTTGCGGCTTGTCTAGTTGATTTTCCTCCCCATAATCAGAAACTTTCCAAGAACAACTGCTGAATGAATAACACATCCAATCTTGTGACCCAAATATTTACAAAGAGAAACGAAGTTTCTAGGACACACTGACGAAGAAATTTTCCAAGATACAAACATTATGCTTGAAAATATAATGTTTAGGTACCAGCAGATGGTTAAATTAAGTTTCTGCCCGGATACATTGAATCTACAGATGCACGTCTATGCCATAAATGACCAAGATAGATGGAGTATACCACACAACCCCAAATCACGAAATCAGGTGTATTTATTTGTTTACAGACTGTTGAGCATCACCTAAAACAAATAGGATGGCACTACTAAACTTTTCTAGGTAATAGACCATTTCCTTTCAGTTACATTTTCTAGTGGACCCTAATCAAAGAGGGAAAAATTTTCTAGTCCAGCGATTTGACCTTTTCTCTTCTCCTATGTAAAACATAAATTCACGCATCTCGTTGCAGTTATCGATCAAGAACAGAAACTTAGCACCAAAAGAAAAAGAAAAGGAAAATCACAAACCTGACTTAGAGCGCAATGAAAGACGAGGGTATCTTTCCCTTGAACATCTTGAACAAGATTTGACATCCTATCACCGAAAGTCCTACTCGGGTAGTGCAGCGACCCAGGTATGTGCCCATCATAATGCCTCTCGTGGTCTCTTTAAGAAATTGCGCAGGTAAAGAAATCAACAACCATAGTCAACAAAGAAACCATCTTTGTTCATGTAAAAGAACAAACATCTAAATACAAGAGAACCCTGAACTGGATTTCTGTACCTGACATCAATAATGGCGACATTTGGGCGACTCCTTATAGGAAGAAGCCGCGTATCTGTAATGTATGTGACAGTACGAGACATGGGCACGCTTTCTTCAGTCTTTCTTAGTCCGAAGAAATTGAACTTGAAACACATCCTCGGTATTATACCAACTCCAATTGCTTTGTATTATACCAGCTCCGATCGTGTGTTGCTGGTTTTATAGGCGAAATATTGATCCCGCCAAATCCAACGGTCAGGATCTCTCAAAAGTCTACAACATTCCATCGTAACTGACTAACTGCTCCGTTAAGATGGAAGGCATTCTGAGGTAGTTGAGAGTCGTCGTTTTGCTTTCTTCGTAAGCAAATGATTTTTGTTTTTTATTTTTTGTTTATTTAAAGAGTGCTGATTGCTGTCACGTAAAATCCAATCCGCAAAAGAAAGAGGCTGTGTTGCAACCAGAAGATAGCCGGCTAATAGAGTCAAACTCATGATGTTAGTATATGTCATTGTAGTCAATTAATTGGTTACAATTTGATCGATAATATTATTATTTATTTAACAAAAAGCATTCTTTATTTTTGGATATTAAGTAAATTATATTTTATGTTTTAATAATAAACGTAAAATTTTTAGAATAATTATGTTGTAATTAAAATTGTGATGAGATTATAATTATGATATTTAATTTACTTTTATGTATTGTTCTTAAATATTCCTAGTTGTAGTTTCATCGAGACGAGTATTGTTGACACAGTAAAATTAGCACACATTATGTTTCTTTCTTATGAAGAAAGTAATTGATCTCATAAATTAAGATATGAAAATACTTAAACTAATGTCGTCGTCGTCATCATCATCATCACTCATTTTTAAATCAGTATGACAGAACGACTGGTCTATGTTGGCGTGTCAAACCAACAAAAATAAATTCTCACTCTAGAATACTTAAGCGAGTAAAGTGGTGAATAGGGTCGAACCACAGAGACCAATGTAGTAATTATTTATCTGTGTGAAATCAAAAATAAAAATATAAAAAGAATTGATTTAAGGATAATTAATTTTAAAACACGAAATCACACAGAAAGAAATTAAAAATAAAGATTGAAAATAATATAAAGAAAAGCCTAGCCAAGGTACTCTCCCGTTTGATACTGT
>JANIIA010000005.1:65181585-65202093 GCA_027478495.1 Erythroxylum alaternifolium
GCATGAGATGTGGTACTTTACCACATCTGGACCCGTTTCTTTGGTCCGACCCGTTCTCTGGAAACGGGATGTTACAATTTTCATTTGTTAAAGCACATTCAAAATATTGTATTTAGACATACTATCCATATTCCATTCATAAATAGAAGAAGCATTATACTTAGTATGTTACAAGGAATTGGATTTTTTATCTATGTATATGTCAGAGACAATGAGATTTTTGTTGCCAATAGAGTTTGTTCACCATTGGAGGAGGAAGTTAGAGGTTTTCTGTTTTACTACTGCTTTCTTGCTTAATCATGTTCACTTTCCTAGAACTACTAGTTTTAATCCTAGTTTGACTCCTTGTTTAGATAGTATTCAAATTATGGAATATTAAAAATTTTGGAGAATTAGAAATTATGCTTTCATTAATCCTATTCAATTGGTTTTAGATGGCGTCAAGAAATTTTTAATTATTTTTTTCTTGAATTGCTTTAGATAATCATTGGACACTATATAAGGCTAAAATGGAGGTTTTGATTGACTCTATTTTTGATATTAGATTTTTAGACTCTTCTCTATTCCAAGCAATTGTCTTCTTAACAATGCAAATAATTATAGGTGTAATTATTCTATAACATAACGTTTTTAATATCAATAGACTCAATTAATTGAGTCTAAAATTCATGTAAGGATAATCTTAGACTGTACTCTTAAAATAGTGTACTATTCTTGAAACTTTGAATTTTTGTTATTAATAAATTATTTTATAGCAAATCATATTTTGAATTAGTCATTAATTAAATTAATGATTAATAGTTACATATATGAATTATGTTTATTTATTTCACAAATACTTAACAAAGTACAAGCTGCTTTGCTTTTATATTTTGTTACGTATTATGAGATATATCATTGTTATTTCGGCGAAAAATGTGTTAATTAATATCATTCATGAAATTAAACAGAGTCTGATTTATAATAAGTTGTGAATAAATGGTGTAAATCATGAATATATGGCTTGCCTAGGATAGGCTACATTCGGTGGTGATAGATTGATAGGTTAGTTGAAAGAGCGACTGATGGCTAGATATTTATCCATATAGTAGGTACCAAGGTATCCTGAGTCTCAAAGATGTCTTGTGTTGAAGGCTAAGTATTAGAGTGTAAATGGCTAGATATTAGGAAATTGAGGTATCCTGTGTTGATATTTATATATCTAATTTTATTTCCACTCATTGAGAGATTATGACAATAGAGATGAGCTAATAGAGTGAACGTAAGCATACTAAGTTAAATAGGGCCTAGGCAAAGCAAATTAAATTGAGTAAAGTTATTTTTTGTATATAATTTTGAATGTGACAGTTCAGTTAGTCGTGCTTGTATAAATAAATTTTTGTGATTGATAAATATCCTTTTTTAAACCCAATAAGGATTTTGCTAATTAATGTTATGCGTCGGCAACAATTTGGATAATTATGGTTTAAAAATTATTAGAATGTCATAGTTTGATTCGTAAATGAGAAACGATTCCGAGGATTGATAGGAAAATTATAAAATTACAGTTAGGAAGAGGGTTGATTTGTAAAAACGAACAGATATTTGGCTTGAGCGAAAATAAGATAACTTTGTCTATTAGAAGTGGGATTTGAACCTAATACATATTCAAGTCAAAAGTGTGCTACACGAAAGAGTCAATAACATATATTACAAACACATATTGTACATCACTAAATTAGGTCTTGGTGTCATAAATAATAAATTAATAATTTACCATTAAATTCTATGTTAAGTATTCTTTCATGAACATCAAATTTAGTTATGCATATGTTAGAAGAATCATCTTCTTTTATATAAAAAACATAAAAATCAACAAGAAAAACCAATTCATCAACTTGACCTAATACGTCTACAAAATTCCTTCAGGATATATGTTGGATTAGTCAGCAAGTTTAATCACATCTATTTATTTCAATGGTTTAACAATATTCAGAGTTTTGAAAATAGAATGGGACAAGATATTAATTAAAACTCATAAATCTAACATCACTTTTTCAATCCTATGATTACCTCCTTTGTGAACATGCTTGGTTCCTTGCAATTAGAAGGCAATTGCTTATGAAAGACAACAGGCACATTCTTTCTAATATGAATCTTTTCATTACCTTTTAACTTTATCTTAGTAATGAATAATTCTTTAAAAATTTAAATATAACAGCACATTTGCTTAATTGCATCAAGAAGAGGAATATTTGCCTAAATTTTGATAAAAGACTAAAAAAATCTCCTTTTTGGCTCTTCTTTTTTGAACTTTACAAACTGATCAGGAAAAAAAAAAAAAGGAGTTGTCATCACTTGAATCCTTCAATTGCTTGATTGCATTTGACGTATCACTACTTGTCAATATCTTTTATGATTGCACGATTTGATATCCCATTACCAGGCTCTTTTATATCCTTTTCACTTCTCAAGGTATTTACCCTACCATTCCACTTCCCATTGACTAAAGTTTATAAGGGTAATTTATCACTGAGACACCAATCGACTTAAAGAAGTTGCTACTCATTTAATTTTTCAAAATTTGAACTTGTTCTTATTTCTTTTTATAATTGATATGAGTTAGCTTCAAGTGTTTTAACAATTTCATCTTATGGCATATCTGGTTTTCAAGATGAGTGTGGTGGTTGAACTAGTTATATCCCTTGATATTGTCATAAGAAACTCGGTGACTTTGCTCTATATATGCTCCCTAGGATTTTATACATAATACATTTGAATAGGAGTCATAATTCACTTGTAATGGACTTAAGAATCTTCCAATGACATTACCGTGTTCAATAGGTTCATCTTGAAGTGTATAGAACATATGAGCTGTAATAGAATAAATGCCATAAGTTTTCTTTTGATGTATGGTGCCCATAACTAATTTTTCCACAAGAAAGGTAACATTAATTATCTAACTGTTGATCAATAGTACTTACCTCTCTCACTTTCCTTGGAAGGCAATATTGTTTGCTGTCAAAACTGTTATGAATTGGCAGCAAAATTGAAAATTAGATTCTTTACTTGAATAAGAATTGTGTACATTAACGTGTCTCCGTTTGCATCATATATCGTGTTCTTATCCATTATTAATAATGTCCCATAAAATTTACACGAAGATGTGTATATCATTCCTGATACAGTGATACTCATGTAGAATCCTTCAATTGAAATTTAAATTTCTCGAGAAACTGCTTTTTCTTCTCATTTCACATGGTAATAGACTCAAATTCAAATAATAAAGTAAACTGCTTTTGCTTCTACGTGTTTGACCAGACACAAGAGGTAAAACCCTCTCTTGCCATTTGGACTTGGAAAGAATTAGCTCTCCAAGCAACTCTATGTTAATGGAGTGAGGCCTGGCAAGTTGAATGAAAAAGGGTTGGTTAATAATTTTATATTGTGCCCAGGAGATTGCGATTTGTGAAATCAAATTGCTCTATCAATGTTTGAAATTACGGATGCAATCGTAATTATTACCCAAATATTATAATTACAATTGGATTTATAATTACAGTTAGTTGTAATTATATTTATATTATTAATGATTACATTAATATCATCTATAATTATTACAATAATTTGTAATCAAGTATAAACCGCATTTTAAATTTTAAAACTTTTATCTCAATTATGACCAGACAATTTCAAGTTTATTGTTGTAAGCGATCAATTATGAATGATGTAACAACACAAACCATGACGTGGCACCACCACAGATCGCCAATGAAAGCCATAAAATACATTTAGGTACGTGCATGACAGTTCCTGTCAAATAATTCATGGTTCCAAGTTCCAACATCCACAGTTTGTAAAGCCTCCTCACGAAAAGCACTCTGGACTTCGTATCCCGTTACTTAACTCCAAGCATGACGAGGACCCACTCCACTCCTTGTCGTTAACTTCTGAATGATCAGTGGATAAACGATTATTCAATACCTTATACAATTTAAATATCCTGATGACAGAATATTGGATGCTTCTTATATCATACGTAGTTTCAAGTCATGTATGGCACAGAACTCGCAGTTGGGACGGCAATATCATCTTCTTCTTCAAGTTGCTGCTCAAATCACTTCCTTTTGACAATCAAATCATCGAAAAAATTGCCAAAAGAAGAAACGGGTAAGGGAGCATGTTGATGTGGACTTGTGTGCTTAATCATCTATGCTTGTTTCTGCAACATTGTTTAATTATTATATAGCTTTTCAATACTGTTCAAGTTCAAAAACAGCCTACGCACCCTTTTTGTTTGATTTGGGCATCCATGGCCTACGTTCTTTTGTCACCAAAGGCATGTCTAATCTCATCAATCAAAACCCTTTTCTTAAATTCCCATTTCATTGATTTGGCAAAGACATTTCTTTTTACAATCATGCAGGGAGTTGCTACGATTGCACTGGCCATGCTTGTTTGCATCTTTCTTTTTTCTTTTTATTAGTTGGCCCTCCTTGTCAATAATTTACAATATATAGAGGCACCAAATGTCGTTGTTGCCAATAATAGCATGCTATCCTGATGAACAGTAAATAAAAACTTATAAACTAAGACCATAAACTAAACGTTGAAGAGGAAATCAATGTTATTTTCTTTTTATAAAAGCCTAATAATACATTCACCGAAAAGCTTTGGCATGAAATGGTTAGTGATGAGGATATAATAAAACTAAGGGTTGATGGTATGATTGTCGCCTATGCCAAGAAGACTAAGAGTGTAGAGTTTCTCTAAAATCTCTAAGTTTAAAATATTATTAGAAATTAAGATTTTCTTCTTAGTAGAGCTGAAATTTTTAATGAGTAAGATAAAAAGATATAAAAATTTATATGATTTTTTAACTCTTTTTTAAAAAGTAATTTTATTTAAAATTATTTAAAGATACTAAGTAACATTAACAATCTTATTTTTATTAAAATTCGAAGAAATAATGTGAAAAATTTTACTATTAAAATGAACGACCGTACATCTTTTATTATGTGTTTAATAGTTAGTTTCGTAATAATAAAAGTTTTATTTTTAATCTGAAAATTTTTAATAACTTTAAATAATAAAAATATTTTTAAAATATGTGAAATTATATAAAAATGGCAATGTACGAGATATTCTAAGAAGGTCTTAATTATAAGAAAGCGTCTGTAAATCATCCCCACAAAGTGAAACCTTTCTGTAACATAAAAACAAAATTCATTTGACCGCAGCTTAGATTTTTCACAAGTTTCTAGGAGTAGAACAACTTTTCTTTTACTATAGCAATGCAGAGTCCCCGAAGTATGTGATATGAGAGGCAGGTATAGGATCAACTCTTGCAGCCCTGAAAGTGATAGATCTAAGCAGAGCAGTAACAATTTTGTGAACCAAGGTCAAACGTTTTTATATATATAACTTTAAATTTAAAATTCAATCAGAACTTTTTATAATACTTAAATAAATTTTATGTGTTATAAAAATAGTCTTACTCATTACTAATTTAATTACAATTTCTTAATTTAAAATTGTGAGACATTTTGTTACATGGGGAGCCGATAATTCCTTCTACCTATATAATTCCTCTGTTAATCATTATATATACAATTAACTAAGAATGGAATCAACTGTTGAATCACAAGTACCCAGGGGCTTACTTTTCACGTAGGCTTTTGTTTTCTTTGAGAGATTATCGGGATTTGCAACTACTCGCCAGTAACCTTCACCACAAGTCACCATCCATTGAACAGCCGCCAAGGCCCATGACCAATGACATCGCTTAACGGAAACATACTAAGGGCAAACACACTTCAAAATCCCAAAAAAGAAAAGTGGAAAAGGTAACAACTTTTGAGTGAAATGACGGTGGAAACAAACAATAAGCACAATCAACTCCCATGACCCTATGAGCATTTATCACCCATTTCGATCCCTTCTCATTTATTTCTCTGAATACCACACACTTCCTTCTCTCGTGATTTGTGTATCTCTGGCGATCGATGAAAATATACAAGAAGGTTCAATCATGGAGAAAATTAAAAGAAAAATGTATTCAGTCTATCTTCTTTTGGAAGATTAGGTGCCCTTTGCATGATTTGGTTATTTGCAGATGGTACTCATCTCAAGGCGCATCTTCCATAAATGAAAGAAACAGCAGGACAATAAAAGAACAATACAAAGAAAAAAAAATTGGATTGGGATTTGTGGGCACCAATAATGTGGCTTTCAGAGTGGCTTCCTGTGGCTGGCTGTGCGTGTGCATATATGTCCCTCTAGTTTCACTTCAACGCCAGCACTCAGGTGTTAAAGAATGATCTCTCTTAGGGTCCCAACAATAATTATACACCATATGGTATCTTTGAACCCATCTCATGACCCTATTCTGCTGTCTTGTGAGCCCACCGGACCGGTAGGGCGAGGCGGAGACTGGATGGCACCACCGTGGTGCATAAGCCGAGCAACCACTTGCTTTAAACTTAGTGTACCTTGCAACAAAGGGCTGGTACCTATAGTCAGCTTTGTATTTTCCATCCTCAGTAGCCCAAGAAGAGGCATCCCATATTGAACCATAAACCCACATTGGCCTTAGTGGAAATGTCGCATCGCTTCTTCTTGGGTACCTCCTGATGGGCACATCATCTACAAGGAATCTGAAACATCACAAAATAATAATTAAATAAAGACATTTTACCAACCACCATTAGTTCAGATTTTGGATTATTCGCTAAATATGTAAATAGACATTAAATTCATTTGTTTCTAGCCGTTGATGGAGCTACTTTTTTTTTTTCCCTTCCCCAACTAGAGAGATTCAGAAACATTAACTGACCAATCCCTGAAATTTGACAACTTTCATCTGGAAAGTCATAAAAAGTAACTGTAGTACTAATGCTTGTTGCCACAGATAAAAAGTTAAAACAGTACGTAAGACGTCCGACACCTATCATTTGCCGAAAGATGCCAGCTTCGTAGTTAATTTACCATCTTATTTCATTTTATCTATGTAGCAAACAGCAATGAGGAGTAAGCAAGTCTTTAAAGCATAATATAGCTCACATGATCTCCCTTGGACTCCAGAGAATGGCATAATGGTGGAAATCTTTCGTTGGATCAAACCACAAATGGAACTTCATTTCTCTCCCAATGATTCTTCCATCACCACTTCCTCTTATGTACACATTTGTCTGTAATGTATAGGGCTTTCCAAATGTTGTCCCAAGAAATTCTATGTCCACTTCATCGTGGTGTCCAGGGTGAGCTTCATTGTTTGAAAGCTGCCATTGATCAGACATTATAAGTAACTAGCTACTCCAAATAACGAGAATGACCATAGTGGCAAGTTTGCAATATTAATTGTGACTGGTAGTGTGAAAGCAAATAACTTTTAGGGGAAAGCCCTGTTCTCACATAGAAAGCTGTTATAACTCCTGCAGTGTAACCAGGTTGGAGCTTGATGGAGGCACCAAAGTATCCCGACCGGAATGCCTTCACTGATTTAAATCCGCTTCCTGTCACGAATATAATTTTGGTCAGAAGGTGAAAGTAACGCAATCAGTTAGATGATAGACAGGGTATACCGAAGTTGCCAGTGGAACAAATGAAGTCCTCCTATACCTGGACTTAAAATAAACCAAGTGAATATTACATGTAGCATCAATTAAAAGTCTTAAGTTTGACCTGAGGTTCTATCTAGCCAGATGGTTAATGCACTATGGTCTACACTTTGATGAGAATAACCCCAGAGGTTTCTATACCCTTGATAAAAGCTCAATGGCCTGAACTTGGAACTTGGCCAATAGCCAGGTGATGGCGGCCATTGAGCGTTGCTTGAAGGGATCACAAAAATGAAAAAAAGCAAGTGGAAGAGAGCCATGAATGAGGAAGCTAGATGCGGAGAATCCTCTATGCCGATAGAAGAGAATGATTGGGGTTGTGTATAAATGCACAAAGGAACAAAGCTAGAGCTACATGGAGGAAGAGTATGGCTGACAGTTCATATAAAGTAAAGAAATCAGATCAGTGGGGCCTTCGGAGAAATGGAACAAGACTGATATTCAAAAATAACTGATGAGAAATATAGATAAAAATGAGATTTTTGGGGTCTTTTTTTACAACAACGCAGACGGGTAATAAGGACATTATAATAATGTGCAGATTTCCTACCCACAACTACTTCTTTCCAATTATTTATGAGAAACCCTGTGAGATTGGCTTGAAAAGCCAGGAAAAGAAGAGTGGTGGATGGCTCTTTCTTAAATGTTCTTCTATCAGTTCTCAGTGAATTAAGTTTGTGACAACAGAAAGAGTTGGAGTTTGGGATGTAAATTTCCCTATCATTAAAAGCTGCATGCATTCCTGTCTTGCTAGTGAATAACCCATGTCATTGTTTCTTACCATTCTACACATATTTACTTCCTTGGCATATGTCTTTTCCTAGGAAAAAGGGTGAAAAGTGGGTCAGATTCTGATACAGTCAATCTTGTGGATCAAATGCTAGTTATGATGTGTTTGAAACTATGAGCATTGCAGTGGGTCACATGGCATCAAAGTTCGGGTCCCACGTTCCATTTCATTGCAGGTAAAATGTTGGGAGTGACTGGAGATTCAAGGAATCGAATACAATGCAGGTTATGTTGCGTTAACGACATTGCTGTTTATATCTGAAAGTCAATGCATTTCTGAGGTCACGGATCACTAGTGAGCTATATATCAACTTCACAGACGATAATTAATGAAGCCACAAATTGATGATAGTGGGCATTTTCTCCTTGACTTGTCTACAATTCAAGTCTCTTAATCGACAGTCTCAGAAGAATTTAAAGTTACTGATTGTGTTGGTTCATCTCATCCACCCCAATGCTTTTTGGAAGGAGCTGTTTTTTCTATTCTTGTTCACTCTCTATCTTCATAAAATTATTCCTTTCCTTGTAAGTCAGTATTCCTATATATGCTATGCCAATACATATGATACAATCATTTTCTTCCTGCCAAACTGTGAGTAAAGGTAAAGTGATGATGCCGATTTAAAATGACTGTCAGTGATCAAACGATTGTGAAAACCTTTGTTTTTAAGTAACCTAATAATGAGTGCCAATATACTGAAGGAATACTGAAAGTGGCATTTGCCTGAATTATTAGTTAGCAGAATTCAGGAAGAGAAAAGAAAGTGAATTATTAGTTTGATAGGTTGTTAACTTCCACAGCAAAACTTGAGGCCCCTGTGCAACTAGCTATGTAGGTATCAGCCTTTTTCCCTGCTATGTACAAGCCATCCCTTTCTAGACATGAACATGATCATATGAAAAGTCAAGCATGCTTTTCCCGGTCATCAGTATCTTATATTTCAATGTAATTGGCAACATTGGAACGATTACAAAATTTATTTCATAAATTATATACTCTAAATAAGTTACGTAAATCGATAAGTTCAACTCAAATTAACTCTGTCATCTCTAATACTCGAACGAATATTGTCTCAAGAAGAGGTCGAACTAATTTAACAAGGCCTCTTCTTTAAACGCAAACCGCGGTTCTAAAAACATGTGAAATGTGATCCTCGGAGTTGGCGGTGATTCGAGCAGGGACCAGTTCGTGTGAGCTAAAAATTGCAGATATGGATTGTCGGAGCCTCCGTTGTAGACTGAAACATGAACCGGGACCATATCTATCATATTTTAGATCCTCTGACGGTCATCACCACTGTTGTGTCGGCCAGAATGAGCTTCAAAGGTGTTGATTTTTTTAGGTAATGTTGGGTGGGGGCCCTTTTTGCCGACAAATCAAGCTTGTTATATATAGGTACACTGACGTACCTTGTAATGTATTTTATGTGATTTAAGATTTGGTCACCCTGCTCCTGTAGGGTAGGCTTTCCATAATTTAATTCAAGTTAAAAGCATCGAATAATTTATGTTATATTTTAAATCTTTAGCTTTTATGCAAATAAATTATTAATAAATAAACTTAAATAATTAAATAATACATACTGAGAACATAATAGACAAGGTGATATCAATCAATGTATAGTAAATGATATGATTGTTGTTAAATTATTAATAACCAAACCTAAATAATTGACATACTGAGAACTTAATAGAAAAAGTGATATTAATCAATGTATAGTAAATGATATGATTGTTGTTAGACCAAATGAGATCATCGTAATTTTTATGATACCAAAACATATAGATATTAATAAATTTACTTTTAAAAATATGGATAGATAAATTATAATATAACCAAATAATATATGAAAGATAAAGTTTAATAAAAGAGTAAATAGACTGAAATATTAAATAAATTATTAGAGCAATTAAAAGATTAACAAAATGAATAAAGTGAAGTATAAATACAATTTAGGTGAGTTTCAAAACAATTCAAGTGAAGAACTAAAAATAAAAAAGAATCAAACACTTCAAAATGTAACAAATTATTGTAATTTTTTATAATCTTATTTTGGTCTTTTCAAAATAAAGTGTTTTGATGCTTTTGAACATTTTAAAGTATTAAAAATTAATGATTTAAAGTATTTCACAAAGATAAATTATGTAAAGGATTAGCTAGCCTAAGGATTCAGATAAGCCAAATATAAGAATAGAAAATTCCATAATGAGTGTATGCTAAGCTAAGGACATGTTAACAAAATGTTAAAGATCCACTAACTGCATGTACTAGGAACTAATTGTTATAACTACTAATTTCTGAATCTAACAACTATTTTGAGTGATTTTGGGTATACTACAATTAAATAGTAGGAAGAGCAATCATCATTTTGAATAATTGTTAAAAGCATGAAGAAGATAAATACTGCATTTGAGTATAAATGTGCATCGTATAAATATCGAATTCTAGTTCATTTGTGTGAGCAAGAATTGTGCTAGTCACTACAACAGAATGACTTTTTAGTGACGAAATCGCTAATAATATCTAGCGACAATAATAAATCATCCCATAAATCATTGTGCAATCCTGATAGCAAAATACTATAGACGACGTTTTAACCAAATCATCCCCTAAGACCTTTGATGTAACCGAATCTTTTACTAAGCACGTTGCTACAAATGTCATCTATATTTGACTTATTTCCATCAGCCAGTGATCTTTGCAATAACTCTTGCATCTTATTCTAAAATTAAAAAAACAAAATCAATATTTAATTTAGATAGTACTTCATAAATAAATAAACTTATAATTTAAACAAAATTTATACTTACGTAGTTATTTTGCGCTTCTTCTGACATCCACCATTGACCTTCCTTATAATGAGTGAGTTTGTATAGTATAATCCTATTACACTATTGTCTATGTAGTTCCTTCCCACTTTGTTTTATGAAAAAAAAATTGAAAACACAATAAATAATATTGTATTTACTGATATAATTATAACTTGTAAATAAAGAACTTACAAACGACAACAAATGATTTAGAGCCTTGGTTGTGAGGAGTTTTCGTTTTTCCTCTATTAACCTTGATTTTCTTACACTTTTCCTAAATAAAGAAATAATCATTAAATTATGTAACAAGATTAATGGAAGCAAATGTGAAGAGAAAGAAGACAAACCTTAATGTTGGCAAAGGCCCAATAATCACATATTTGGCTCCAATTTTCTGAAGTCACTTGTTCAAGAACATGTCTCCTCGCCTCCTTATTTGAAGGAAAAGATTTGTAGTATTTATGTAGTTAATAATGATAATCCTTAGCCCTTTGTTGTTGGATAGGGTCGGATTGATCTGGATGTTGTGAGGGAGGAGCAATTTCGATAGTTGCCACCTTCTTTCTCTTGTTTCTACTAGGTGCTATTATACTAAATATCTAGAACTCAAATATCAACATTACGCACAATTATAAGTCAAACATAAACATAACTAAAAACAAATGCAATTCGCATAAACACAAGTCAAGAATTAACATAACTCAAACATGAACATTTCATATTAACATAATTCAAATATCAACAATACACATAAACAAAACTGAAATATCAATATTCCACATTAACATAACTCAAACATGAACATTTTGCATTAGCGTAACTTAAATATCAACAATATGCACAAACAAAATTGAAACATCAACAATCCGCATAAACATAACTCAAACATCAACATTTCTCATTAAGATAAGTCAAATATCAACAATATGCATTAATATAACTCAAACCACAACAATACATTTCAAATAATAAAACAATTTGTTTACCTTCAATCATCATGATTAAGATATTACAAATCATCATCATTAATTACATTATAATTTGAATCTTCATCACTATTATATTCGGTAAAAGTATCATCATTGTCATATATTGCATCCTCAATATTGTCTTTATCTCTTTCTATGATAAGATTGGCTTATACTTCATCCACTTATACTATATTGGGATCAACATCTCTTCTATGGAATGATGATATATCTACATCTTCTATTCGAAAGGCTTCATTATTCAACTCCAATTCAATCTCTTGATATACTTCATCACCATCCTCGCTCATTATACCATTATCCCTTTCATAAAAACCAAAGAGATTTCGATGTTGAAACTTTTGAACAACGTTCCAATTACTGCCCAATACAGTATCACTGAGGTAGAAAACTTAACTTGATTTGACTTGCAAGGACACAAGGGTCACTATCATTCTATGTCTTACTAACATTAATGCTAGTAATACTCCCATTCACTTTTATGTCAGCAAGATTAAACCATTTGCACTTACATAAAACAACCTTTTTATCCTTGTTGTAATGCAACTCTATTATTTCATAGATGATATCATAGAAGTCAATAAAATCATCGTCATGACATACCTTAACAGCAACCCCACATTTTGGCTTTTAAGTCAACTATCTCGATCTTATATGTGAAATCTAACCTATATATTTTCCCACATATATGAGGCCCACATGTCAAAGAATATAATGTTGTTGTCGCCTCTTGCATGTTACAGTTATGTAGTTGTATCATCTATAGGACAAAATGAAATTAGAAGTTAATCTGACCTACAAATTATCATAAGTTTATAATATTCCACCAATATATAACTTACTCGAGTCCTAAACTGTGATAGGAACTTAAGCTTATGTCTTTCTTCAACATTAACAATCCCTTTTCTTCGAATCGACTTTTTGTGCTCTCTATTTAAAAAAGTAGATAGAGGAAATATAGATTGAATAACAAAATTTAAATATGAAAATTTGAATCAAAAGTAATATATATACTCCATATATAAATTGACTTCCTTGTAATTTTCAAAATATACCAATGGACAATTTTGAATTTGTATTTAGTTAAGTCCACATATTTTCTAACACTAAATGGACTTACTTTTTGGGAGAAAACTGACAAGCCACCATCTTAATCAAATCAAAGTTACGTTATAGTTTATTAAATCTTGTTTGGACATCATTTAAGTACATCAAACAAAATGTCAAACATTCATTTGCTATATAAGCCTCTATAATATACCTTTCAGGTTGAGTTCTATTATGTACATAATGCTTAAGAGAGCATGAAAACCTAAACAAAATATAAAACATTAGCAATTGTTACTAATTGGAAAACTAAAAGAAAATAGAAATTAAAATAAAATACCTTTCAATAGGGAACATCGATCGAAATTGAACCAGTCTATAAATTTTTGCTTTATATGGTAAGTGAATTGCCAAAAGTACTATAATATAAAAAAACGATGGGGAAATACTAGTTCAAACTTACATATAATCAAAGCTATTTCTTTTACCATTTGGTCAAGCTTTTCAAATTTAAGTGTCTTATAACATAATTACTTAAAAAAGTCACCCAATTAACTCAAAGTTACTAACACATCCTTCGACAAACACCCACATATTCCAACATGAAGTAATCGTTGCAGAAGTACATGACAATCATGACTTTTTAACCTCGACACTTTTCCCTCTTTAACATTCAAACAACAAGCTATATTAGATGTATACCCGTCAGGAAACTTGACCGATTTAAGAAATTGACAAAAAGCTTGCTTATCCTTTTTTGACATGTTGTAACAAGCAGGTGGAATAATGTATGATCCATCATCTCTTCTTTTCAAATGCAAATCTTTTTTTATATTCATGTCTTCCAATTCTAGTGTAACCTTAATTGTGTCTTTCGATTTGCCATCAATTCTCATCATATCTCCTAAAATATTCTCACAAATATTTTTTTAAATTTGCATCGCATCAAGATTAAGCCTCAATAGCAATTCCTTCTAATATGGCGAATTAACAAATTTGCTTTTTTTATTCCAATAAAATTTCACTTTTGCTTTATATTACTTGGGTGTTTGCTAAGTGTAATGTCATCTAAATGTGATAGGTGCATAACCACATCGTCATCAGATAATTGTAAAGGAGCTTCACCTAATTCTTCTTTGGCATTAAACAATTTTCTTCTTTGCCATCTATGCCCATGTTCCAAGTAACGATGATGTCCCGTATAAAATATTTTACTTCGAATTTTCATTGAATAAGTTTGATGGTTACACATAAGACAGGCTATATACCCTTCAGTGCTCCATCTAGACAAATTCTCATAAGCTGGAAAATTATTTATAGTCCACAAAACAATCATATGCATTATCAATGTTTCACCTTGAACTACATCAAAAGTTTCTAATCCAACCTCCCATAGATTGTTTAAGTCATCAATTAATGATTACATGTATACATTAATATCCTTACTAAGAGCAGTAGGTTATGGAATAAGTAAAGACAATAACATAAAAGGCTCTTTCGTAAACTTCTATAGAGGTAAATTGTATGGCACTAATATTACCGACCATGGGCTGTAAGAAGCATTCATATTACTGAAAGGATTAAATCCATCTGAGGCTAAATCAAGTCGAACATTACGATAATCTTATGTAAACCATGGAAACTTTCCATCAAAGTCTTTCCATGCCATTGAATCTGTTGGATGACATATAATATTATCATTAATGCGTTTCTCTTTATGCTATCTACTTACAAGCATGTATTGATATATATCTTAATCTAAGGTCCCTTAACAATTTCTTTGCATCATAGTAAGAATTAGGCAATTTGTGTCCAACAGGTAGTGCATCATTGAGCAAGTCAATTAACATCTTAAAAGATTTGTTACTCTATTTATTATAGACCTTCAAATGCAACAACTTGACAACAAAAGATAGCTGTGAGAAATTCGAACACCTTAGATATAATTCTTCTTAAACAACTTTCGAAGTCAAAATTATCTTTTGTAATTCTACAAATTATGTTAGGCAAACCAGTTTCATTCATTATCTCATATAATTCCTATAATCCTCTAACATCTCACAAATCCAATCATTACCATCACCACCACCATCATCTACGTCATTATTGTTACTATCTTCAACACTTCTACAACTTCCTTCCTTACGTTTACCATAACAAAGTCATAGAGTATAGAATTTATCTGTGCCTCGAATTAGTAAGTAATTATATACCACATCTTGACTTTGAATGTCGACATTTAAGCAAACTATACATGGACAACAAATATGATATTCATCACCCATTTGATCTTTCGCAAATTGCATGAAACTTTGAACTCTTTCTAAGTATTCAATAGACCATTTCTGATGAGACATCCAACTTTTATCCATCTAGCTATATAATTAAAAATAAATAATTGAATTACTAAATGCAATCCTTGGTCTATATAACATAACTATTAGTCACTACAAGTTCATTTTCAAATTTTGAATTAAAACAAACACTATGGTACATGGCACCATATGAATCGAGAAAGCAAGTTCTTGTTGTGACTCTTAGGCTCGTGAAATATTTCATCGATAAGCTTCATGCGAGCTGCATCACAGGTTTCTAACTTACATACCATTGTAGTGGTTTATTATGCAAAGGATTGTCCTTAATTGTAGGTGAATTTCTAATGTTAATACTAAGTTTGAATTCAAACAAACAATAAGCTATGTGCAGTAAATAGTTATGTAATTCATACATCTTTTCATCAATTATTCAAAAAAACCCAAACATAAATACTTAGACTATTAAAGCAGTTCATAAAAACTCATCAATGATTCTAGGAATATTGTAAAGAACAACACAAAACAAACACCTCCTTTATAATGACACAAAACCCAAACATATTGTAGACATTAGTTGGATGACTTACCTAGACAGAAGGACAACTGTAGACTACAATGAAGTAGGACGAGGTTAGACAATTATTGACACTCTTCAACACAAAATGATGACCTGCGGAAAAGACAATTTTGTATTTAATATAATACACTTGTTCAAAATAATGATGATTACTTTATAAATAGAAATGGTTTATAATTATTAGCTTTAACCTAATTAACAATTATTAATACATTTATGAATTCAATTTATAATTTCATACTATTTTGAACTTACATTGTGCCATATAACAATGGGCTACATAATTAAATTCTAATGACATGCTTCATAATATTGTTTAATATTATGTTGATGATTGTAGTTAATGGATTTAAATTTCAAAGAGAATCACCTTGAATACTTGTATAAAGTTTCAAAAGGCTATAATTTTTTTCAATTGAAGATGAATTTTATAAAGTTTTCTTCCATAGATATAACAAGTTTTTAGGGTTCATTGATAGGTGCTTAATTAATTATGAAATTATTCCATAAAACTTAGTGATTATTGACATGAAATTACTTAAGGTACTTACTTTGACTTATATATGATTTTAGGCACAATTCAGAAGCAAAAAATTTAAAGTGAGTCGAAAGCACGATATTTGGGTCATTTTTCAAAGATTAATTTTCACTTGCCTTCATGGCGCAATAAGAAGAAAATTAAAAGAAGAAAAAAAATGCTAAGAATAATGAATGAAGATGGACAGCTAGAAAAAGAGACAAAACGACAATGTAAGATGAAGAAAATGCAATGCAGGAGGATAAGGTAGGAGATGAAACGCAACGCAGAAGCAAGGAGTAACTAGGAGCAAAACAGTGCAACATGAAGCAGGAAACGTCATATGTTTGACACAGACGACATTTGCGTTTCATGTAGATGTCCTACGTAAACACAAACAAGGCCTGCGTTCAAGGAAAGCAACAAAGGGTTATAAACAAACGTGAACAGTAGCTTGGACCACTAATGTTTATTTGTCACATTACATGAATAGTAGTGAATAGAGAATAGAGCTTACGACAGAGATCTTGGAGGCGTAATAAAGAAGAGAAACTAGGGGTCTTCGGTAGGGATATTAATAAGGGATGAAGCATTTTTCAAGGAGACCCATAGAGGGGTAACATCCCGATGCCAGTTCAAAGGTGACATCGATGTCGATGACTCGGGTTAAGTGTTTTCTTTTGTTTTAGTTGTTTCTTTCTCTCATTAGGAATTGATTATGTTATCTTGTGTTTATTGAATTGGGTATTGTGAAAAGATAATTTTAATGCATTTGTTGAATCGTTTATATGCAAACCCATTGCTAGAATTTTGATGTAATCCGTAGTTGTTATATTGAAATTCATATATAATGACTAATGATTCGTAATCATTAGAAAAACATGACCTAGGTTAAATGACGCATCGTATGTAGTTGTTTCCTTAATTAATCGGTTTTTCTAATTCATAATGCTATTACTTAATTAAATCTAGAGATCGTATCCTAGGTTATTTGATGATTAGGTTTAATTAATGATCGTATCTTAATTAAACAAAACCTAAGGGAAAACTGATATATTATGATAAAAAAATTATGATAAAAATATACTAATATATCATTATTCTTATATAGAAATCACTCATCTTTTCGATATATAGAATTACAAAACCTTAACACTCTTCATATATCCATCCTCACAAAACAGAACACTATCAAAACAGAAACAAATAACTTCGTTGATAAGTTCAAAACAGAACATTAAATCTCTATGAGAACTTTCATCGAACAGTTTATAGGCTTCAAAAATTCAACACAAACTAACAAAAAATTTTCTTCTTCTCCCTTTCTTAACCAACTTCAACACATTCAATCAACCATTCAACCACTAATAGGCTAAATAAATGCAAAACAACTTAACAAGTAAACCTAAAACTGACCATTAACATAGCATTTAACAATATCTATATCTCAAGAAAAAAAACCAAAACAACATTACAAATACTACCTCGACTACAATTGCAGGGAGACAATGGAAGACAAATAAGATGAACGGACGAAGGGAAGAACAAATCGACGGAGAATCAAGCGGGAGAGATGAGAGGCTTAAAGAAAATTTGGGGGGTGTCAGGTTGCGTCTATTAAACAGATACAGATACGATGTCATTTGTTTAGCTTAATTTTTTTCACGTCGAAACATTTGGTGACAAATTCGCAATTCGACGCCAAAGGTTAATACACAGCTAAGGATTCAGCTACCAATTTACAAAATTTTCGCTTAATTTTGTTTACATCTGCCAACATTTTGCGACAATCTCACTGTTCGTTGCCAAAAGTTAAAGAGTATCTGAATATTTAGCTACCAAATTAGAAATTGTCGCCAATATTATACTTTTTTTATAGATTTTTAAATTTTCCTAAATTTTTTAATATATCATAAACATAAATTACTATAGAAATTAAATATAATCAATACATTTTTGTGAGACCATATAAAATCATAAAATCATATATATATATAAATATTAATAAAAAGTATAAATGACATTTTTGTTAACTAAATTTATTTTTACACTTATACAAATCATTGTCATTAATATTAAATTTGATCTTCAAAATGACATTTTTGTTAACTTCATTTATAAATACAGCTTGCAATGGATTTTGAAAAATATTAAATTTGATTTTTAACAATATGATATTAATATTTATTATTGATTACAATTAATGTTAATATTTAATATTATCATCTATGGTAATTAATATAATGTTATATGAATGTATAGATAATAACTGTAACTAGTATAATGATTTAAGAATTATTACATAATTTATAAATTTTCTCTTATCTTACTTATGTATATATATATTACTCTAGTTAATAATTCTTATCTATTTATTAAATAAAAATTTCATACTATAACATATAATTTATATATTATATATAATTATGTTAGCTAAAGGTGAAGCCAAATGATAATGGCAAACCATTTGGCGATGGGTTTTTTAATCCTCAGCAAATGTTTAATTTCTTCCGACTTAATTGAAAATGACATCATTTACCTTAACAATAAACAACGTCATTTTCTATTAGGTTATGAACATGAAAACGAAGTTGTCTTCATTTTCGTGTTAGTTGTCATATTTCCTATTCATATCCGTCGAAGAAGCGTCATCTCCCCTTTTGTGGTCGTCTCCTATTTTGTGGTCCACATCGTCGATGAAGCATCGTATGCTATGTTAGTATGTATTGTTCTTCTTTTCTGTCACCAAGAAACCTCCTTATAGTGCTTTGTTTTTATGTTACATTTTGGAGCTAACGTGGGCTTTTTATTCTACAAATGGTGTATGAGTTTCCCTTTTTGTTTGTGTTTGGAAGATGGTGAATTATGTTTCTGTATTAGATGATGATGGGTAGAATTTTTTTTGCCAACCTCTGGTTATTGTTTGACGAAACCCTGCTAACTGTTTAATGGAAGGTCTGCTAGGATCCAAGGCACAATTTACAACAAATGTTTACGTAAAACATTTACCATATGATTCCTTTTACACCAAATGTGTACCACTAGTGAAATGTAGTACTTTGACTCATCATCGACAAACTAGCATAATAGATCATATAGATATAGAATGCAGAAAGTGTCTTTTGCATCAATTCATTTCATGCCTAAAATTTGTTGGATTTTATTGCTAAACGAATTTTATTAAACATAATAATTTTATGCTAAATTGACTTTTCATAATTAAATTGTTAACATCAATTCATTGAGGAATGTCGACATGAAGACTAGTTTTTGATGGTGGAAATGAGTTTAACTGGGAAATATAGGAAAATTCTATCTAGTGAAGAACAAATCGATGCAGAACAAATTTCCTCATCATACACTAATCACCGCTTGCCTTTCATGGCCAATCTTCTTCTTCAAGGCTTTTAGTATCATTTGAATTACCTCTTTTCCTTAATTATTTGTATCGTATTTGCATCATAGTAAGCTATCAGATGAACGTTTGATTGTAAATACTATGTCTTGTGTAAAGCTTACTCCAATCTTTAAGAGAACATAGATGAAAATAGAAAAGGTGGCAATGTCCTGATGGTTAGGACAAGATTAGGGCAATCATTTGTTTTTGAACAATTGTCAATTCTAATTACTATGTTTGTTAAATGTTAAGTCATTAAATTGCACTTATTTTGGACTTAACTATCATTAATGTGTTGAAATTATTATCCGAATTTAATAGAATTATCTTATAATTGTTATAGATGGTTTTCCACACCTTAGAGACGAAATTGAATCAAAAAGATGCAAAAGAATGAAGAAAATTCGAAATTCCTAATTTGACAGCAATTCTGTGACTAAGCGTGGGCACGCCTAAGGATGGAATAAA
>JANIIA010000005.1:65202193-65231197 GCA_027478495.1 Erythroxylum alaternifolium
TTCTGCTTCTCTTCTTCTACTTCTTTCTACATTTTTCTTCTCTCTTTCTTTCTTATTTTACACGACTCTCTCTTTTTTCCCCTAACCTCTCAAACACGTCTCTCCCTTTTCTCTTATTATTACACGACTCTCTTCCACTTTCTCTAGTTTCTTCTAGGTTCTTCTTTTCCTTCTTTCTTAACCTCATGAACACGTCTCTTTCTTTCTTCACTCACACATCCTTCATTTGTTCTTCTCTTATTAATCTAAAACAAACTCTAATCTTCCAAACTTAGCCTTCCATATTTACTCTAATACCTTCTAACTCCTTAACCTAATTCTAACACTTCCATTTAATCCATGCAATCATATGTAATTAAAAATATTCATAAACAAACTCTATAAATTTCTAATTCAAGAATTCTGATTCTTACTCATGAGTAAATGCTAACAGTTTCTCATTTAATAATTCTAACTTCTAAGAAAAGTTCGGGGTCCAATAGATAGCTTTCAATTTTCTTGGTGATGAATGCATAAAAAACCATAATTATGAATTCTAAACACACATTAAAATAGTTAAGTATATACCTTTCATTTAAGATTCATTGTTACTAACATTTTACATCTCACCCTTCAAACTACTTCATAATGTTTACATTTTATAATTTGAACTTTAATCCATATATGTCTATTCAACTTTACCAATGTTTATATAACTATAATTTAACATAAACCAATTCATCTTTATTATCACCTTCATATTTTATAAATTCCTATGCATGACTATGAATTATTGTATTTATTATTTTTTTCCATTAACATCTATCCTTTCTAAACTACATATTTCATTAGTTGGCCTATGAAGAACTACTTGCTCATTTACTATCAATAGATTGCCACGAATACTGTTATTTATTATTTACCATTTTTAAACAATTTTAAGTTCACTAAAATCTTCACTGTTATTATTTATTCGTTCAACATTCTTATAAACAATGTGATCTTCACTTTTACACTATATCACTAATATACTATGTTTTTTTAATATTTTCAGAAGATATTCTTGTTTCTTCTTCAAGAGTTAAATAATGGCTAGACAAAAGATTCGAAGAAACTGAACCAGAACTGACGTCGACCTCATATGTTGCTATTGATGATCGCAAGGAAAAACCTAAATTATTATGAACTTTTTTCATAATATCTAAAACAACATAAAAATGTAATTTTTTAAAGATTGATTAATGCTACCGCTGCGTAAGGCACTCTTCTCGATGTTCTACTTCCATATAAACTATGACTTGTTTTTTTTCTTTTAAAATGATCTTATTGTCGTTGATATTATATTTCTTAGACTACTGACTTAAACAATTTGTCTTTTGTGCCTTTTCATTTAATTGGTTGTTAAATTTTATTATCATTTACGAATGTTGTATTACAGTTATAAATACCAGATGATCATACTTTAGAAACTCATTAATCATACTGTCAAAAATTGGCGTCACGTCTGCAAAGTTTAATCATCATAGAGGTTATTTCCTCAAGGATATAGCTGATGCAGCTAATTCGTTATTTGCATATGGATGCCTTGTTATTCTACACATTCAATTTTGAATTTTATGATGGCCATTTTACATTACTTCATTAGATGCATTTTAAATAATTAGAGTGCATCACTTTTCCAACAATGCGTTCTAAAAGCTTCTAAGACATAAGTTGTACAGAGCGTGTGATAGATAAAATAAGGGAACATGGCTACCAAATATTAGTAATATTTTCACTTGAACTCCTTGATGACTAGTTCATGTGGTTATTTTACAAGTATATAATTACTTCTTTTTAGGTATGTTTCTTTTCTTGTATTATAGACATTGTCAGAGTTCCAGTATATAGATTCCAGTGGAAAGGATCAGGGTAATAATGTTACAAGGAAATCACAATCTCTTGTAGTCCTGGTGAATGACAAGGAAAGGATAATTGAAGTTAGACAAAAAGCTGCTGCTAACAGAAACAAGTTTTTTTTGTTTGAGTTGTCAAATAGTTTCATATGTCAGTGATTAAGTTCTTTTCTGTTTGATTTGTCAAATAGTTTCATATGTCATTGATTATTATCGCCCACTATTAAGGATATGTTTATTCATCCAAGTATTATTTAGGTCACCATTGTACATTATTAAATTACAATATTGCATTTGGGAGAAAATAACCATGAGTAATGTAAAATGTTCTATTTCAAAGGTTTCAAACTCCATCAACAGGCGAGATGTATAGTTTTTGTCTTATTATTTTCTCAGTCTCTGGATGATTTTCATATCCTATATAAACCAAAAGCAATTAATTATGCATCAATAAATAATGCATATGAAACTTGAGATAGAACTAAGATTTAACATAGAACTATGATTTCATATGGATGGATTTCACTCTGAGATATCTGACATGGCTAATATCCTTTGTTTGATTGGCAAATACGCCAACTAAAAATTATTGTTCTAAAATTTATGGTTAACCATACTACATTTTGATGCAGTGGGAGTGGTGTCGGAGCTGATGATCAATCCCATAATGGAAGGTGAAATATTTTAAAATGTTTTTTGTTTTCTTGCTTTCTTTAAGGTTGTTGAACTTTGCTTCAGCGAAAATTATCTGAACAAAACATTGTTGCTCCTCCTAGTTATGAAGAAGCTGAGTTAAAGGTTTATTGTCTAAATCAGGCAAAATTTCCTGTGTCTGTAAGCACGAATTCCTTTTCATTGGACTGGGCATCGAGTGAATTAACATCAAACCTGATTCTGTTTGCCAATGTCAGCAAATACTCACTTGCCAAATGTATACGGACGACGAAGGTCTTAGACAGCAACAGTTGTTTCTTCCAGAGTTGTTTATGCCCTTTGGTAACAATTGACATTGTTATTTCTTCTAACCTTAAAATGTATAATTATATCAGACTTTGATTTATTATAAGTGAATGAATAGATATATAACATGTAAACTGACTTCTTAGGTATGAAGTATTTGCTTGTGGTAATGGTGAAGTAGAGAAACTGACTGTTAGATAGTTGGATTTGCTCTTGCTGTATTTACTAAACGCGTTTAACCTTTCTGCCAAAGCATCTAATAATAATATGAAACTTCAAGTATTGGAAGAAGCCAAAGATGCAACATGGCTCACAAAATCTACTTTAAACATGTTGGTATAGTCTCATTTTGCGTGCATATTTCTTAGTGTTTGTTTCTTTAAAATACTTATGTTTCAAAAGTAGTCTTTTTATCATGATTCTTCTTATTGTTATCAGGTTCTTTAATATTGTTGGCTCACCTAATTTGATCAATACTGCTAAGATTATTCAAAGTGAGATATCTTAATTGGAGGAAGCCAGAAACTTTCATGTTTCTTTGTATGCTTAGGTTATAATTTCTCTATTTCGTTGTTAATGCTTCATTCCTGGACTTTCTTCTAAACAAAAGTTTTCTTCTGTCAGGGACAAAAGAATCATTCCGAAGGTGGAGAAATAGGCAATCTTAGTCTGCGTCATGAGAAGAAATAGATACATATGGTTTTTATTCCTATGGAATATTTGTATTTTGACATCAAATAATTTTAATGTATCTTGATACCATGCAAAATAATTTTTGTTATGATGATATTGTGTTAGGCAACAAGAATATCTCAACGGTAAAAGGCATAAAGTTGATTAAGTTAAGATGTTTCTGATGGTAGAATATGGATTGTCTTGCACTAATATTAATATTGTCTCTAATGGAGATGAGTCAATTAACTTAAGCTGTTCTTTGACATATTTAACATAAGACATTGTGTGGTTTAAAGTTGTATAATATCTAGGGTATTGTTTCTTTAAGATTGGTTTTGATGCTCATCATAGTGGTCTCCACATGTTGGACAGAAAACCAACAAGAATTCAGTGGATATTTGCTTAACTCTCTTAGCTATGCTATTTGAAATGGACAACAATTTGGTTTCTATTATGAAATTTCCTACGACTTATTATGAACACATGATTTGTTGTGATTTTGTCTATAAATTTCACTATATTTAAGACAACCTTAACATATAACTTTTGTTAAATACTAGTTAAGGCTACTATCTCATAACATTAACTTTACTTTTTTTCTCCTGCTCTTTTTACTATTTATCATACCTCTTTACGTAAATATACTTCCATATATGTCCGATATACTACAAATATATAACAAACAACTTATAGATATTATCCAAGTAAATTCTATTTTTCACATTTCAGTTCAGTGGGGCATTATAGTTTTGCAGATTTCACTGCGTAATTGCACAGTGACCACTTGCTAGTAGTCTTCTAAGAGACAAGAATAAACCTTTAAAAATGTAGAATCTAGTAAGGGAATGTTTACTTTCTGGACATGATGCCCAGTCTGCATTACCAAACACTTAAAATTGTAACCAATTACAGGCTAGGAAGAATAAGCCTTTGGATGGAGAGCCTTTTTAAGTATTTAAGCATATGCATAAGTGTTTTAGTGAGATGTAGTGACTTTAAAACAAACTGACTCAATTATTGAATAGAATGAATGATATATAATCGAGAGAAGTTTAAGTAAAGAGACAACCAACAAGTTTCCAACAACAGTTTTATTGATCAAATAAATCTTCATTAATATTAATGTATTCATATGCCTTTGGTAATGGAGTCATGGCCACCTTAGCTCCTAATTTTCTTGCACTATGAAATATCCAACATATATTTATGTTGATTAGCATACATGCCACTATTTGATCGAGTAGTTTCTAACAAAAAAGGAAGTGCATATCCCAAATCCTTGATGGTGAATTTTGCTAGTAGGAACTTCTTAACGTTCAGAGTATCACTTTCTCTTAAACCAATAATTAAGACATCATCAACGTAAATGATTGAAATAAGAAATTAATCTTTATTTTGCCTAGTAAATTGATAATTATCATTCAAAAATTGCTAAAAGCCATATGCTTGTAGATGAATGGTGAACTCCTGATTTCATTAGTGTGAAGCTTGTTTTAAGTCATAAAGATATTTTTTAGCCTGCATACTTAATCTTTCCCTGCTTTAGTATGACCTCAGGAGGTAATAAATATACCTCTTTGTTAAGGTGACCAA
This sequence comes from Erythroxylum alaternifolium, assembly GCA_027478495.1. NCBI lineage: Eukaryota > Viridiplantae > Streptophyta > Magnoliopsida > Malpighiales > Erythroxylaceae > Erythroxylum > Erythroxylum alaternifolium. The sequence continues at coordinate 65,207,296 of JANIIA010000005.1, forward strand.
GTAAAAAAGGCATTTTTTTAATCTCTAATTTGATTAAGTGACTATGATTTCGTAGTTATACTGTTAAAAAAACTCTTACTACTACAATTTGAGCAATTGGAGATAAACTATCAATATAATCAACTCCCTCCATTTGATTGTACTCTTTTGCAGCTAATCAAGCTTTATAAGGATCAAACATGGTATCAAGCTTGATTTTTATCTTATAAACTCAATAAGAACTAACAGCTTTCTTTCCTTTGGGTGAAGTAGAAAGCTGCCAATGTTCATTTACTTCCAAAGTTCATAATTTAGATTGTCCAACTTCTACCCATTTAGGTTTGGTTCTAACTTGATTACAAGATCTCCTAGCTCTTGAATATTTAAAATATTAATTAAAATAAAAAAGATATGTAAGGGGAAAAAAGATACGGTGAAATATTGTAAGGATAAGTCTTTGGTGCATATAGAGAAGATGTGTATGAAATAATATAAATGACTTGAAGTGGTAAATCAAACTGATCATTATTAGATACATAGTCATTCAACCATTATGGTCTATGTTTAGGTTGAGAAATTTGTCTTCAGGTGATTGAGGTGTTTTGGTAATTGGAGAGATTTTAGTTTGAGAAGCCACTGGAGATGATAAGAGAGCTCATGATTGGTGATACTTTCTGGCCAAGTAACATTTTCTTCATAAAGTATGGAAGGTGAAGAAGTAGAGGTTGGAGAATCAACTTAATGATAGTAAGGATAAAAGTGTTCATGGAAAACGACGTCTCTAGTGGTGAAGGCTGGATGGGTATACAACTTATAAGCCTTCTTTCCTGGGGGAATATCCCATATAAATTGACTTAAAAGCTCCAGGTTTGAATTTATCTTTGGTAGGTTTAGTGTTAGAGGAAAAACAAAGATAACAAAAAGATTATAGAAAGGCATAATAAGAAGTTTTTGAAGAGAATTTAGTAATGTGTCTACCAAGAAATAATAGGACTTGATAATTCGTGAATTAGATAAGTGGCTATTAAGATAGTATCTCCCAAATTTTGATTGGCAGGTTTGATTGTAGCTTAAGGGCTTTAACAACTTGTGATAAATATTTGTGTTTATACTCCACAGCATCTTTGATGCAAGATGTTAAGGTCAAAAAACAAAGTTTGAGAGATTTGGTTAGGGAATTTTGTTCCATTTTTTAGAAATTCACAAATAGAGTCATCTCATTTCGAAAAAAGATATAACGATAAAATGAGTTATACTATAACCTAGTGTCTTAAAATACTGGGTTGAGATATAATGATAGTTGTATATCGACTCATTCGGATCCAGTCTAATTTCTCACCAGGATCCCTCAAACCCCATCACCATTAACTATGATGAACGCAAAATGTGTATCATTACGGAAGGTTGCTCATATAGCCCCTAAAGTTTAACATGAATTAATTTAAAACAGTCAAAAGTATGTATAATACTGGTCAGAAAGTAAGTTTTACTTTGTTTGGATAACTAGTAAATATCACAAGATATCTCTCAAAATTAGATTTAAATTTAAAAATAACATCTCCTTGCATAAATTTAACAAAACCATATAGCAAATGGACAAGTATGGCTTGGTGTATAACTGAGCGTTTGTTTAACTGCCTTAGTCTAGTACACACGTGATGAGAAGCCCTCGTTTCAATTATCCAAGATCCAAAATCAATTAATTCAAGAGAACAAAGGGCATTATAGCATGAATAGTCTTCAAAATGTGCAAATTTAACAAAATTTTCGTTACTTATTGCTTTCTTTCCCTCCATGAATCTTTCTAATTCCTACTGAATCATGTTACTTACTGTAGACTTTCATTTATCAGCACCACCTGTTCCTTTAGCATTCATCTCCAATGGTGTTTCTGCTACTGCTAAATTGGTCTTTGCCTTTCTTTCTTTAAGCTCCTCATACAACATAGGTACCCATAAATCTTAAAACATGTCTCCTTCGTATGTCTTTCCATGTGACAGAATTCACACATCACCTCTCTCCACATATTTATTGAACAGGCCTTGTTTATGTTTTCTAAAGGATTACCAATATTTTATTCTTAACAGGATTATATGTTTCATTCAATTCCATCAAAAACTACGCTAGTTTGTTATTTGAGTTGATTTCTTCTGTAGCCTTTCCAACGCTACAAGTTCAATGACCACAAGAACATCTTGGAATCCTAATTCATCCCATTAACTTTCTAAAGTTTTGTAAAATAATCTGTAACAGTCATGTTACCATGAGCGGTTGTACTGATTTCTCTATGTAAAGGCCTTGTGCATTAGTTGCTTACGAGTCTCCAAAATCTCTTCGGACATCGAATTCAATATTTAGAAGGTCACTATACCGTCAGCTCTACAGAGTTGAATAACGGGTCTTCATCACTCTTACCTCTTCGTCGTTTGGAACTACCCGTGGGAGTGGGATCAGCTTAACAAGGATATGATGCCATTCTGACAAATGGGCCTAACTTGAGTCTTGTACTTTCAGGTCCTATGCTGTTTTTCTGCGCCAGACTTGATTTCTTGTCTTTTCAAAGTGACCCCTTTTAGCAATTGGCATTTCACTTCTGGGCTTGAAGTCAGTTGTCACTTGTCATCCCATTTATGTATTTATTTATTTAATTCTAGCCCTGTTCTATTGTATCTATAGTTGCAAATATTAATGTCTTCGGGATTTGTTAGATTTTCCTTTTTTCATTAAATTTAGGTAGTCTGTTCTAACTTTGGTAATAAATCAATAAATTATAGTGTTGGCAAACCAACCATGTACACCTGATCTATTATTCAGGGAGGGAGTCGGACGTTCTGAGACTACATTTATTGGTGACTAGCAGTACTCCAGATAACACCAACGTTTCAAACTATATTATCTTACACGTGCTCGTTGTCTGGACCTGTCACTCTGGTTAATGTCCAAAACAGAGGATCTCTCAATACAAGCAAGTGCAAGTCAGTCTGTTTCTCTTTTCTTAGGTTTTTACCTTACAGTGACGAGAATTATGAGAGAGATGATGATGTACGCAGTTTAAACTTGTTTTTCTTGCAATCCATCTACCTCAATGATCAAAGAGAATCTGTAGAGAACCAATTAAAAGTTGATTCAACCCTTTATGCGTTCACATTAAGCAACACTAACCTTATGATTATTTCAGGATCCCAACTTCAACATGCATAATTCGTATAGCATTTAAATCTGAATAAGTTGTTAAAAGTTGACCCAATGTGTTTGTTTCATTCCCATTTTGTCATTATCTACCATGTATGTCCATTATGAAGTATAAACCAGTCCATGGCTACAATTTGAAGGCGATGTCTGGTGCATTGTTCAACTACTTATCGCAAAGTATACTCGTGAATGCCAGTGTTGATACGTTTAATATTCTTACTTGTAGGTTCGGATTTGATTCTCTTGGTAATTACCAACTGGAAGACAAGGCGAAGTCTGGTGCATTATTCAACTACTTATCACAAAGTATATTCGTTAATGCCAGTGTTGATACGTTTAATATTCCTACTTGTACGTTCGGATTTCATTCCCTTGACGATTACTAACTGGAAGACGGGCCCGAGAGCCCATTGAACTTTATAATGTTGTGTGAGCAAGTCCTGCCTATGACGAGTATTCCTCGCACATCGACCCAATTTTGTATGCCACAAGAACTTGTTAATTAGCAATTTTATTTTAGTTCTTTTTATTATATCTTTCAAGTGTAATACAAAACATTTTTAAAAATTATATATTTTAAATTGAAAATTAAGTGACCCGATTTGATTTTATTGGTATTAACAGACTTACGGGAACAACTCCAAAAACTTGAGAAGAATAAAAGAATTTTGATTTTAGTTCAAATCAGCACAACTTAATGATAAGATCTTTCTCTTTTAATGTAATTTAGTTTTGGGAGTTGAGTTATCTAAGTGTTAAATTGTCACAGTGAAAATTTCGGGTTGGATTGGTTTTCCTGTTAGTTTTTTCTACACGCCAAAGTCTACTCCGATGTCATATCAGAGCTTCATGCACATGGCTTTGTGTGTATATTTTATTTTGTGTATGAACACAAACAAAAAATGAAAATAACACGATGTTAGGTTGACCTGAAGTTTTCATGGATCCAAGGTAGATCCAGGAAAATACCACTCAGGGCAAACCCAGGTTCACTTTGGGGAGATAGTAAGAGGCATTATAATGAATATAGCGAGGGAGTATAGAGTATTGCATAACGTTTAAGTATCTCTTAAAGTTTTTATGTTTTGTAAATAAAAAGACTAATTTTCTGACTCGAATTCATAATTTTTTTGTAACAAAAGAACAATCTTATTGATGTTGAGGTTGAGAATGAGAATGAAGGATAAAGTATATGTAGCAGCAGCTGAAAAGGACCGTTTCTTTGTCAAAGTTAAACGCGTAAGTTGCAAGTTGAACCGCTGAATTTTCTTAACATTCTTCATGTCTGACTTCCACTTCATTTTCCCTTTTCCTTCCTTCTTCCAAAGTTTGGAAATTTCTCCTTCAATTTGGGACGATATCAGGCTTACTTGGCGGCGTTAAAGAAATCCTATTGAGGATTAGACTGAAACACAAACTTTTGAACAATTACCAATGGCCTAAATACACATTCATAGTTTTCTAACATACAATAAAATTGGCAAGAAATATTGAACATTTCACATTGTTATAATACTAAAGATGCCATCTTTCTAATGATTTATCTTCTATAAGCTGACCGGGAAGTAAAGAATGATGCAAAGCGGAAAATAAATCAATAAATTTAATGGAAAATCCCATGATATTATTACTCATTTAACTTCCTTGGTTTCCGTTTCAACAAACTTTGTCTGTGCTTGAAGAGGTCAGGCTCGTATCATATGGACAGGTGCAGACGAAAACATACCCACCATTTTATTTAAATAGCTTTGGCTAGATAATCCACCTGTGGCATCTAAAGAACACGTCTTTTCTGCTCTTTATGTGCTTTAATATAGTAATCATCCGAAGAACGAAAGCTTGACAATCCTGGCAAGAAGTTGAAAGAGAAGGAGAAAGGGAATCTAAAGTACGAAAGCCTGACAATCCTGGCAAGAAGTTGAAAGAGAAGGAGAAAGGGAATCTAAAGTTTGTTGTTCAAAGTTTTCAACTTTGCCAGTCCATTGTAGTCAGAAAGGTGAATCTTACGACAAATTCTAGGATGGAAGTAGCATAATACCATCAATCTACTCGAGCCCATTTGCTTAGTTTACCTGGAAATCAGTTTAGCAATGCCTGTTTGCTTACTTTACATCGAAAAGATGGTCTTTTTTTTTAAAATTCACAAACCCCCTCATTTCCTCAGTTTATTTGTTCAATCTTTACGTGTGAGATTTTCATGTATCAGGGTCGATGGAGATCGATAAAGCAATCAGAGAAAGCGATGATACGAGGCTCAAGACCAAGTACAAGAACGCCATCTACGTTATTCAAAGAGCTCTTGCTCTATATTCGTAAGTTTTTCTTTGCTTTATTGGGGGCATTTGGCAATTCTTGGTGGTGGTTAAAGATGTTTCAATTTTCCTTGTATTTCTGAAACTTAATGCTGAATTACGTATTCAGTTTATTGCATCAGGGGTTGACAGACGAACCCCATTTTCCGTCAAGATGACTTGAAATAGAGAAATGAGACTAAAACACCTTCACAAACTCTTAAATTTACGAATACTGAGAACTTGTTGAAGTTCAGGGGAGTAAACGCAGTAGGATAGAATGAGATAAAGTGCATATCATAAACAGCATTTTCATTGTTACAAAATCAGCGTTCTTCCGTGTTACCTTCCATGGTGATTCCAGGAGATGCATTGTTCCCATTTTACAATTTTGTTTCTGAATATGAGAAAAAAAAATTCTGCATTTAGCATGTGCCATGAACAATGTCAATATTTAATTTCTTCAAGTGAAGAACATCTTTGAAGAAGAATATTAAGTAGATAAATCACTTATCCGTGTTGATTTGTAAAAATGATGGAATACATTTGCATGAAAGCATTTTGGCAATATTCTTTTATATCTATCCAATGGTAATTTTGCACTTTCCTCATAAGTAGTTGTCTTCTGTGTAACAAAACATGGAATACATTACAATGGATGGTCGTTTGGCATGTTCTTGTTGATAGTTTTATCCAAGTCAGGATTCCTCAACTTTTATGGTTTTCTAATTGAGCATTAACACTCACCTTGCTAAATTCTTTTCTTTTTTTGGAACATTGGATGAAATTTTTTTAGGGAGCTGACTGAACAATTGAAGTCACTTACTATTAGTCAATGACAGAGTAACCAATTTTGGACATACTTGAAACTATATAAGCACAGCTACTTTGATCTTTCTACGAAACGCGCTTGAATGTCTGAGAGTTATGACGATATTCTGTGGGAATGGTGTCTAGAATGTAGAAATCATTTAAAATTGGAATAAGTTTGAAAAAAATTATTATCCATGTCATATCATTACTTTTGAAGGATGTTCAATAGGATGATTAACCAAGACTATCTTACCTCCTGATCAGCCTTTCTTAAACATTTAGTTTCTTGTCCTGCTTTGGAAGATTCATCATGTTTTGTCCCTATACACCTACATGTAGGTGTAATGTGTCTCAGAAAAACTGGTATTGGTATTTGGAAAATAATTTATAAACAGTGTGACATTTCTATATGAGGTTTTACACTGTTATTTGGACTTGAGGTGCACACATACATGCCTGCACATGTTCAAATTCCTAAAAGGTTTCAAGTGTTCTGGTCCTACTTGATATAAAAAGCTTCCATTCTAATGCTTCAAATTCTACTAATGTCTTATTAGCAGGATTGAGGAGGTTGCCTTCAGCTTTAATGGAGGAAAAGATTCAACTGTAAGTTCTGTTCCATATTATCTTGAACATACCCATATTTAATGTCTCATTGGCTATCATGACAAATCTTGGATGTTTAGGTTTTGCTGCACCTGCTTAGGGCTGGCTATCATTTGTATAAAGGGGAACAAAGTTGTTCTAATGGGGGTTTGGCTACTTTTCCAATCCGAACTATATACTTTGAAAGTTCTTCTGCATTTCCCGAAATCAACTCATTTACCTATGATACAGCTTCCAGGTGAAAAGCCTTTCCTCCTTTATTCTTTCTTATTTTTATACTGTAGGAATTCGTAACAAAGATCTTGGGAATTCTGTTAAAGTCGACATTATTGGGAATATTGATGTGAAGAAAAATGGTTTGTTTGTTCAATCAATTACTCTATTTTCTATGAGCAGCTATGGTCTGGAGCTGGATATCATCCATACAGATTTCAAGTCTGGGTTGGAAAGTTTACTGAAGGCCAATCCTATCAGAGCTATTTTCCTTGGTGTTCGAATTGGTGACCCTACTGCTGTATGTTTGTTGCTTTATCTTGAATACAAATGATTTTAGTTTTCCTGTTCAGATCCCTTTTTTCAAAATTTGAGTTGAAATTTTCGAACAAGGAAACATAGATTCCTTACTTTTCAAGTTTTGCTGCAATATTACAGGTAGGTCAAGAACAGTTTTCTCCTAGTTCACCTGGATGGCCATCTTTTATGAGAGTGAATCCTATCTTAGATTGGTCTTACAGGTATGGCCTTGTTCTATTTAAAGTGGTTCTTGTTCCATGGACAATTGGTAGTGATTATCTACGTTCAAGTTGTTCTCTTGCTCTGCATGTAACATTTGAAGTAAACTTTGAGCGCTGAGTTGTCTATGTTTCTTTGACAGAGATGTTTGGGCCTTTATTTTGACTTGCAAGGTCAACTACTGCAGTCTTTATGATCAGGGGTAATTCATCTTATATGTTGTTTGAACTTCAATATTCTTCTCAAATTTTATAGTTGGATTGGTTCATGTAGGGATAGGCTTCAATACATTATGTTACAAGTCCGATGCTGATTGATAATGGGGAATGTGCTCCCACTTGCATGCTAACCTAATCCTGCTTGTTAAATGATGATTCAACCAACGAATTGGATTTTACTTTCCACAGGTACACTTCAATAGGAAGCATACATGACACTGTACCAAATTCACAGCTATGTATCAATGATTCCTCCAAATGTAGAGAAAACTTCAAGCCTGCATATTTACTTTCTGATGGTAGATCAGAAAGAGCAGGAAGAGTAAAAAAGTCTTCTCCTCCCATCACCAGACATAATCCTCTTGATGACCAAGACAGTATAGGTTCCCAGGGGAACTGCATGCCCATTGCCTCAGTTATTGCTGTAGGGGATGAGATTCTGTAAGTCTGTCGTTGGCATAATTCATTTTGGAAGCATTCGATATGCCATTAAGGATAAAATGTTTTCTAAATTTTAATAATTTTGTTTTCCTGTTTTAATTTTGCTAGTTTGTTTTTTCAAAAAATTCTCTTAATAGAAATATGACAAAAAACGCCTACTTTTTAGTACTGTAGAAAATTCCAGTTTATTCCTTTGAATCAGATTATATTACTACAATTTTTATAGGTGGACTTCACTAAGAAGAAACATTAACTACACGATTGTGATAAAAAGAGATCATTGAGATGATTGACAAAAATTATTTTTCTTCTAGTCCTTAACAAAGTTGATAGGAAGGATGCAACTTGAAACCTTCCCCAGTGATACTAGAACTGAAGTAGAAATAATTGAAGCAAGAGGTTTGAACTTAAAAGAAGAGAGGTAACTCGGAGGATTGAATAGGGTTATCCATGTAATATGAAGTCGTGACTAGCCTCTCAACATACTCATCTGATAAATGGTTGAAAATTTTTGCTTTTTGACTGTAATATTCTTTAAATTTCTGGACTATGTTTTATTAGGTCTTTAGGATTTTGTGTGCCAGCAGTTGTAGTAATAGGTTGAGAAACAACATTTTATCTTTATGAAAATTTAGATTTTCAAAGGTGTGATTGAAACAGAATAAAATGTTCTCCATTTGTTATATTAAATGTGACATTTGACGTTATACATGTTCACATATGGAAGTTATAAACAATGAAAACCTGGATACCCAATTTGTCAAACTTAATAAGCCAAAATTTAAGGGGGCTCATGTGCGGAATAAGTTTTGTATTGTAGACACTCTCACATGCCTCCAAGCATTTGTTTATGTTTCCTTCTGTCAATGATGAAGTTTTCATTACTCTTTTATATGTTCCATAGCTCAGGTCTGGCACTGTTGAGGATCACTTGGGACCTTCATTATGTGGAAAACTCCGTTTGATCGGTTGGTCGGTATCACAAATTGCAGTTGTGCGTAATGATGTGAGTTCCATGTACCAAAATTATCCTTACTGCATAGTTGAACTCAAAATGCTTTAAAGTGGTTACCTATTTGTGTGCCACTCTTAGATGCTGTATCTGATACTCGAAGTTAAAGATTGCTTATAGATTCTACGATTTGTTCATAGCTTCTTTTTATCACTTTAATGGTTGAGTTCAGTATCCTCATTATATTAATTGTTGAGTTCAGTATCCTCATTATATTCATTCTTTGGAACTTGTTCTTTTCATCAGATAGATTCTGTGGCTGAAGAAGTTGAGCGGAGAATATCTACCAATGACATGGTAAGGCTGCATATTATGTTTATTAGACTTTTTGTTGAGCTGTGAATTTATCCAATGCAACTAAGGTGTTCAATGCTTCTATTTTGCTCACTCATATTGTTTGTTTCTACTTTGATGTTATTAGGTATTCATATATGGAGGGGTGGGCCCATTACACTGTGATGTAACCTTAGCAGGAGTGGCTAAGGCTTTTGGTGTTCGCCTGGTGCGTTGTTATTACACGAAGTTTTCCTTTTCTATTTTTCTTAAAATGTCTCATTCTTTTAGAAATTTATGTTTTTCAAATTTTTTTTTAACAAGAGAGACAAAGAAAATAACGTGCCCATCAGAACTTGAGATAACTAATAACCCACTAATACATAAGCTTCTGCCAACAATTGGTTTTTATAGATACGTAGGTATAGGCTTGTAGCTATTCAATTTAAACTTGTTTTGTTGCTCGATACTGCACTAATTTTGCCTGTTTAACTTTGTTCAATGAAGGCTCCTGATGAAGAGTTTGAAGAGTATCTACGGCATATTATTGGTGAACATTGCACTGGCGATCGAAATGAGGTAATGCATTTATTTTCATTTATTTACACATTTGGCATTAGTTATTAGAAGAAATGGAAGTAATAGTTGCTGCATTCAATGCTCAGGACCATAAATTTATGGGTGTTTGAGAATTCAAAATTTGTGCCCTTCTGAAGGTTATTTGATGTCTTTGATACATTTATTTAAAAACGGATCCAATTACAGTAGTGCATAATTTTGAAGTTATGATGACTTTATTTTGACACTGGTCATATGGTATTTGATGTGGGCATATTTTCCTTGTCTTTTTGTGCTAATTGATGCATTAACTTTGCAACCTCATAAACTTCAACATATACATCGAACGAATATTTTTATGTAAAAGGTTCACACAACTTGAAATTTGATCTCATTTTCTGTGCCCTTTTACAGATGGCTCTTTTACCTGAAGGTATCACCGAGTTATTGCATCATGATAAACTACCTGTTCCTTTGGTATGTTTGTGGAAGCTGCTTGGATAATTTTTTTGTTTGTCCTTTTAAGCAATCCATTCAATTTGGTATATTTGATAGGGAGGAGTATTAGTTCCTCTAAAGTGAATATTTCTTTGCAGATCAAGTGCCGGAATGTAGTTGTTCTTTCATCAACGACAAATGCTGAACTAGACAAGGAATGGGGATGTTTGACTGAGTTAACAAATTCTTGTGGCCCTTTAGCAGTCATGGAACCACTTGTATCAAAGTGCTTGAAGACGTATCTATCAGATGTATGTACGGAATTTAAATTCTGATTTTGTCCGTCTTGTTAACTGCATTCACCTCCAGTACTGAAGCTTCTTTCTCAAAGGGTTCCTTTAATACTTCTGCATCACAAAATTGTCTTCAGAGAAAGTTGCTTAGTTCTTCAACATGTTTGCAACAGAGATGTGATTACTATAAGTATCTGAATAGGAGATAGTCTAGAGGTGTATTAACTTGCTCTCGTGTCTTTAAGATTCAGGATTGAAAGAAGACTCAACCTTTTTGTTAGTTTCTGTTCCATATTGCTGACATGCTTTTTTTTTTTTAATCTAAAGTGAATTGAAAGAAAGCATGTCAATGGAGAAAGACTATTGACATAGGCCAATTTTCTTCATTTGAGCTTTGGTATCTTTACTAGCATTGTAGCTTCACACTATTGTTATGGATTTACCAAAAGCAGGTACAAGTTGCTCAACCACTATCAAAACTTTGTTTTGAGTTCCCTGATCTTAATATTGGTAAGATCCTAAGAGCTAGTTTGGTTGTTTTGAGATATAAAATTCATATTTTCCTTACCATTAGTTTGATTTGTGCAATATCAAGGCTGTTATCGCGAATCAAGACATGGACCTCTCATAATTAGTATTGAAGGGAAGGTAATTTATTCGTTAAAAGGAATACTTTGGCTTGTTAAATCCCTTTAAACCTTCCCCTCACTTTTGGAACTTCAAAAACTGGTTGCAGGAGCAACAGCGGATTGAAACAGCTGCAATGGCATTGTCCAAGAAGTTCCATCCCGGGGCATTTTCTGACATTAACTGAGTCTGAACTTCTGCTCATACTTGGAATTGTACGGGATATCTTCAAGCCTTTTGATCCTCACAAGTTAACTTGCAATTTAGATGTTAATTAGAAAGCTGCTGCATATATAGAACAATCAATTGTTATCCCTATTAAGTATACAATAAATAACTGGGATTCAGGGAGTGTAATTGAGAAAGATGTGACTGAAAAGAGGCAAAGGTCCTGAAGTTTTAAGGTAGGTAGAGTTGTTATGACCAACAATTAACTGGTCAAAACAGGACCTTTTGTTAGTCATGTATTAGCTAGCAATTGATTGTAGTTAAATGATTGTCAAAGCCTAGTCTTATCCAAGTTTTTTATGTCTCTCTGATTTGGAACAGCCTTAAAGTGCATTATTATTTTTCCATTCATTATCTCAATTTATTTGAGTGTTATAATGTTAAATAGCATTTTTAATATCTTTGTATCATTTATATTCTAGAAAGAAAGAAAGTTAACATAAAGTTGAATGTCACCATTGGAGACACCTGCTTGCTCTATACAAGTTTATATCAAGAGAATTTAAGGGCGTTAAGTGTAAAGAAATCCTTACATGACTTTTTGGTGAATGATCTGAAGAGTGTCCAACCAAGACTTATAGAAGCAAGGTGAATAGGGACAAGCCCCACCAGATCATTCGTAATACTCAGTCTGGAGATTATAGGAATTATCAAGACAATATATCTCACTCGCAGTGGCTAGGTCTACTATCAAGTATCTCATATTAGCAAATTGAGTATCATAAAATAACTCTCATTATCATGGCAAGAAGGCCCAAGTAAGTCCAATTTTTAATAGTATATACTTGTAAAGAATAGTTATAGTAATCTTCTTATATGTACGTATATTTAATAAATATGCTTACATATAAGAATTTTGCTAAAACTATTCTTATAAATATGATGAATTTCTTATAAATGCATATGAAAAATAATTACATGCCATGCTTTAATTTTTATAATGTTAATATGTTTATATTATATTTATTTGTTTATAATGGTAAAAAAAAAGCAAATTTATATGGTAATTTGATTTTAGGAGTGCATTTAGTTTATATAAAATTAAATTATGCATTTAGTTTATATAAAATTAAATTATGTATCGATTTTCAAATTTTTATTTTAAATATATAATTTAATGTAAATTATATTATTTTTATTTTAAAAAGTTTATTTTGAATAAATAAAATGTCAAAAATATAATACATTGTATTATGAATCTTCTTTCAATATATTTCTCTCTTGTTTATGAAACAGAAAAATTAACAGTAATTTAATATCTATTTATTTTTAATTCAATTTTACAAAAACATTTATACCTTAATTTTATAAATATGCTTATTTAAAACATTTATATAAACATTAGTCTTGTCTAAGGTTATGTTTGGTTTGACGTAAGGTTTTTAATGGAATGTAATGAAATAGTTTTTAATGGAATGAAATATAAATGGATGGAATATTAAAAAATTGTTATTTGGGAGGGATAAAAGAGCTCATAATATAATATAGTAAAATATTATTTAGAAGAATAGTTCATAATGTAATATAGTGAAATATTGTTTATCATTTTATATTTCATTCTAATCCCCCCAAATCGGTGAAAACTTATTTTTACTGTTTATACTAAAATGAGATATAATGTGAAACTCTACTATCAAATTATAGAATAAAATTAGATTACATTCAATTTTATTAATAACTATCCAATTAAACATGTGTGAATAAAAATCCTAAAAACAAGAGAGCTTCGCAATGAGAAATCTCATCTATAAACCAAAACGTCTTGATGGGCCTTACCCATCACAGATGAAGCAATTACCATCATAGCTCGGTGAGGAATGCTACAGTCGGGATTTCATTCTAAATCTCTCAAATCGGTGATAACTTATTTTTACTATTTATAATAAAATGAGATATAATGCAAAACTCTACTATCAAATTATAGAATAAAATTAGATTACATTCAATTTTATTAATAACTATCCAATCAAACATACGTGAATAAAAATCTTAAAAGCAGAAGAGCTCTACAATGTGAAATCTAACCTATAAACCAGAACATTTTGATGGGTCCTACCCATCACAGATGGAGCAATTATCATCATAGCTCAGTGAGGAATGCTACAGGCGATTTTCATTCTAAACATCTCAAATCGATGATAACTTATTTTTACTGTTTATAATAAAATAAGATATAATGTAAAACTCTACTATCAAATTATAGAATAAAAAATCTTTAAAATAGGAGAGCTTTGCAACGCGAAATCTCACCTATAAACCAGAACATCTTGATGGGTCCTACCCATCACAGATGGAGCAATTATCATCATAGCTCTATGAGGAATGCTACGCAAATTCTATTACACTGCTCATCTACAGCTTTTTGAAACTCGTCATCAAAGAGTCAAGGATTGTTACCAGCAATGACAACTTCCTTAACATTCTCAACCGTGAGAAGTCTTTCGGTGCTCTTGTGAAATTTTTATTCTCCCAACTTAATTTTTTTTTGGAAATTTTCTCCCAACTTAACTTGCAAGCAATTATTTGATAAATTTAATTTTATACAAGCAAAGCATTAATTACATGATTTTTAACATAGATATTTCATAATATAAGATATAGAATACATACTTTAAAATCTTGGCGAAGTCAAACATGTTGTAAACCTTTAAAATAAATTGATTAATCTCCTTTCACTGCTTTTCGTTTACATAATTTTTAATTGATTCATCTATTAATCGTAATTTTTAATGAGTAGGATAAAGAAACAATTTATATTTTTTATAATTTTATGTGATAAATACGTCACATAGTCAAATAAATAGTCATAATTGTTTATCTATTTAGTTATTAAATTTAACTTAAACAAAAATAATTATTTAGCATAATATTAGATTGCATTATGACATTCTCCCACTTGACTTAATCATAAGATAACCGTAAAATTAAATAGTATAACTTTAAATGTATGAAAAATAAATAAAAAAGTTCAACATAAGTAACTTTATATGATGAAATAACAAGTGTGAGTTATGGTGGTTTTATATTATTTATGCATACTTATTTTCGTATATTATGGTGGTTTAATGTTATTTAAGCAATATACTTCTTATAGTTTTTGTTGGATATTAGAATAGGAGTGGTGGCTTTAACTTCTAATGATAGAAGAAAGACTAGTCCGTCGGTAAGTTTTAGGTCTAGCAGAAGAGAAGATGTTGATAGAATATAAATACGTCCTTGGAACATCGAAACACTTACAAGAAAGTCTTTAGAATTAGTAAAAATTTTAGACAAATATAAGATTCATATAACGTGCATTTAGGAGACAAAGTGAATGGAGGCTAAAGCAAAAGAGATCAATGGGTTCAACCTTTGGTATTCAGGGTGTTCAAGACAATAGAATGGGGTAGAAATCTTTGTTGTCAAAGAAATCATATATCATGTTGTAGGGGTAAAGAAGACTAATGATAGGATTATGCCTTCAAAGATTATAGTGAAAGGTGTTGCTTGTAATGTGGTATATGCTTATGCACATCAAGTAAGGTTAGACGAACAACTTAAATGCCAATTTTGGGAAGAGCTAGATGAGATAATTAAGCAGATCCCTCTTGATGAGAGAGTTATTATAGAATAAGACTTTAATGGTCATATATGGGAAACCAAGGATGGATATTTATGGACTTGTGGAAGTTTCAAGTGCGGTGATAAAAAGATAATGAGACTACTTTATTGGATCTTGTGGTAGCATTTGAGTTGGTGATAACCAACTCTTTTTTTAAGAAAAATAAGAAGCATTTGGTGACTTTTAAGAGCAGAACCATGAAAACTCAAATTGATTACTTCCTCGTAAGGTAGAGAGATCTACTCAGTTGCAAGGATTGTAAGAATATACCTAATACTTACTTGTTAACTTATCATAATTTATTAGTTTTGGATCTTATAATTAAGGGTTAGAGGAAGAAGAGAAGCCCTAGGAGATGTAACAGAGTCAAATGATGGAATCTGAAAGGGGATACAGTGGAACAACTTAAGGATAAAGTAATATATAGAGAACAATGGAAATTAGAAGGAGATGTTAACTAGATGTCGGAAAGAGTAGTAACTCTTTTAAGGAATACAACTAAAGAAATCTTGGGCATTTCTAAAGGACTTAAGGGGTAGTAAGATGGAGTCTTGATAGTGAAATGAAGATGTATGAGAAAATGTTAAGATAAAAAAGGGTGTCTATAAAGCTCTATTGGATAACACTACAACGGTAGAGACAGTATTTAAAAGATAAAGTTACAAACTAATAAAGAAAGAGGTGAAGAAGATAGTATCAGAAGCTAAATACAAAGCTTATGAGAAATATTTTTAAGTTGGCCGAATCTAGGGAACAGAAGTGAGAAACTTAGAAAAAGTTTTTTGTATGAAAGATGAAGTAGGGCAAGTGCTCGTGGCTGAAAATGACATCAAAAGACGATGAAAGAGATACTTCTATAGCCTTTTTAATGAAGGCATGCATGATAATATCTCTTTAGGTGTCTTAACCTATCTGATAGGTATTGTAACTTTACTTGTTGTCGGCAGATTACAAGGAAAAAATTAAAAGAACTTTGAGGGAGATAAAAGTGAAAGGGCAGTAGGACCTGAGTAAATATAGGTTCTTACTTAGTTAGCTAAGTTTTTTAATGTGGTCTTTAAGTCTTCTAAAATGTCGAATGAGTGGAGATGTAGTATGCTAATGCCTCTATACATGAACAAAGGGACATCCAAAATTATAATAATTATACAGGCATCAAATTACTTTGTCACATCATGATGTTAAAGGAGAAGTTGATTGAGAAGAGAGTAAGATTAGGTCAATCATGTTCTATGGGGTGGACTATTGGCCCATCAAACAGATGCATAGTCATAAGCTAATGGTAGCGGAGATAAGGATGCTCCATTGTATATGCAACCTTACTAAAAGAGAGAAGGTCATGAATGTAATGGTAAGAGACAAATTAAAGGTGACTAATATTAATGAAAATTAAGATAGACAAGGCTTAAATGGTTCAAACATATTAAGAGGAGACATCATAACGCTCTAATAAGAAGATGTCAAAAAATTGTACTTAGAGACTATAAGAGGAAGAAAAAAAGGAAGGCCTAAAAGAAATAGGGAAGGTGATCAAGAATGCTAATCTTTGTTGAAACTTACAGAGGACGTGTCCCTTGATAGAAAACTTTAGCTTACAAGGATACGGATAAATGATCTCACACAGAGAGATTATTGTTGTTCTCATAGGTCTTTTAAACATTTTCCTTCAAGTCTTATGTATTGTATTTAGCCTAAATATTTAATATCTAGTACTTCCCTTTTAGTTATTTGCTTAAACATTTCCTTACTTAACCTAAATATTTTCTTATATTGACTTGTTTGACTGTTTTATTTACTTGTCTTCTTACTTGTGTATATTTATTTACTTATTTTATCCTTTATCTTTTACTCTTTGCTTTGTTCTATTTTTATTGTATTACTTTTTATTATATTTTATTTATTTATTATTTTATGTCTATTTTATTTTTATTTTTAATTATTTTAATATTTATATTTTTGTTTCTTTCTTTATATAGGTCTTACAAAAATAATCTCTTTATCAGTTAGGGGTAAGATTGCGTATTATTGGACCTCTCTAGATCCCATGTATAATGAGACTTTCTTTGAGTTCTTGTTGTGGTTATTACTTACTTCAGTATATTACAATATGTAGTATTCACCATGAAATAATGATATAAACAAATTCCATAATGGTCCACAATTATATCCTATGGATTTCAATATTAAAATATCCAAACATAAATGTGTACACTACTATAAAATAGGAAATTATTAATGCATAATTAAAAACACTTAAATTAGTTCAAAATGCTATTATCATCATAAACAAATTTCTTTTGGAGATACAACTAAGACTTATCTATATATGTGTTTCTTAAACGCCTTTGATTGTAACCTCTTAGTTAACAGATCTGATATCATCAAATAGTACTAATATTAATAGACACTCTTTATTTTTTAACTTCTTTATTAACAGCAAAATACTTTAAAGCATGTAGTTCTCATTCCTTACAGGTACCTTAAAATTTTTTAATAACTTTTCAATGAACTATTTCAAGATTAATTTGGTATCCACTAACATTTCGACCATAAAACTAATATCCAATCTTGTATAGGTTTGTAGATATATTAAATTTCCTACAATTAAAGCATAAAGAATTTATCTTTTTTCGTTAATTATTATGCTTTGAACATTACATAAAACTAAGTTTGTCTTTTTTCTGAATATGAATAATTCATGTTGAACATATTTCCATATCAAATCTCTATAAAACTTTTTCAATATATAAACTTTTGAGACAGTCCTAACAATATTTGTGATCTATTACAAAAAATTTCAATACCAAGTCCCAACAATCTTTGTGATCTATTATAAAAAAATTCGAATCCAATTACATAGGAACCACTCCCAAATCTTTTATTTTAAAATTATTAAAAAGAAAATCTTTAATAAAAATCATTATCTATAAGTAAGATATCATCAACTTATAAAACTGAGAAAAAAAACTTACTTATACTAATCTTTTGGTATATATACCAATTAACAATGATTTCTTGAAAATCAAAAGACATTATAGTATTATTGAAGAGACCATTGTTGAGAAGCTTATTTAAGCCTATATATTGAATTCTTAAGTTTGTATACTATTAGACCTTTTGTTTAGAAACCTTTGCATTGGTCCATAAATATTTCCTTTTTAAGATCCATATTAAAATGTTTTCACATCTATTTGGTGTAACTCTAAATCATATTAGACCGCCAATGCCAGTATATTCCTTAATGATTCTTTCATACCTCTTTATAATCAACAACTCCTTTCTAATTATAATCCTTGGCAATGAGTCTAGCCTTATATCATTTAACATTGTCAATTGATTTGCGTTTGATTTTGAAAACCCATTTACACCTAATTTTCTTAGAATAATTTAATAATCAAGCAAGATCTTGACCTTTGTTATCTTTCATGATTTTAATATACTTTTCAGACCCCCTATATATGTTATGAATTATAAAAATGAAACTTAATTAATTATAATATCAACACCTAACTTTTGTAAACAAACCACATAATCATTTGTAATGGTTTAACTTTTTTTTCTCTTTAGGATCTTCTCAAAGGTATTATTTCTCATGGTTTATGTACAATAAGTGGTAGTGAGTTAATTCCTAGCAGGTGTGATTCGTCACTCAAATATTTTTAATATTTTTTAAATTTTTTATTAATTATAAAAACAATATTTGAAATGACTATGGATAAAGAAGCCTTTATAGATAAAGGCACATTTACCCTTACTTCCCAGATACTTATATTTTATCATTCATTACTATTACTTACTTCATCTTTCTTAATGAATCTAATATTTTCATTTTTCACAATTTTATGATTTAAATAATAAAACATAAATCCTTTATTTCTGTGGGCAATTTATAAAGTAACTACTAATCGTTTGATAATATAATTTTATTTCATGTAAATTATAGATCCTTGACTCTATTAGGCAACTCTAAATATATAAATGTCTCAAACTTGGTCTCTTCTACCCCTCATTTAAAAAGAGTTTTTGGAACTACTTTACTAGGGAACCTATTCAATAAATACATAGTAGTTTTAAGGGTATACATCCATAAAGATCTAAGTAATAAAGAGTTTCATATCATACTCCTAGCAATATCCATCAATGTCCTACTACACCTCTTTGTCATACTACGTTGTTGAGGTGTGCCTGGTATAATATATTGGGCATATATTTTATATCTTTCAAAGAACTTTGCAAATGGATTTGAACATTGTCTTGACTCATCATATTTCTTATAATATTCACCCCTTTATCATATTTTACAATGTTCATATTTTTGTTTAATTGTCTTTTAACCTTAGTTTTGTATACCTAAAAAAATACACTATTTGAGATTTTTTCTTAGGCCAATAGACAAAATCATATTGTGAGAAATCATCAATAAAGGTAATAAAATATTTTTTCTGCCAAAAGATATAACATAAAAAGGTCCACAACTATCAATATGCATAATCTTAAAAAGTTGAGTGTTTCTTATGATTCCCTTTTTTTAATTATATTTGGTTTATGTTCCTTTTGTTGCAATCCACGCATATTCCTAGGTTAGTAAAATAGAGATTAAAAGAATCTCAATCTTTACCAATCTTTCTAACTTTTTTCTTACTATAAGACCCAAACTTTTATACTATACCTAAGCAAATTATTTATCGAATATATTATGTCTAATTCCAACAATACCGTGAATAATAAGCAAATACTTAATAAATTGATATTCAAGTTTTTATATAAACCCTTAGTAAGCGTAACAAAAGTAATAAATATATGGTTCTTAAGTAAATAAAAATACTTTTATTCATAATATTCTTTAAAAACATAAATCAAGTTCCTAGAAGTTGAAGATACATCAAGAGTTTCCAAAAGATCTAGCAAATGTCCAAAACTCAAGATTAAAAGATAAGTCCTTACACCTTTAACTAGAGCCTTCATATGATGTCCTATAAAGAGAAAATTCTCATTTGGGTTCATAATTTGGATTGTAAGAAATTCCCACTTCATACTAGAAACACTAACAGTAATACTAGTATTGAGCCATCAAGAATTAAGAGAAATTTTGGTCTGGTTGTCAAAGCCCCCAAAATAATTTTGATTATCAAAATTTTTGTAGTAGTCGTGAAATCAGGTCGAATTCCTAGAGAACTAAACACTAGCTTCTTAATTTCATTTAATAAAAGTAAATGGGGGATTTTTTATTAAATAACTGATTAGCTAAAATTAATTCGAAAACAAATTAAGTCAACTGAATTTAAATATGGAATTTTTTTAAATTAATTGGTTCAAACTTAGCATCCAAACTAAAACTTATCATCCATTGATTGGATGTGATAACATTCCATATCAAATAAATGATAGCAATAAGCTCCGTAAAAAAGACTAAACCCTAAATTAAATAATCAAGATAGCTGCAACTATTCAATTTAGCTTTCTTGTTTATCATAAGTTAAATATGGAAATTCATAAATAACATATTTGCTACTTGTACTAATCTTTCATGACAATTACGGATCATTGAATTCCTAGATAGTGATAGAATAATCAATATTAAATTAAATTATCAAATTAATCGAATATGAATCATTAATGAAATATGAAAACTCAAAACAAGAAATACTTGAATTAAAACATGAAATAAAAGTTTGGAACACAAAACCTCACAAGGTTACAACTAGAGTTCGAATCCCCTTGAATCAGAATGATTTAGTTTAGCCACACATGACTTTTTCTCCAATAACAAAAATAGAAGAAAGATAAAGAATTGCTAAAAAAGTCAGAAGAGAGAAACTTTTTCTGTTGTGAGGAATGTCCCATTTATAGGGTTTTCTAATCTAATCCTAATCTAACTCTAACTTGTAAAGATGCCTATCTAAAACGAATTCAAATTCCTACATAATAAGAATAAGGCGAAGTCTTATTGTCAAACTTCAACTCTTCAAGTGATCCATTTTATCCATTGTAGCAATCTTTCCACTTCATCCAAAATTTTGTAATTATTGCCAATAATGTCCCAATTTCATGCAATCTTTACTCTTCATCTACTAAAACAAAACAAACATTAATTTTAATATTTAAGCACAAAAATAAATTCAAAACAAAGGAGATAATATCAAATAATACATCAAGATGAGATCTTATCAAATTTTCCCACACCGGACTCATGCTTGTCTTCAAGCATACATCAATTCAATACATTAATCATCTTCATAACAACCTCTCATCTCCTTTCATGTTATCCAGAAATTTCCAAAAGCTAATTCACATTTAAGAGTTAAGATAAAATAACGATGAAAAGAATAAGCACTCATAGAACACATTGTTGAAACATAGTATCTCATATATTCCATCAAAATCAAATGAAACACTTGATACCCTCGCAAGGATTTCACTCTATACACTCAAAGTATTTAGGGTTCATTAAGCTCTCAAATCAAAACATAGCAAGTTATTTCCATAAGCTTGCTAAAGAATCATATCTCCACCACAAAACAAAATGAACCTAATGTACAAATCAAAAGGATTTTCTAAGGGTTGTAACATGGCTTAGTTAAGTTATGACAAAAAGAAGCTTTTTGGATAAATAAATTGAAGGAAACCATAAAAACTTATCCACACAAGTTTTAACTTAAATTAATCCAAAATTCAATTGATTCAAACAATATCTCTTTCAATCACTTTTTCTTTCTTTTCTTTCTTTTCTTCCTTTTCTTCTCCTTTTTTTTAAGAACAATAACAAAGAGGAGTTTTTTTTTGTTTTTTGTTTTACCTCTCCCCCATTCTATACCAAAACAATGCAACTTGAATCTTCTAATTTACTTTCACGCAAATAGCCAAAATCTAATGCAAATAAGCTCAATACAATTCCTTCAATTTAAAGGTTCAAAATTATTAAGGATATCAACAACAAAAAGGATAATTTGGCTTGTAACAAGGTTATTATGCAAGAAAGGAAAGGCTAAGGCTCAAATTGGTTTTCTAAAGATAAAATGTAAGGTAGGCTTATTTAGGTGAAAAATGGTTATCATAAATACCCTCATCATCTTTATACACAAATTCATTAAAAATATGGTCTCAGCACATATTCAAAAAAAGTTCTAGCATAAACAAGCTATGTTTGATAACACACAACAAATAAACAGTGGTAACACTAGTAGCTATAAGAAGGAACAAGACGATGGCTCTGCCAATTCTTAGTCAACTGTGGATGTTACTGCATGAGTGGAGGACTGGTTTGGCTGGTGGAGTGCGCTGTGCGCGTCCAAAGGTGACATGACTGAAGTGTTTCTGCTCATGCTTGGGTTGGTGTTGTGTGGGTAAAATGTGGTTGTTACTCGATGGATTGCATCTGACGTTGTTGGTGAAGCTACGTGCAGTCTGCGTCTTTGACTGCTGGAGGAGATGAAACTAAAGATTGCTTGGGTTGGTGGTGTGTTATTGATGGCTGCGTGGGTATGGCTTAGCTTGTAGTGGAGCTACCGTGGACACATCCCAAGTCCATTGGAGCTGCTGGTGGCGCGTTGGGTGGCTTGCAGTCTACGTGGGTGGAGGGCTACGATTTGCTTATAATTTTGCTGCAAAGAGGAAACAAACAGATGAAGGTTTTTTTGTTAATAAGTAAATAAAAAAATCGTTAAAGTAAAAAATATTTAAGTAAATAAATAAATTAAATAATTAAATGAGAGATTAAAAATTTTAAGTTTCTTTTTTTTAGAAAACTAAATAATATGAGGCGAGATCTCGCCTTATGTAATTTAGTGTGAGATCTCACCTTATGAGATTTGGTAGACTGGAATTTAAGGTCTTTACTCCAGAACACTAAATTACATAAGGCAAGATCTCACCTTATAATATTTAATAGTCTGAAATTTTAAGATCTCCCCTCTCTTTTTTTAAGCTAATAAATTTATGTTACCAAAACAAACAAAAGCATCAAACAAAATAAAGTAAAAATATCATATTTTGGGTTGCCTCACAAAAAGTGCACTTGTTTAATGTCATTATGCTCGACGTGGCCAGTTCTTGCCAAACTTCTATATATTGCAATTAGGGATGACAATGGGTACGGTTCGGTTCGGGTATTACTATACCCATATCCATATCCATTTTTTATGACTCAATCTATTGTCCATTTAAAATCCATCAATTTTTACAATTTACTACCCATATCCAAATCTGTTGGGTTGTTTAGGTTTTTGGATATCCATTGGGTTATATAGCACATAAAAATATAACTTCTAAATAGAAAATATAAAGAACAGATTTTTGTGAACGGTCCAAATCAAAATTACTTTAATAATAAGTCAAGATTTTGATTTGTGTCTTAAAAAATCATAAAATTGGAATAATAAAAATCGTAATGTCTAGTGCAAAAATAACATATATTTTTCACAATCAAGAACTGGAACAAAGACAAAAATATTCATAGCTTCAAAATGTCTTTGCGTGAACTCCACAGCATTCAAAACTCCATCTCCATATCATTTGCATTATTAACATCCTATAAGAAAATAAAATATGTTAACAAATAGAGTCAAATTATAAGTTAATTTAATATTTTAAGTAAAAATGAA
>JANIIA010000005.1:65232454-65262033 GCA_027478495.1 Erythroxylum alaternifolium
GATTTAAAAAATTATTAAAATTGGAAAATTATGTATTTAAATTTATTTTCGGATAAAAAACAAATAATAAGGATTCTACGACGTTATAAAACATCGGCTATAAAACGTCGCAGAATATTAACAATTCTGTGACGTTTATAAAACATCATTGAACATTAATAATTCCATGACGTTTATGAAACGTCACAAAATATTAATAATTCTGCGACGACATATAAAACATCACGGTATATTAACAATTCTGCGACGTTCTTTAAAACGTCGCAGAATAATAATGATTCCACGACGTTTCTTTAAACGTCGCAGAAGCTACCAAACTTCCGTGTGACGATTAAAGAAATGTCGCCGAATCTTATGATTCCATGACGTTTTATATCAACGTCGCAAAAAGTCCAAATTTTTCATGACGTTTTCTTAAACGTCGCCAAATATTTATACATTCCGCGACGTTTCTCTTAAAACATTGCAGAAACCTATTGCCTACTCCACTATCTATGACATTTTTTGTGACATTTTTTAAAATGTCGCAAAAGGAAATCTGCGACGTTTTTTGGAGAATGTGCGACGTTTTAAAAACGTCGCAGATTCTGTAATATTCTTGTAGTGTCATCCCGCTAAATTAAAACATGTAGTTAATTTATCTTTCCTCTTTTATTTCTTTTGTAGACTTTAAGTTTTTTTACATCAATTTTTGTTGTTTTGTCTAAAGTCATGCTTGAAGTAGAATGTGATAATTACTGGTCATAAAAATTTAGATTCTAAAATCTAAGTATTGTTAGAAATCAGTCTTCCTTTCTACTTAACAAGATATTGTCGATATCCTCCATCTCTTATAATATCCTTTATTTCTTCTTTAAGATGTGGAGTTGTTGGAATTCTTACACTTCAATTAGGAGATTGCGTATCATTATGTCTATGATAAATAATTAAGTCTACAACATTAAAGATATTACTTATTTCCATATCGCTTGGTAATACCAAAACATAAGGATTTGCATTTATCTTTTTAATGGTCTTATGAGGTCTAACACTCCGTGAATCAAATTCCTTATATTTCATTATTAGAAATGCTCTGGAAGAATTCTAACCATTACTATATCCCTTTCATTGAATTCCATTAATTGACGATATTAATCAACATGTTTTTTATAAGACAAATTATTGGTTATTATCTTTTGTCGTATCTCATCAAAGATCCATTATATGTCATGCAAAAACTTCAAATTCAACATTTACTCATGTTGTTTATGGTAAAGGAACAAAATCAATATGCTTTCTTAGTTGAACACCTAAAACGATCTCAAAAGGACTCTTACCATTAAACCTATATATAGAAATGTTGAATGCAAATTTTGTTATAAAAAGAATTAGGTCCTAATTTTTCATATTATCTCCAATCGAACATCTTAATAATTAATAAAATATTATTAATTATATACAATTTATTATTAATAATATAAAAATATTATTATTAGGATAAGGAGAAATAATATAAAATATTATTAATTATATACAATTTTTATGGACCGTAATAAATGAGTCTAGGAAAAAAGGGATTAGGGTTAGAAGAAATAATTGGTATTAAGAAAAATTAGTAAGAGTATATTAGGTAGTATATATTTATTAGTTTACGTTCCATCCTAAATTTTCCAAATCGAAAGTTTCTTATTTTCACTATTTAGGATGGAATGGAACATAACATGAAACTCTCCGCTTCAATCTTATTCCGTTCTATTCCATTATAAAACCCTCAACCAATCGATAGAAGTGTGTTACATTCCATCCCGTTCCATTACCAACCCTCAACTAAACAGGGCCTAAATGAAAATTATAAAAGGCTGTCAAGGGTCATCTTGCTTCACAGTTGCATTTTATTATTAATTTTATTTAGTACTCTTAACATATTTTCAATTTTTTGTTTTTTGGGTTTAACTAGCTTTAGTGAGCGTATTAGGCGCACTTGCTTTAACGGCTGAAAATTAAATTACTTTTACGTCTTAAAATGAAAAGTAGCCACTAGGGAGCAGAATTCAGTATCCGTTTTCTGTATACAAATAAGAAAATGCCTGTAACTAATTTAGAGGAAAAGCAAGAGCCTTCTTTTGATTTCTTTATTCCTTGGCAATAACTCCTTTAAATTCGCTGCACCATATCCTGTGTAATTGAATTAACTAGCAGATTTTAAAATCTAGCTGCCAGTCAACCATCTTGTTATGGAAAATCAAAGAAACTGAATTAGAATCCGACAGTGGTGTATGGTAAGCATCTTTTGGTTCAATGTCCATGGTAGAGGGACGTGCGTCTTCTTCCAAAAGTAGGCATGGTAATAGATATGGTTCGGTTCAGGTATTACTCTACCCATATCTATATCTATTTTTTATGACTCAATATATTATTCATTTAAAATTCATCAGTTTTTACCATTTACTACCCATATCCAAATTCATTGGATTGTTTGAGCTTTTAGATATCCATCGGGTCGTATAATACATAAAATATAATTTCTACATAGAAAATATAAAGAGCACATTTTTGCGAACGCTCCAAATCAAAATTACTTTAATAATAATAAGTCAAGATTTTGATTTGTATGTCTTAAAAAACTATAAAATTGGAATAATAAAAATCATATTGTCTAGTGTAAAAACAACATATATTTTTCACAATCAAGAACTGAAACAAAGACAGAAATATCCAAAACT
This sequence comes from Erythroxylum alaternifolium, assembly GCA_027478495.1. Taxonomy (NCBI): domain Eukaryota; kingdom Viridiplantae; phylum Streptophyta; class Magnoliopsida; order Malpighiales; family Erythroxylaceae; genus Erythroxylum; species Erythroxylum alaternifolium. The sequence goes on from JANIIA010000005.1 coordinate 65,235,157, forward strand.
TCAAAATGTCTTTACGTGAACTCCACATCATTCAAAACTCTATCTCCATATCATTTGCATTATTATCATCCTATAAGAAAATAAAATATGTTGACAAATATAGTCAAATTATAAGTTAATTTAATATTTTAAGTAAAAATGGATAAATGATGAGAAATAAAATGAATTACCAAATCAAGCACTTCACCCGATTCCTCTTCACTTGCATCAGCATCATCAAAGATTGAAGCAATTGCATATGAACTTTGTAAAGCAGAATCTGTAAGGAAGATTCAATACGAAAATTGCACAGGTAAGAAGTTTCAAATACAAATGTTGCAAATATTAATAAGGAAATACATATTACTTGAATAATCTCCAAGCATCCAATTTTGCAAGCACATCAATGCTTCAACAGGACTAGTATGAAGTCTTGAGCGATGTGGACTAAGAACCCTACCACCCATGCTTAATGCACTTTCTGAAGCAACTGTAGAAACAAGTATTGATAAAATATCTCGGGCAATCATCCTCAGTGTTGGATACTTGAATTCTTTCTTCCAGTAAGCCAAAATGTCAAAATAGTTATTTTCAAGCATTATATCTTCCTCCAAATAATGGTCCAGTTCAGATCTTAAGTTTACCCTTCTTTTCTTTGATCTCTTATACATGGAAAAATTGTCGCTATCTCCACAATCTGCTTGATGTTTTTTGAGATGGGTAGCCTCACATGAAGACAATAAAATAACTAAATTAGTACATGTTGTAGAGTTCCCTATGTCCATAGCATTTTTGTCTTAATATTCTAACAATAGTTGATAAAGCAAGCTCTTCACCCTCTTAATCTCAATATTAGCTTTACTTCCATAAATGTCACTAAAATAGAACTCAATGCAATTTATCTTATTTCTTAGGTCCAAAACAGAAGCAATAGCTAGTATTCCATTCACATGAAATCAATATTCATCATACTTTTCAACCATATTTAGTGCCATAGTTCTAACAATATCACAATCAGACGACATCCACTTAAATAACTTCAACTTTATTTCACAAACATGTCAAAAAAACAAGTTTGCAGTGGGGTATTTTCTACCAAAAAAAGCTTTGTTACCTTGTAAAATACTCTCAATTTGACACAAATAATGTTTGCCGACTTCTAATCTTCATTACTAGGCAAAGTAAACTTAACTCGATTATTCAAATGTTCCAACCTCTTGAAAACACCTTCATATGGCAAAGTTGTCACAAACATCAAATAAGTAGAATTCCACCTTGTCTTACAATCAAGAATTAACTTTTTAGAAGATGAAACTTTCAAAAACTTGGCTGCATCCTCAAACTTCTCTATCCTTTTAGGAGTTAATGCCCAAAATAAAATACAATCACGATTTCTTTCTAACCCTTCACCCATGAAATCCAAACCATCCTTGACAATCAAGTTTAATATATGAGCGCTACATCGCATACGTAAAAATTTTCCATTTAATATAAGAGAACTGGCATCAAGCTTCTCATGTAGAAGGTTCATCATTACGTCATTTGTTTTACAATTATCCACAACCATAAAAGAAATCTTAGTTTCTAGGCTAAACTCATATAAACACTCCTCTAAAAACTTCAATAGAGTTTCCTTTATATGTGGGCATGGCACAAATATAAACCTATAAAATAAAATGATAAAAAATTTATTACAATTTAAATACAGAACACAGAATGGTTATCTAAGTAATTAATATTTAGCATGTATAAAGGAACTAATTATTAAACATGCATATTACTATATTTATATATGATGACCAAGATAAAGATTAAGCAAAGTATTTGCTTATAACATCTTAACAAAACTTGATATTGTCAATAAGGAAGGAAACGTGTTAAATCTAAGAAAATTAATTACCTTAGAATTTGATTTCTTATAACCCAATCCCCATCAATGAAGTGTCCGGTCATAACCATGTATCCTTTCTTTTGGTTGGAAGCTGTCCATATGTCTGTAGTGATAGCAATCCCAGACCCATGATCCTCCAACATTTTTTCAAGCTTGATTTTTCACTTAGAAACATTTTTAGCATATCATTTCTCAATGTATTACGAGATATCATCCTCAATTCATTGTTTAAACTCACTACAAACCTTCTGAAACCAATGTGATCAACCATAGACAAAGGATACTCATGCATTACAATCATATTAACTAACTCTCTTTTTAAGAATTCTTGGCTAAATTTGTAGCTTTGCAATGTTTTTTTCCCATCAAACTTAGTCCCACTCCCAATTAATAATTTTTTTTGGCCTCCAACAAACCTTAAACGTTTCTTTGGACAATACTTGATCAAATGCTCACGCAGATGCGAAGTCCCGTTCGTATCTTTAGCAGAAAGCTTCCCTTTGCAATGCTTACACTCAGCCTTGTCAACACCTTTCATAGTCACCAAAGTAAACTCTAGCCAGAGAAGAGAAGGTAAACTTCTTACTTTTAGTTGCACCACGATCACCAGGGTCTATAGCTGCAAGCTCCTCTTCGTCATGAGGTGGACTAGAGAATTTCTTTGCTGTATGATTCTCAACTCCTTTATTAATGATCTCTTGATGATTCTCATATATTATCTCTTTTAACTTATAAGTCGCAAAGAAAACAACCTAAAAATTTAACTTAGTAAATGATTAGTTGTCTAGGGCCAACTTTGACAAATAAAAGTCAAATAAAATAAAATCATTATTTCAATTTTCACCTTATCCCTTACATTTTATAAGATTAATATATTTTTGATTGATTGCTATTATTCTCTAATAAACAATTTTAATTTTTCAATTAGGAATAAGGTAGTGAACAAGCATTGAAAATCAATCACATTACATGATGTTCCCAATACCACAAAATGTGTACAACGAAGATTTCAGTAGCAAGCATGCAGAACATTGATATTTATTTATATGACTACATTATAAATTCAAAGTCACTAAAGATCATCATGCTATGGTAAGTGGACATTTTAGAATTATTTTCCTAATAATGAGATAAGTAGACGACAAAGAAGCAAAAAATGAAAAGGAGAGGCGATGTGTATACCTAGCACTTGGAACTCGACAAGGTTTTTGGCTATTACACACACTGAACTTGAACTTGGATTTTCGACAAATGTGTCCACACAATAACGTGGGTTTTTAGCTATTACACACACTGAACTTGACTTGGATATATGGTGATTGGTAAGATACGTGGGTTTTGGCTATTACCACAGACGTGTCCACATTATGTTGCAGAGAAAACGGTAGAGTCGTAGAATTAGAAAATGACGGAGTTGCAAAGATAAAAAGTTACAGAGATAACGACTTGTTCTGTCAGAGTTGCAGAGATAATTGACTTAATAGCATAGGGCAGAGTTGCAGAGATAAAGATTAAAGAGTAATAAACTAATCAACTTAGCTGTTAAGAGTATGTCGATGATAGCATAGGGCACACCAAACGGTTTGTTTGAAAACGTGAAGGAATTAATTAAAATAATGCTTTGATTTTAAAGCCATTAATTTTTTTATAAAATATTAATATTTTATTATATTTAACTATAAATATTCAAGAAAAAAATAGAAAAATAGAGTTCATAAAAAATGGGTCTGGTAAGGGTATCCATTGGTTCAGGTTATCGCTAGACCCATATCCAAATCCATATCTACATCCATTTTTAAGCATCCATTTAAAATCTATTTTTTAGCCTCCATGTCCACTTTTTCAGGTTGGGTGGTGCAGATATTAATCGGGTTGAAAACCCACTTTCATCCTTAATTGTAATTTTATACTCCTTTAGTAGTGCTATTAACCTTTCCTCTTGCTCTATAGTCAATCTTTTTGAAATGATTGTAGGTAATGACTTTCCATCACCTAAATAGATGTACTTTAATCGATTAGGTAACACCTTCAATTCTATCTTCGGAGCCTGTAAAACAAAAGGCAATATTTTCTTATGAGTTATAGTAAATTCATCATTCAAAGGTTTCGAATCTAATAGCATTGCTGACAATAATTCTACAACTTCACAAGTTTCATCAACTTGGTCATTCACTTCCGATTTAGCCTTAAACTCCAACTCATTTTCAACACTTTCTTCTTTAAACATATCTTACACAAATGAATCCGAAATATCCATATAATAAACGGATTGAAAATCATTAGGGTACTTCATTGCTTCAGAAATATTAAATTTTACTATCTCTCCATCAAACTCTAAGGAAAGAGTACCCTTATGCACATCGATTATCTTTTTAACCGTCTTCATAAATGGCCTACCTAACAAAACTAAAGTTGAATGTTCAACACTATCTTTATCCGTTTTCAAGATGTAAAAATACACTGAAAATACCAAACCGTTAGCTTGGACTAAAACATCCTCAATCACTCCAATAGGATGCACATACGGATGATCATCTAGTTGGATAATTATATTAGTTTCTTGCAAAGAATTCATATTTAAAACTCGATAAATTGAGTATGACATGACGTTAATGGATACACCTAAGTCTAGCATGGGATGCTTAATTTTCTTATTACTAATAACACATGGAAGTGTAAACATACCTAGATCTTTATATTTTCTGGTAATTTCCTATTTATTATAGCTGATACATTCTTACCCACAATTACTCTCTCCTTGTCCTTCAGCTTCCTTTTATTTGTGCACAGTTTCTTCAAGAATTTTGTATAGTTCGGAACTTGCTTAATGGCTTTAAGAAGTGTTATATTGATTTCAACCTTTTTAAAAGTTTCTAGGATCTCTCTTTCATGCTCGTGTGCTTTTGGTTTAGCCAACTTGCTAGAAAAAGGAGGTACATATGCATTAATTAATATCGATGAAGATAAATCATTTATTACCTTTATTGAGTCTTGAATTGGAAGTTCTTCCTTCTTTTCTCCATCATCGTGCTTTCCTACCTCCATTGGTAAAGAAGTTACATACAGAATTTCCTTACCAGTTCTCAAAGTCATTGTACTCACATTCTCCCTAGGATTCACCACTGTTTGAGAAGGTAATTTTCCTGATGCTCGCACTTCTAATTTACTTATAGAGGTTACTAATTGAGTCATCTAATTTCCTAAGTTTTGAAGGCTTACCTTTATTTCCTGTTGAAACTGTTGAGTGTTAATAGCAATGCGTTAACAATTTCATCTAAAGACATACCTGATTTTGAAGATTAAGGTTGGGCGTATATAGAGGCTTGAGGTTGTCTATTAAAATTGTGAGGTTGATATCTTTGTTGCCCTCCTTGACTTCCATAGCTCAAGTTTGGATGATCTCTCTATCATGAATTATAATGATTGGAATATGGGTTATATTTTCTTTAAAGTTGGCCAAGAAATCCCCCTATCGCATTAGCTTCTCGAAGAGAGTCTTGTTGCAATATAGGGAACATATATATAGGATGTCTAGAAAACGAGCATATTCCACACACTCTTACCGATTACAATTAATCTACAACCATTTGACAAACTAGAGCAGTTAAATCAGAAATTTTATCCTCAAGATGCTTGTTACTTACCTCATTCACACGCTTAATAGCTCAATCCATCCTTGTCCCAAACTGTTAAGAATTTTTGGTCATAATTGTTATCAACTGTCTAGCTGCCTCAGGTGGTTTGTTTACCAGAGCTCCTCCACTAGCTGCATCAACCATACTTCGATCCATTAGCAATAATCCTTCATAAAAGTATTGAATCATAAGTTAACCGGGAATTTGATGATGTAGACAGTTGGCATCTAGCTCCTTAAACCTTTCCCAATATCCATATAATGTTTCTCTTATAATTTGTCTTATCCCGCATATCTTATTTCTGATATTCACTACTCTTAATGCAAGAAAGAGCTCCTCCATAAACATTCCTTTCATCCCGTTCCATATTGTTACTGAGTTGGGTGGAAGATAATATAGCCAATCTTTTACCTTATATGTAAATTGAATCAATAAAGGTTCTTGATTCAAATTTAGTGTCGTTAACTCCCTCAACATTCTAGGGTTGAGATTTGTCATTTGTTCTTCTGCTTCTTGAAAATTAGAGTCTTCACCAATCGTTAGATCTACTTCAACTTTCATGTATGAAGGTGAATGATTGCTTCCTTGCTTAGGTCTTTTTTCTCAAATGATGAATTGTCTTCTCAATTTCTGGATTATATTGTAATTTACCTGTCTGAGAAGCACGAGTCATACAAGACAAGAGGTTAGTTGTAATTGTAAAATAAAAATGCAAAGAAACTAATAAACTTAAAATATTTCCCCAGCAACGATGCCAAATTTTGGTCGGCTTGTTGAAGCCTCTAAAAAAATTCTAATTCTCTAAATTTTTGTCATAGTTGTGGAACTAGGTCAAATCCCAAGAAAACTAAAACTTGCTTCTTAATTTCAATTAATAAAAGTAAATGGGGGGTTTTTTGATTAAATAACTGATTAACTAAAATTAATTCAAAAAAATTAAGTCAACTGAATTAAATATGAGAAAGTCAAGATTCCAAACTCCAATTCAAGGGAAAGATCTCATATAATTGTAATATATATCATTTGTTTAAAGATAATATTTTCACAATTCAAGTAATAAGTCTGAAACATATTAGGATAGCCGTAATAAGTATCAAAATTTTCTAAATTATTTGGTTCAAACCCAGCACCCAAACCGAAACTTATCATACATTGACTAGGTGTGCTAACACTCCATATCGAATAAATGATAGCAATAAGCTCTATGAAAAAGACTAAACCCTAAATTAAATAATCAAAATAGCTGCAACTATTCAATTTAGTTTTCTTGTTTATCATAAGTTAAATATAGAAATTCATAAATAACCTATTTCCTACTTGTATCAATCCTTCATGACAATTACGGATCATTGAATTCCTGCATAGCGATAGAATAATTAATATCAAAATTAATTGTCAAATTAATTGAATATTAATCATTGATGAAATAAGAAAACTTAAAACAAGAAATATTTGAATTAAAACATGAACAAAAGTTTAGAACACAAAACCTCACAAGGTTACAACAAGAGTTTCGAATCCCCTTGAATCAGAATGATTTAGTTTAGCCACACATGGTTTTTGCTCCAATAACAAAAATAAAAGAAAGATAAAGAATTGCTAAAAACTTAAGAAGAGATAAATCTTTTTTTGTTGTGAAGAATGTCCCTTTTATAGGATTTTCTAATCTAATCCTAATCTAGCTCTACCTTGTAAAGATGTCTATCTAAAATGAATTCAAATTCCTACATGATAAGGATAAGTTGAAGTCTTCTGGTCAAACTTCAACTCTTCAAGTGATCAATTTTATCCATTGCAGCAATCTTTCCCTTTCATCCAAAATTTTGTAATTATCGCCAATAATGGTCCAATTTAATGTAATATGTACTCTTCATCTACTAAAATAAAACAAACATTAATTTTAATATTTAAGCATAAAAATATATTCAAAACAAAGGAGATAATATCAAATAATACATCAAGATGATATCTTATCAAATTTCACATAAGTTTTATTTGAAACATACAAAAATATAACATTTACCTTTCTTTTCAAACTAAACTTACATTTTAAGAAATCTTTCTACTAGTGTCTAACTTCCTTGTAAAATTTACATTTATTTACCCTTTATTCCTTTTGATTCACCTATGTAGTATTAACATGTGAATTATTTTTCTTAAACTTATTAGCTTTTCCTTCCAATCATTTTCTAGCTTTTTAATGTTTTATGTTGATAAAATGAATCCCTTGTTTTCTTAAGTCTTGCTTCCTCTTGAGTAAGCTTAATAGATAATTCATTAACATCCTACCTTTTCTTCACAAAGTTATGATTAACTTGAAAAGGTATATACTCAAGAGACAGTGAATTAAAAATAAATTGTATCGTAAGAGAGTCATCCATTGTCATTCTCATTACCATCAGCATTGTTGCAATGTTATTCATCTTAATAATATGACCACGTATACTTTTTAACCTAATATACTTTATAGTCATACGTTTTTCTACTTTATAGTCATACGTTTTTCTATATGGATACCAATAAGTGGCATGTCTACAAAATGAAAATATATTATACATACTTCAAGTAGTCTCTTACACTTTCAACTTTTGGAATAGTTGTCTCAATGTTAACGACAATAATTGTCTGTATAAGCATCATACTTAATATTTTAGAACATTATCATACCTTATGGTATGAATTCTCTCCTTCACTACTCGTATCCATAAACGCAAAGGGTTGATCCTCTAATAGTGCCAAGTCAAGTTTCAAAAATACCTAAGTAAAAATTGACTTGTTCACTCTTTTCAATGAAACTCAAACCATGAAAAATAGTAACGTATAAAGCTTATGAATAAAGAAAAAAATTTAAGTTATACGTAAATGCTCATATTATAAATAATGTCATTTGAGAATTCAAAATAAAAAATTAAAAGTACATTATAGTTCCTGTATAAGTTGATAGTACAATACACAGTCACAATTTAAATACAAATTACAATAAGTTATAAATAAATAAATATTCTTAATCAAACACATAGTTATTCTTTAGATATGCAAATATATTTAACTAAAAAATATCAATTCTCAAATTGTGTTTTCTCTCTTATGTAATAACTTAATTCAAATTTAGGTGAATCATATGGCTATCAAATAGTAAAGAACAACTTATCACTTGCTTTACTCATAGGCATTTCACTAAATGATATGGAAAATGTCATTTTTTATTTATTTATACATGTCATCATCATAGTTTGGCCATTTTGATAACTGACAAATGATAAATACAAAATTTATACATAAATAATAAATCTTGCTTTAATATTATTTATTTACAAAACAATAATGTAAAAACTTGATAAATACAATAAAAAATATTGTCCCTAGATGTCAAATTTCTTATTTCATGAATTACTAAATTACTAAAAAATATTTATAAAATTTTCTCATATAATTTCATCCATGTTTAAAGGGTGAACCATATAGTTTAGTTTGCAAATACATTAAATGTAAATGAAAATTTACCCAAAATTCTTAAGCAAAATTAGAAATTTACGATGAATGTTAGCTTTTGAAATTCAATGTGAAATATTAGCTATAATAGAATTTTTAATTCATTATGAGTGACAAAACTATACATTTATAAGTAGGAACAAAGTTATAAATTTACAAGCTGGAGTAAAGTTGTAAATACTAAGAAGTGGCAAAATTGTAAATATTCAATAAAGTCAAAATTTTAATTATTCTACAGTGGAAAATTTTTAAAACTCAATAGATGTAAAGTTATAAATATGTAGGCTCAGGATAACTTATAATTATTCAAGAAAGGGCAGAACTATAATTTTATAAAAATTATCTTTAACCTTCATAACTTGACCCAATGAGAAAAGTCATTTATTAAGTAGATTCTATGATTTAGAGGGGCTTTGCTCCATTTTTCAAAAACCAAGAGATTTATGTCATCAATTTGAAAAAAAATATATCCATAAAAGAGATAAAAACAAGAAGCTTTTGTAATAATAGTACTGTTAGATCCTTGACTTTTTGTTTGGTTGTTACTTTCACTTCACACTTCTTTGGAAGTGACCTAAGCAAATTTCTTACCATTTTAATATTAGTATAGGTCTTTTCAAGACCTTCGAGACCATCAATAATATCAATAAACCTAATATGCATAACACAAATGCATTTATCATGTTTCATTTGGAATAATTCATATTGGTAAGTTAGTATGCTAACTTTGCTTTCTTTAACTTAATTTGTTCCTTCATGAGTCAATTCTAGTGTATGCCAAATTTGTGTGTAGTTTCACACATAGATACTTTATTGAATTCATTTATCCTCAATGCACAAAAAAAGGATAACTCTAGTACTTAAAGTGATTAATCTTTTGTCATGGGGATCTCATTCCTCTTTCAACTTGGAGACCTTTTTATTATCTATAATTTTAATGGGAATGTATTGATCACATGAAACAATTTCCTATAAATTGATGTTTTCAATCATCAAGAAAATTTTTATTCTTATTTTCCAATAAAGCTAGTCATTTCCATCAAAGAAATGGGCTCTAATAATATTTTGACCCTCTTGGTTAAAGCATGACAACGATGCTTCTAAATGTGCCATTTTGACCTTTGCTATATGATTTTATTTGAAATGCTAACATACAGACCTGTTATTATACCATTTATTAGTCCCTAATGACACCCAAGAAGAGAGGTGAATTGAGTATATAAAAAATGTTAACAATTTTTCAAATAAAGTACTCAATTAACAACAATCAATATAAATAAGAATACGGCAATTACTTAATGTAAATTAATTAGCCAATTAAATAATAGTTTAAAAAGGATAGGGAAAAGAGAGAATGCAAACTGATTTATAGTGATTAGACAAACAACTCTTACTTACGTCCATTCCCAAGACTGCTATTGGAATTCTTCTATAATTCTTCTTACAAAGCGAAGAGTACCTTTGTACAATCTTTCTCTTCTTATAATCTTCTTCCAAGATGAAGAAGAACCTAATTCCCACTTAGATCACCCCGTAAGGACAACATTCTACATCCTAAAAGAGTATTACAACTAAAAACTCTCTCACTTTATCACTTGATAACTCCAAAACAATTCACTCACACAAATATGATAGCTCAAGCAATTGAAAAATTCTTTGAAATGTGTGTATAAACAGCCAAAACTTTTTTATGCTAAAACTAACGAGAAAACACTTATTTATAGTGTTTTGGGACTCAAAATAGTCGTGGAACCAAGTACTATTATAATGGCTATATTTGATGCAATAGTCGACAATTATAGTATACTGGTCAATTAGTATACATTTACTACATTAGATTCACTAATCGTTAGACACTGGTGGACCAATAACCTATACTAATTGTCCAATATGACAAACTGGTAAACCAATACATCAACTAATGTTACAACAAATTTTCAATACTTCAAATTTAACAATGTTAACTTATATTGGTCGACCACTATCCCATATAGATCGACCAATCTATCCAAAAATATGATTTTAACAACTTCAAGTGCTAAAAAACAATTTGTTTAATCTAAAAATGATTAAAGCAGTTCTCCAAATATTCTCCGAAAATCATTTAAAATATTAAAAGGCTTTATATTAAAATTAAAAGCTCCAATGTGAATATAGAGACCTATGCCCGGTGAGCCTTTTGGATCATCAAATTAAGAAAATGAGCTTACAAATAATAACAATATGTGAAATGACCTTAATAAGTCTTGATCTTATTTTGATCTTCATTTTATCGATTGCAAATCTCAACTTCTCTTTATCAACTTCATACATTATCTTCTTAAGTTTAAGGCTTCATTTTGTTCTAATATTGTTTTTTTTATCAAAATAATAAACATGTTAGTAGTAATTATGCTTTGTTAACATCAAAACATTAATTGGAACATTCCTTGGTTGAAAAGAGATGTTTGGTGTTAGAGAGTGCTTTCACAATTGTTTATGGTTTCACTCTTAATATTCTCATCCTACCTTTGTTAGGAAAGGACAAGGTCTTATCGCAGATAAAATTTTTTATAATTATATGGATGTTAATATTATATTAATCTATAATATTGAGTAATCATTGAACATAGTAATGCATAAATACCAATTACATCGAAGATTTAGTATTTAATATTAGTCATTATTTGTCAAATATCTTATATTTAACATTAAAGTTTCTTAAATTTAACAATTAATCCTAACTTATTAAATTGGCTTTTTTTTCTCTTTAGTAGTTCTTTATTGTGTATTAGGTTCTTAAAATATGCTAATAGTATATATAAATTATAATCTTAAATTATATTTAAGATTAGATAACTTAAATTTGTTTAGTTTGTCTTTAGTTTTATAATTAAATAATATATACATAAATCAAAATTGATGTCTAGCAATATATCATGACCATCTAATTAAGAATGTCATAGTAGTTTTAACTAACTTTTTAATGCATGATTTTTGAATAATTCAACCATTTCATCATATCAATTAGTTATAAAGTATAAAGTTAATATCTAATTTATTTTAATCTAATCATATTAGTTCTCCATTTTTATTAATCAATTCTTTTAGTGACATTTAGAAACTATATTTAAAGTGTCATTCTATCATAGTCAAGAATTTCTCATATCAACTATAATCAAGAATAACTGAATATTCTCCCTAATTATTTCAAGGTGAAGAATCTTATATTAATCATTAAGCTATCTTCATATAATTTATGTCATATCTAAATGACTGCTAATTGAGCTACACTAGACTAAGTCCTAAATAGTATCAAGACATAACAATTTCTGTTATTCAAGTTAAATGGTTACTTACACAATCATCACAATGAACATTTTTATTGACACACAAGTAATGTTCCTTATGAAATTTTCATTTTGAATCAGTTTGATGAACATGTCCTCTAACAAGTACCTACATATTTATTTAAGTACCTCCATGTTTTAGTTTATAAGATTGACTTTTTTTTATAAGGAAGAAATAAAAAAACACATGTTAGTCTTTCCATTATATTAATGTTTAGTCTTAATTGATCAATGAATATGAACGAGTTAGGGATACAACATAAATAAAATATAAATCTTATAATTAAGATCTTATCATAATTTTATGGATAAAAATTTGAAGTTCCCTTATAATTTAGAAACATGAAAACCCTTAATTTCTAAAGATAAAGAGAAAAAATGGAGTCAAAAGATTCTATAAAAATTTCCTTATATTTTTTAATTCTATAAAAATTTCCTTGTATTTTTTTATTTTCTAGAAAACTTATTACTCTTAGACATTGGTTACAAAATAACGATGAAATGCATATGACATTAACTTTACATATGAACCAATCAAAGGTTACTTATATGACTATTCAATCTAACTCTTAAATTTAAATTGAACTAATTAAATCCAACGTCTTTTTTTTCTAAAATATAAAATTTGGATCTGGCATCTGACTCATTAACATCCCTGTATTCCTTCCTACAGAAATAACTTTACACATGTTCTTGAACTTTTTAATACCAAATGGTCGACGAAACACCCTTAAAATTTTGTTAATCCATAATTCCCAATGCATTTCTTCAAACAGTTGGCGTGCATTTTGGGTTTTGACAGTTTTCATTTAAACAGTGCATTGGCGTGCAAGTGGAGAGTCTATGCTTCCCTCCTTTTGCTCGTCTTGTAAGACTCGTTTAGAGGCTTGTTCGGCGTAAGATGCAGGTTATGACAACAGCAACTTGACTTCGTTCAGAAGAAGAATAAAAAGAAGACAAAGTATAGTTTGAGGGACAATTCGTCTTCTCACATTAAAATAAAATTTCCAATTTTTAAAAATTTATAAGTTACATGTGTGATTTTTCTTTAAATTTAAAGGAATAATTTGACGAAAAATGAAATTGAGCAATATTTAATAAATATGTTATTAAAGAGAACAAAAGAACCTTTTTTTAATAAATATGTTATGAAGAAAAAATAAGTTAATTTCATATAAAAATAAAAAAGATTTTTAGACTTTCTTTAGTCCTAAAATACAATTTATAAATATAAGAAAAGAAATTTTAAAATTTAAAATTTAATTAAATTTATAATTATCAATTTCAATATATAATTTCAAGAAACATTTGAAAAAGTTTTAAAGTTTTGCGTTGTAAATTTAAAAGAACAATTTTAAAAATCTCAATACACTTCCCAATAAAGAAAAATTAAAAAAAGATAAAAGTAAAAATAGCTATTAAAATACATAAAAATATTATCCAAAATCAATTTTACTTCTTATAAATATATGTTATTTTTCGTGAGTATTCAAATTTTATTATTAACATTTTCAAAATCAAATTAACTTTAAAAATACATATATAGAGAATATTTATAATAATCTTATTATAAGTATATATATTTAATAAATTCATAATTTTTGAATTTCCTATGAAAAATATTTTTATGTCATTTTTAATTTTTATAAAGCTATTTTTTTATAATATATTTATTTAAAATAATTAAAAAATATATAAATAAACTCATCTTAATTTTACGAAGTCTACTTATTATTCTTTTAAATTAAAATTTTATTTATAATATATAAATCAACTTTGATTAAACATCTATTTAAATTTACTTTGATTTTACAAATGCATTAAGTTGTAAATATATTTAAATGGTAAAAGATTTAAATATATTTTAATTATATAAATTTAGTTATTTAAAATAATCAATATTGAGTTACAAAAAAAAACATAAAATAAAAGAGCTCAGCAGCGCCAGAGTTCATCTTTAAATCAGATGGTCGTGATGAGCCCTACCCATCACAGAAGGCGCATTTGTCGTCACAGCTCCGCACGAATTGCACCAGCCGGGAATCGAACCCGGGTCTGTACCGTGGCAGGGTACTATTCTACCACTAGACCACTGGTGCTTCATGCTTTAGCAATTATAAAAGTAATAAAAATTGCTATCCTAATTAGATTCATAACTCGTGATTGAGCGAAGAAGAAGAAACAGAGTAAAAGTAATATGGAAGGCAATGACAACAAGAAAAGACTTGAGGAGAACACCTCTGCTCCGCAGCTCCCTGTGAATCGCCATGGAAACCTCAAAACTGCTCCCAGCGATGATAACCTCCTCAACATTCTTAACCACATCAAGTCGTCGAAGACCCCTGTAAAGTCTCTATTCCCCCAACTTCTCCCCTCCTCTGCCTCTTTTGTTTTCTTCAGAGACACCAATCAATTCATTTTTGTATCTTGCTTTGCAGGCAGTCATTAACTATGGCGCTTCATGGTGAGCCATATCACACACACGCTCGCACTCTCTTAACTATCTATTTCATTATATGACTTCGTTTCGTGCATGTGAAGTGTTTGATGGTGTGCTTCTTTCACTTTGCTAACTCTAATTGTTTGGTTGTCAGGTGTGGTGTGTGTAGCCAAATACTTCCTGCATTTTGCCGCCTCAGCAACAACTTTCCGAAGCTTTCATTTGTGTATGCAGACATAGACGAATGCCCTGAAACCACTCAACACATTCGCTACACTCCTACTTTTCAGTTCTACCGTGACGGCGAAAGAGTTGATGAGATGTTTGGTGCCGGAGAAGAGCGCCTTCACGACCGCCTGTGGTTGCACTCATAATATTGTCATCCTTTCTCCACTCCTCTTTGAATCAACTTAGACGTTATAATGTTCTTCTTGTTGTACTCGTGCTTGTACCCTATATTTATATTAGATTTGAAGGTACATTCTCTGATTGGATTCGAATTCTCCATGTTGATTTTGATATTATAATCTCAAAGTTGGTAAATCCTTGAAAAATTTTCGATCCCAAAATTGGTAAATCCAAATGAATGAATGACAGCAGGTTAATGAATAGGAAAACAACAATAGACAAACATACAAGGGAAATGGCTATTCCTTTCTAAAATAGGTACTCAACGAGCACACATGTTGTGTCCGGCCTCACACTGACGTGTATGCAATCAGAGATCATGCGCTGAAGCTTCTTTATTCTCCCCGACAAGTAAAATACAAACTGAAGGCCTTGCCTCAGGCTTTCGGCTTGAGGAGCTTGACAGTTTCCCAAGTAAAATCAGCATCGTCACGGCCAAAGTGACCATATGCAGCTGTCTTCTGATACCTGAAGTTTCCTCCCCTTTTGAGGTCTAGATTGATGGAAATCATTCCAGGCCTAAAATCAAAGTTTTCCTTAATCAATGCCAAGATATCCTTGTCAGGAATTTTTCCAGTTTTGTAAGTGTCCACGAAAACCGACAGTGGCTCTGGTACTCCAATGGCATATGAAATCTGAACAATGCAACGGCGTGCAAGTCCAGAAGCCACCACACTCTTAGCTGCCTGCCTAGCAATGTATGCACCACTCCTGTCCACCTTTGTGGGATCCTTCCCAGAGAAAGCACCTCCACCATGAGCACCCCATCCACCGTAAGTGTCTATAATAATCTTGCGGCCAGTAAGTCCTGCATCTCCATGCGGTCCACCAATGACAAACCGACCGGAAGGGTTGAGGTGGAAGATGGTGTTGTCATCAAGATATTGAGCTGGGATGACAGTTTTAATCACATGTTGTTTCAAGTCTGCTGCAATTTGGTCGTTTGTGACAGTCTCGTCATGTTGGGTTGAAATAAGAATGGTGTGTACCCGAGCTGGTACCATAGCTCCACCTTCATTGCGGTATTCAACAGTGACTTGGGTCTTACCATCAGGCCTCAGCCAAGCACAGGTCTTGTTCTTTCTGACCTCTGTAAGCTTGGCACCAAGCTTGGTGGCAAGGACATGAGTTAATGGCATGAACTCGGGTGTCTCATCGGTGGCATAGCCAAACATGTGGCCCTGGTCACCAGCTCCAATGTCCTCAGGTTTCTTGGTGAGATGACCGTGAACTCCTTGAGCAATGTCAGGACTCTGTTGCTCAATGTTGACAAGGACCTTGCAATTGTCAGCATCAAGCCCAACATCCGCAGATGTAAATCCAATGCCCCTGCAAGTGTCACGAACAATCTTCTCATAATCAACTTTAGCCTTGGTAGTGATCTCACCAAAAACCATAACCATGTTGGTCTTAGTACATGTCTCACAAGCAACTTTGCTTTCTGGGTCTTGCTCCAGACATGCATCAAGGATTGCATCCGAAACTTGGTCACAGATCTTGTCGGGATGGCCTTCGTTCACAGACTCAGAAGTGAACAAGAACGTATCCATTGCCTAACAAAGTATCAGACAGAATCTCAATCAACTCAACAACACACAAACATTTAATGACTTTGCACAAACTATAGAACAAAATGGATGATCCCACACAAATGAATAAGCAAATTACAATAACCCAGAGAAATTAAGACAGTTCTAAAGGAAGGGAATTGAAAGAAGGCGCACCTTAATAAGGTAGAACCTGACGAAGAGACGGTGTAGGGGAGGGAGTGAGTGGAAAGGGAGAAGAGAACGGGCCTGCTAGTTTTCGATAACTATATAAAAGTCGCGACGTCGTTTGACTCGCTCTTTGCGTTTCACCGTTTATGTCGGCCAATTCCATCATGAGATCTGGTTAATTCATCTGAACCGTCCAGTCTGTGAGGCCAGGTTGGATTAGAGAACATGAACAGTATGGAAGATAGAGTGTAGGTGGTCATGGTGGTTGGTCACATGGGTCCCTTAACTACTGGGGTTGGGCCCCATTTGCTCCTAGCGGGGACGCGGATCATGTGTTCCGATCTCGTTTCATACCGTTTGGGTAATAATCGGGTCCACAATGCAGGACAGATCCATCTGTATCTCAGGAAGAGATTACCTGTCCCAACAACCTGTGCAATTTACCATTGTGAGAGCAGAGTAGGCACAAGTTTATTGACACAGGTTATATGAAACCCTCAATCTCGGGTCTTGCGACTTCATTTCATTAATTACGTGACGTTAATAATATTAGGGATGAAAAAGGTGCGAGTTTGACCTAGCCCAACCTGAAATTAACAGGTAACCTAGCATTTCAAAATAAACATTATCTTATACTTTAAATTTAAGAAATTGCTCGGGCAGTTCCCAAGCTTGCCCGGCCCAGCCCAGCACAGCACATGCCCAACAAATCAATGTACAACAAAAAAAGATGTTACACATTTTCTTTTCTTGTACAATATTATGAAAAGGGTTTCACGAAGGAACAATAACGAAGGTAGATTGAACGCTAACAAAATGTTGCATATGATCAATAACTAAGACCAAATTGGAGTCCAAGGGCAGCATGGATAAGAAACAGGGTCATGATCCCACTGCCCAAGATCCCATGAACATTTCTTAATCCTGGATTTCCCTGTACGCATTAAAACCAAAACTTGAGTAGATCCACAAACTACAGGCAACAAAGAGTAAGACGATATAGTATATGTAAATTACCTCAAACAATGCAGGCAGAATGGTTTGGATAGTCAAGAGAGCCAGGCCGATGAAACCTGTCACAGCATGAGGGCTGCAAGTGCAAACACATTTCCAGGCATTATTATTCTGAAATACATTACTGAAACGATTGCCGAATAAACATCAAAGTCCTCACCTTTCAAAGATGGGCTTATCCGACGTGAGCAAAGATGTTATTCCACCAGTTGCTCCAAGGGCAAAGAAGAAAAACATTCCTCCAAGAAGTTTAGGGTGCAGCTCTTTGGCATAGGCCTTCTCCTCCTGAACGTATATCAAACAAACTCAGGAGATGCACTGGGTTACAAACATGTCGTGTCTTAAGTAAGATTCTCATACCACATCATCGGAGTAACGGATTCGAAAGCCAAGATATGTTCCATAACCACCCATTGCAAAAAGCACAACAGCCTAGAGATTGCAGGAAGACAGTAAGGACAAACGCATCATAAACTTGATAGGGATCGGAATAAAAGTGTGTACATCAAGTAGAAGAACTATACCATGTTGCCTGGGTGACCCCAATGCACAAGCCAGTCAGGAAGATTCCAAGACTTCACCAGCTCAACAAAAGGCCCAAAGAGAGACCTCACAGTACCAGCTGTTCAGATTTTCAAATGTTCAATAAGCAATTAGGAACTTGCAATGCACCAATCTCTGAGAATATAGGAATGTCTCAAAAGTGAAGTTCTCCAAGCTATGAGAACCATAGCAATTCCTATGGCGTTTGGATAAGTAATGCACCCAAAGTGACTCACAAATCGATTGATAACATATACCAGACGTGTACCCAAGTTTTCTTAAGCTTTACATTCTAAGCTCTTGAAGTCTCCAAAACGGACCAATTCTAGCCGTAACAACTGAAACTTAGTTCGATGGTAAGGAACACCCAACAGAAAGTTGGGAAAAGGGGAGAAACAAAGTACGTGAGCGGCCGATTTACGTCCAATTAAGTAACCTATGTATGGACTTCAAGTTTATTTGTCTGCTTCAGGAACATTATTAGACTAAATGGTTTCAAGATATGGCATTACTCCGGCAACTCGTATATGTTAACATTAAATATCACAGTAGTCACCTAAAGATCATAGTTAGTTGTAAATGACAACATCACATTACCTCCGGGAAGTGCAGCCGCAAATAGCAATGGCAGAGGAGTGAAGGAATACAGTAGTGTCTCTTTGGACTCGTTCAGGTGCTTAATTTCTTCAGTCCTAATCCTATCAACCCCTTCAACGTGCTCATTCCTCAAGTAGAAAGATGACTGGAAAAATCTTCTCTTTCTAGTATTAGATGGGATTTTAAAGAAAGTTTCGGTGGCAGAAGTACTAGGAAATGATGAAGAAGGAAGAAAATAAGCATTTTTCAAAGAAAGAGGTATGGGAGTGCTAACTACTGCCATTTTCAGAACACAGAACACTCAAAAGAGGCTCGGAACAATCTACCTCTGGCTGTGATAGGGATAGAACTTCGAAGAAGAAAAGGAACTTCGAAGATATAGAGAAGAGGTATGGTAAGAAGAGAGGCGAGGCTTTTGACACGCCTTCGGAATTAACTAGAATGAGCCTTCTTGCGTGGTTTCCACACGCTCCCGAGCCTATATTTGCTGTTCCAGGCTTTTTGGCATCAGTGGACCCGTTTGTCGTAAAAGGGGTTCCCTCTCTTCGGCGGTGAGGATAATAAATATTATTTGGTTTTTTGTTACAAGTAATGCTTCAAGCTAAATAATACTGACGTTATGTTGAAAACCTGAACATACAAGACGTTACATTCCATCTTCTTGGGCTCTTTCTTCAGTGCCAGAGTTCAACTGTTGTTTTCCCCTTTCTTAGTTTCCCTTCTTGAGCACTTGTAATGAGATGCAGAATTCTCAAGTTTATAAGATCTTCGTTGATATTAGAATTCAGCAAATAGCAGTTTTTATTTTATTTTCTTCAAACATTTGATAATGCCATAATGAAGAACTTCAGAGAAATTTTTCTGAAACGTATTCCAAAGTTATCACAGGAGGGTTAGAAACTGACAGACATTTCTTCAAGATATTAACATCCATTTCACCAAAACAAAATTTCATTGCTCCTACAACACCATGCATGAGCCCAGCTCCGAATAACTACACATTCAGAGACCTTATTATATTATTTACATTACTGCTTCAGTTTCAGGCAATTCATGTCCTCCATTCAGTTTCATCTTCATGCCCGTCCACTGCAAGTCTTGGATCCCCCTATCGGCGCGTGGCCAGTTCCTAGCTACAGATGTTGGCTTATCTGAAGCAGATTTGATTATATACACTTTTCAGAAGGTAGAAAAGTTGGTGATAATCCAAAATCTAGAGCCTGCTTGCATGTCTTCATTGTTTGTACAGGGTAGAACTCTAATATCTTCCACCATATCCTGCGGCGTAAAGATTCTAAATTTTAATCAGTAGCGTAAAACACTTCCAAAGTTTTTGAATGACTCAATTTAAGATTATTCCGTGTAAATGACTAGTAAACTTTAAAGACTAACAAAGCCGGCTGTACTGAAGAACGAAAAGAAAGGAATGACAGAAAACAGATTGAACGTGGAAGTTTTTCACACCAGAACGATCATAATAGAGGTCAAATATTCATTTTACTTTGCAAGCAAATCCATTTACAAAATTCAATGCATGACAGTAAAACGTTTTATAAAGCAGAGACACATAGCTTTGCAAATTGCAACTACATAAAGGAGAACATATCTAGGAAAAGAATGATTCCTTAGATCCTATGGTTTGAATTTGACTAGGCAATAAATCTCAGTAAGTTGGTAATTAGTATTAATAAACTTCATATTGAGGTTCACAGGCTCACCATGCAAAACTGACATATGACAGGGATGGAAAAAGGCTTCCTACAATATAGTTAAGGGATTGTGAGAAGAAAACGATCCATTTACCTTAAGGGTAGATATAACTAGGGTATTCTTCCATCTAGAGGTTCCCAACAGTATCATCCATCAACCCTTAGGATATTGTTAGAAATTCCACTTCTGGTAACTACCTCCCGCAGAGGATCAACTTTCCAATGGCCATCAACAATGAATTTTATCTGCAATAACAAAAATATGAAGTAAATAACTAGTTCATGTCACATTAGAATATTGGTATGCAAACTTTGAAGATGGATAATTCTTCAGAAGATGCAACGTTTTACATAAGATCATTCAATAGTCAATGAATTGTTTACTCACTGCACAGTTAGCAGTCTGCCCCCAAACCAGTGCATAAACAATTCTTAGCATCAGATCTACGGATTTGAGTTCATCTTTCCATATGATTTGATTAGATTCTCACCAGGAACCAGGACCATCTTGTCATAAACAGACATTTTAAGTAACAGAAAATGGTATCTCCAGAGGATGGCTATCACAAATCAATCCTTTCAGAATTTTATTGGTATATCAATTTCAGGTACCAATGCCAAACAGCCTCTGATGTGTACTTCTGCCTAACTCGCTTAAAATTGTTTGTTATGTCTACCCACTACCCATTGACACTATTAACTGATAAATTATCTAGTAAAATAATGACATAATGAACTCAACAAAGTTGACAGTTCAAAAGCCTATCACTGGACTGATTATAACTTGTCAGATAAATAGAACAGCCGCATCATCAATTCTAGTTAACATAAGTTATAACCTCATATACTCCAGGATAAAGCCACAGCATCGTTGACCAAACTCTTGATTTCCTGTTTGAACATATCATAAAAGTGAAATTGTTGAAACTTTTGATAGGGAAAAAATGAACTGCCATATTCCAAGATAAAAGGAAAAAAGAGAAGAGATATTAGAAAATATAAAAGCAATCAAATGTCCAAATACTCAGATTTCAGAATCAGTTAGTTATAATGACCAAAAGGACTGAGAGTGTAGCTGCCATGCAAGAAGAATATGCAGAAAACTGGCTGAACACAAATTGATGTTCCAATAAAAAGGAACAGCAACACCTAACAAGAATGCATGTTTATTTAGGAGTACTTAAATAGAAGAGAGGATATTGTAAAACCTTGATCCAGTGGAATCTCTAATGGTACTAAATGGCTGAGGATCCATTCTAATTCGGTGATGCCAACCATTGAAGCTGCCAGTCACCTCCACAACATCACCTTCTCCACAGTATTGGATCTTAACCTGATAAGATCTGACATCCAGTCAGCAACCTGAGTGGAAATGCATCCTAAACAGAATCTTCAGAAGACAGTAGCTCCGTAGTTGACAAAATGACTAATAAAGAAATATATTGTAGGATCATTGATTGATCCACCCTTCAGTGGCAATCAAGTTTGAAAGACAGGAGTCCAGGAACTTACTGGATAATTGAGTTATGTCACCATTTTTCACCTCAAGATGTCAAGGATGACTACGTTGTTTAATACACTTACATTTACCTTGATCATATTACCACCCAAAAAGCAACACAGTAAAACAACCCCTTAACTACCAGTATAATCTATTCTGGTTATTGATACTCATTTTTAGTATATACTATTAGAAGTCCCTTTCTGTGTCCAGAAGTACACTAGAGATGCTCTCAGCCATTGTCCGCTGGCACATTCTTTTAATATGGAAAAACAAATTCAATTGGACAATACCTCCACTAGTCCAGAAAGGCTTTCTTCAGCAGCAATTAATTCAGCATCTTTTTCTGAGATAAGCTTCTGAGCTTTGCTTATTTCTTTTTCAGCCTTTGTTTGCAAATCAGAAAGAGCAAGCTGTAGGCAAAAAATTAGATTTATCTAAATTCTTCGTTATGACATCATTTGCACAAATTTGAAACAATAACTATGGACATGAATAAGTCATTGCCACAATCAGCAAGCAGAAAATATTGACCCTATTTTCCAAGTTTTATACAAAAAGGATTTTATGGTGAAAAGAAGGGAACACGTTAAGCAAGAATTAGAATACACAAGGGATAAGATAACAGAACTATATGGAAGAATTTCATTTCAATCCTAAAGCCAATTAAGTTTTATATCACACTTGGTGCTCATTCACTAGACAAGCCAGTTCAATAGCATAAGTTTCTACTAAACAAATACTTCAGCATTTGGGTCTCATTTCCTTATTATAGTGAAGGCAGAAGTGGTTCTTGCCCAACAATGTCATACTTGGTACCAATTATCGAGTCTACTTACAGTGTTGTTGACAGATTGAATAAAATGACTGTTGGGCATATACCTTTTCCTTATCAACCAGTTCCTTCAACCGAGATAACTCTAACTCCTTCTCATACTGAGCAGATAGAATATGCAATTAAACAAATTCATCCATGAGTTATTCTCTAGACATAGTGCAATTGTAAGTGAAAAACAAGACAGCGTAAAGGGAACATATATAATGGTACCAGCATGGATTTGAGATGGTTAATGTCAACCTGATTTTGTCCTCCAGTAGTCTGCATTGGACAAGGAAAAAAACCTATGAATAAGAAGTCAATAAACACTAAATCAAACTCAAATCATGATAACCCGACTAGTATGCTGATAATAAGCATAACAATATCAACAATGAGAATGGAAGATGTACAACTACCGCAGCATCCAACTCCTTGCTGGAATAAGCATCAGCTGCTGAACAGCCATCCCTACAATTAATTAAAACAGGAAAATAAATGGAATTAGAAAGGAGAAATGCAAATTACTTTAGAAAAAGAGTTAACTAAATAGCAGTATTGATTACAATCTACCAAATTGTCACCGGAAAAGTCAAAAGATAACTTGAATCAACTGTAAATCCAATACTAGATAAAGCTATCTTGGATTAGAAGAACAAATATCCAACAACTTCCAGTATTCTTGTTAACCAGGATACATCTTAATTATTGAACATGGAAAAGAAGAACTAATTCACACTTCTACGTTTATAATATATAAAGAAGAAAAAAGGAGATCTCACATAATGGCATCAAACAAGAAGTAGGAGCACATCTAAAACCATAAATCTGGTCCTTGTAAGTGTATGTACAATGCAAACCTAAGAAGGTCATCTGCAGCAGCAATTTCAGGTCTGGATATAATCCCATTCTTTGTTGAAGCAGGATTACTCATGCTAAAGGCATGCCCAAAGCTCTCCTCAGAAGGGCTCTTCGATAGCATGTCAGTTGATATTTTTAGATCAAATCCCTCATTTAATGTCGCATCACGTTCTTCCAATATTCCATAGGTATCATCTGATACACAAGTATGCCCTATTGGTTAGCTTCACAAGGCACAAACAGAAAGGATTCAAATTCCAATTTACTTTGATAGGAGCTGCATCATAATTCATCATTGCAAGGAACACAGTGGCATAGCATTGAAGAATGTATTAGCATTTTAAATGGAAGATATACCTGCAAGTATGCCAGGTCAAGAAAGTCACTATGAATGCACTGAAGAGAATATGAAACTTCAAAACCAGGTGACAACAAAATGACTTGAAGCAGATTCAGTTACTCTTAAGTGAACAACTTCGAGCCTCACTGCATGATTGTTTTCATACTAAACAGAACCAAGATTAATTGCATATTGTTAAACTCACCTTCAATAACATCCAAATCTCCACTCTCTATGAATTTTGCCACCACCTCCTCCAACGTTGAAGCCTGTGTTGAGTGCATTGGCATTAAAACATGATTGGTATTGTTGCATCCAGGAACAGTATCTGCGTAATTTTCATAATCTTTTGTGTCTGAATATTCAGTTGCAGACAATGTTTCTTCAGCCACATTTTTTTTGTTCTCATCCTGATTTTTTGAATGGGACAAAACTTCACTCTCCAAGGGGAAATTGGCTGAAGTTTGTACACGCCAGCTGGTATTTTCATCAGAACTGATATCTTCATAAACATTCAAACTATATTGATTGTCGTTCACAACAGAGACTTCGGTTTCCAAGGAAATATCCTCAACCATTCCACAGATCTCTTCATCCTGTGGCTCTACATTACTTGATTGCCCTGACATGGAACCATCTTTTACATGTTTGAAGTCCTCATCTTGAGGTTCTGTAGCATAAGAGACCGTTGGCAAGGAACCACTTACAGTCATGTTTTGAACATCATCATCTTGCTTGTCTAGATTAGAAACGGTCATTTCTTCTGAAGAAGAATTGAGAGGCATCCCCAAAGAAATATAACTATGATCACCAGAGTCATGTTCTAAATCAACTACTAAACTGTCAGAGTGGCCAGATGCAGTCAGAACTTTAGATTGCACCAAAGCATCTTCCATTGCATCCCTCACTTTCTCATCCTGACCTTTTAAATAGCAGAAAGCTATCAACAATGGCAGCAATGGAAAAAAAAAAAGAAGAAAAAAAAGCATTGTAAATAAGCACATATATAGATATGTTGGTATACCCTTAGAAGCACTGCTTAGATCCTGTCCATGAGTTGATCTCTTCTCCAAATCAGGAACATCAGTATCTGCTTTCACCGAGCTTGAAAGAAGATTCCTAATAAGTTTATATCCCCTCCTCCTTACAATGTTTGCAAGGTCAGTCCTATAGTACAAGGGAGAGAAACAGGTTTAAATTATTTTTAAAAATTCCATTTGAGTAGAAAAGTGCAAGTATGTAGGCAAGATTGCTGGTTTATTTTCATATCAAGTCTGGTTTATTTTCATATCAAGTTCAGAGAGGTCTACCTTTTTTTTTCTGAAGCAAAACAGAAAAGGAAAGACCTCTAATGCGTATAAAGAAAACAAGTTTCATGGACAAGCTGTTATTGCAGAAGCCAATCGGCTAATTCCCTTGAGAGTAAACTACTTCAGTTGAGTTATTACCATATCTTTACTTGGGATATAGTGTTCTTCATGACATCAAAGCTGACAACTCATTACATTTGTTAATATCATCAACCCCGAATTACAAGGCAGACTTTCAAACAAATTCAAATTAGAACCCTTTGAAATAACACGTGCCGTTACAGAGCGAGACTCAAACATACAATCAAAGCCAACATAGAAAACAGCATTTTCCCATTTCTGCGAAAACATAAAAATAAAAAGATCAAAAGGAGAAATGGAAAACCTTCCATGATCGGAGAGCTCCTTCATAGTTGGGACATGATCATCTGGAAGTCCAACAGCCATTACAAATTCGCGAATATCATTGCAAAGCTCCGCATTACTCTTCACCTTTCTCCTGCATCATCATTTCCAGTTTCAATCTAAATGAGCGAAACCTACCCATCAAATAACTCTCAACTCAGCAAAAAAAACATCAAAAAACAACTTAAAAACCTGGACTTTTTCACCGAACAAGCACATATTTTAAAACGCTTTCGATAAGGGTACTCGTAAATCTTCCAGCGGAGCCCAAATCCCAGTAGTTGGTGTTGTTGTATAGACAAACATGGGCTTGCAGAAGTAGGCGAAAGCAAACACGGGAATTTGCAAACGGAAATAGCCATGAGAGAACTGTTGAATTTAGGCTTGCAGCATTTGAGGTTGTGTCAGTGTTACAAAAACACTGCCGTTTCAAATTCATATCTGTACACTGTTACAGTTACATCACCATCATGGACTTAGGTCAATATTGTTTTACAGTTACAGTTCCACGTGTCTACTTCTTTATTTAAGGCGCTAACCAAATATTATCGGCCCAGAACCCATTTTGGGCTTGCTGCTATTTCAAAGGAGGTACAATTTAGTAAATGTTAACCCTCTTAAGATCCAGATTCATCAGAACAGGCTTTCTATATTTCAGAAACTCCAACTTAATAAGAAGTTTAACTTAAGACTTGGAGGGTGCGCCAGGCCCTTGCAGTAGTGCAACGCATGGGCGACGCTTAAAGATCCCAGTAGCAAGCTACTGTATTGGACCTTTCCCTTACAAAAAGTAATTTAATATCATGTGGGCCAATGACCCACGTATCAGATATTAAACTGATAAGAACAGATACTACACTTGATCTTAGCCAAAAGGCCGAGAAAGGT
>JANIIA010000005.1:65281969-65304666 GCA_027478495.1 Erythroxylum alaternifolium
CAACCTAACCAAACATTCACGTTTAAAACTTAAAAACATGCTTTTTTTGTAAAATAATACACTTATAAGAGAGTTTACCTCAAACAACGCACAATGAGTAAGACAATAATCGAAACACGATCGAAAAATGTAAGAGGAGTAGGAAAACTCTGAACCGTAAGGAAAGAAGAGAAATGAAAGCGCGAGGGGAGGGGCGGGGGTTGGGCGCGAGTTATAGTCGCTGGATTATCGACGGAACACAACATTCTGTCGGTAATTTAGGTTTCCAGAATACGCGGCCGTCGACAGTTACCGACAGACAAGACCATTCCGTCGGTAAAAGCGCGACATTTATATTCGAGTGAAAACTCAAATACTGATGGATAATTTATTTCGTCGGCAAACTAGGTTTTGCTGCTGACATTTTCCGACGACAAGGTCATCTGCCGTCGGTATCCGCCGGCAAGATTACCGACGGCATTAATATGCCGTTGGTAAAATTTGTTCATAAAACATTTACCGACGGAAGGTTGGCGTTCCGTCAGTAGAAGCGCGGCATTTTTATTAGAGTAGAAACTCAAATACCGACGGATAAGATATTCCGTCGGCAAACTAGGTTTGCTGCTGACATTTTTGATGGTAAGATCAACTGCCGTCGGTATACGCCGCCAAGATTACCGACGGTATATTAATACTGTCGGTAATATTTGTTCATAAAATATGTACCGACAGAAGACCGAGGTTTCGTCGGTACATTTACCGAGGGAAACGCTGTTTCGTCGATTATTTCGTCAGTGTATCGTCCCTTTCTCATTGACACGATGACGTCTATTAATACTTTACCGACGAAAAAGACTTTCCGTCGGTATATTGCTCGAAGATATAGCGACGGAATTTATACCGTCGATAACTGAAAGCTAACTACCGACGGTTGTCCTCCCGTCAGTAAATAGCGAAGCAATTAAATTGCGGGAACGATTCTCGCATTTTTTCCCGTAGCTGAGATTTTTGATGTCGCTATTTTCTGTCGGAGATTTTGCGCGAAATTTTTTCCTACAGTATTTCCGATGGATTTATTTTCCGTCGGTAAAATATTCTATATGCCGACGAAATATTGACTTTCCGTCGGTAATTATCAACATATTTTTTCTGTCGAAAATATTCCGACGCCA
This sequence comes from Erythroxylum alaternifolium, assembly GCA_027478495.1. Lineage (NCBI taxonomy): Eukaryota > Viridiplantae > Streptophyta > Magnoliopsida > Malpighiales > Erythroxylaceae > Erythroxylum > Erythroxylum alaternifolium. The sequence continues at coordinate 65,283,121 of JANIIA010000005.1, forward strand.
TTACGCGATTTTCTTGTAGTGTTTTCCAGTTCTTCCACATGGTGGATCTTCGGAAAATGTTGGCAAGAGGGCCATGGAGTTTTAATAACTGCATTTTGCTGGTGCATCAGATGAGTGAGAGTGAGAGTGAGAATCCTGAAGATATTGATTTCAGGTTTGTCGATTTTTGGGTTAGAGTGCATGATCTCCCTCCTAGTTTTGCTTCAAAATCGTTGGCATTCAATATGGGGAATATTACGGGCACATTTCTTGATTGTGATACTTATAACAAACGCAACTCTTTCACTAATTACATGCGTATTAGGGTTCGTTTAAACATAACTGAACCTCTTATGAGAACTAAGAAGATTAGAAAGGAGGGTGGTGATTTTTTTGAAGTCTCTTTCAGCTATGAGAGGATACCTCTTATCTGTTTTCTTTGTGGCATTATTGGTTATAGTGAATCAAGCTGTGTTAAACTCACTGAGCTGCTGGAGGAGGAGATTAGAAGAGAGTGGTTAGAGGAAATCTGATCAGAGATTCGAGCCCAAAATAGAATATGCCCTAATCAGTGGAGAAGAGATCCCAACAACCACGAAGGTCTTGATTGCAATTCCACAAATCAAGGGAATCAATATCTAGAAAAGGAAAAATAAAAAAAATAGAGTCAGTATTTCTTATGGCTCTTTTCCTAGGAAATTTAAATTTGGTTTATCAAAATCAGTTTTTTATGCTCCTGGACCGGAAACTATTGGTATTGAACCGTTATTACCAGCTCATAAGGAAAAAGAAAATACTATCATGAAAGTTGATGAAGTCAAAAAAATCCCCGGGAGACCTTAAATAATGCAAACAATTTCAAAGAGATAAAAGGTAGTAGAGATTCATCTTTTTCGATTTTAACTCCTACCTCTACTAACTTATCAATGACCAGTTTTTCTCACGAGACCTGCCAATTGACATGAATTGTATTGCTTGGAACTACCGAGGTTTGGGCAACCTGCGTGCAGTTAATGCTTTGAAAGACATTGGTAGGAACAACAAGCCTCACTTTCTTTTTCTTAGTGAAACTTTTGTTACTTCTAGTAGAATGGAGGAACTTCGTATTTTGCTTAAGTTTGGTTGTTGTTTCTGTGTTGACCGGAATGGTCATAGTGGAGGTCTTGCTCTACTTTGGAATAATAATAAAAATGCTACTGTTTGGGTTACTCTAATAATCACATTGATATAGAGATTGTTCATTCTAATAACTTTAAATGGAGATTTACCGGTTTTTATGGCTTTCCTGGAACTCATAGAAAGAGAAGTAGTTGGGAACTTCTTAAAGCTCTATCTCGTCATTATCAGTTGCCTTGGGTTTGCATGTGAGACTTTAATAATCTTCTTTCTGTTAATGATAAATTCGGTGGTCAGGATTACCTTACCTTTCTCATGGATGGATTTCGTTCTTGTATTGCAGATTGTAATTTGGTTGATGTTCCACTTATGGGTTTTGGTTTCACTTGGGAACGGGGTAGAGGCTTGGATTCTCTGGTGATGGAGCGTTTAGACAGAGCTTTTGTTTCTGCAGATTGGATTGCTTATTTCTCTTATCTATAATTTGGTCAGCCCTTATTCGGACCACAATCCCATTAAGCTCTTTGCTAGCACTGATCTCTCGGTTAAAAAAATCAGCAGGTTCAAATTTGAAAATAAATGGTTGATTAAAAATGGTTTCATGGAGACTGTGTACCATGCTTGGTCTTGAGGCCTGAATATTGGAGTGTTATAAAAGATTTCAGCTTGCAGTTCGTCTATAGTTGTTTGGAATAAATCACTGGATCATAATTTTATAGCAAAGATTGATGATTTAAAGAGGAAATTTGACTCTGTTTGGCAGTCCCATGTTGATGATGTGTTGGTTTTGAACCTTAAAAATGAACTCTCGAATCTTCTTACTCAGGAGGACATTTACTGGAAGCAAAGGTTAAAATTTTTTTGAATTAATTACGGGGAAGCTAATTCTAGATTCTTCCATGCTCAAGCCTCAAGACGTAAGCAGATTAATCATATTGATTCTCTGGAGGATGATCGGGGTAATGCTATCTTGGATATTGACTCTATGTGCTATATTAATTTGGATAATTTTAATAAGCTTTTTGCAGCTCATCTTGATGACCTGAATTTTGAAGAATTTGCTTGCATCAATCGGGTGGTGACAGAAAATGACAATTCTTCTCTTTTGGCTCCTTTCAACATGGAAGAATTTTAAAAAGCAATTTTTGAGATGCACCTTGACAAAACGCCTGGTCCAGATGGTATGAATCCAACTTTCTTTGAGAAATGCTGGGACATTGTAGGAGTTGACATTTTCTCTCAAAGTTGCTCTTGGCTTGAAAACTGTGAGTTCCCTGCTTCCTTAAACAATACTACTATTGTTTTAATTCCAAAAAAGACAAGCCTAGTAGTATGAAGGATTTCAGGCCAATTGCTCTTTGTAATGTGGTTTATAAAATCATAGCCAAGGTCATTGCCAATAGACTCAAAGTTATTCTTCCTAGAATTATCTCTCCAATGCAGTCTGCTTTTGTTCCTGGGAGACTTATTTCTGACAACCTTATGGTAGCTTTTGAGATTATTCATTACATGAAGAATAAAGGGTGTGGTTCAAACGGTGATGTTGCTTTTAAGATTAATATTAGCAAGGCTCATGACAGACTTGAGTGGAGTTATCTTGAATTCATTTTGTTAAAGCTAGGGTTTGATGCTAAGTGGGTGAAATGGATTATGCTTTGTATAACTACTGTTAATTATTCTGTTGCTTTTAATGATAAAAGCGTGGGTTCCATCATTCCTAGACGATGGCTTAGATTGGAAGATCCGCTATCTCCTTATCTTTTTATTTTATGTGCTGAAGGCTTATCCGCACTTTTGAGGAAGGCAGAATCTAGAGGCGATATTCATGGTATTAACATTTACAGTAGGGCTCCTAGTGTTTCTCATTTATTTTTCGCTGATGACAGTTTCTTTTTCTTTAGAGCTTCATCTAATAAGTGTAGTCACATAAAAAGAATCCTTTCTATCTATGAGAAAGCTTCAAGACAAGCTATCAATTATAAAAAATCTGGTGTCATGTTTAGCTCAAACACGAAGATGGATGCGAAGCAAAAAGCGATTTCAGTTTTAAGGGTTTCTAATCCTATTGACTAGGTCGCTATCTTGGTCTTCCTTATTTAGTTGGAAGAAATAAAAAACAAGTGTTTGCTTTCTTGACTGATCGACTGAGCAAAAGAATTCTCAGTTGGAAAAATATACTGCTCTCTAAACCTGGCAAAGAGATTGTCCTCAAGACCATTGCTCAAGCTCTTCCTACTTCCTACATGAGTGTTTTTCTCCTTCCCAAAGGTATTTGTGAGGACTTAGATGATGAACTGTTTTTGGTGGGGTTCTTTTTCGAGTGATCGAGCTAAAAATCACTGGGCTAAATGGGAGAGACTCTGTGTTCCTATGAAGCTGGGAGGTATGGGTTTTCGGGACTTAAATTATTTTAATCTCTCTATGCTTTGTAAGCAAGGTTAGTGCTTTTTGATTCACCTGAATTCCCTTCCGAGTAAATTATTTAAAGCCAAGTATTTTCCGGATTGCAATTTTCTAAATGCTAAGGAGGGTAGCAATCCCAGTCTAATATGGAAGAGCATTTTTTTGGCTAAAAATTTGCTGGATAAAGGTGCTCATTGGCGAGTGGGAAATGAAAATTCGATCTTAGTTTTCAAGGATCCTTGGTTGAATCGTGAAGCTGATTTTTTTGTGCACTCTACTCCTTTACCTGGTATGGAAAATATGAAGGTTAGCCATCTTTTTAATTCCCATAACTCTGGATGGGATCACTCTTTTGTAAATGGCATTTTAGCATTGATAGATGCTTCTCAGGTTTTAAAATCCCTATTACCCCCTTTGTGCCTTCTGATCACTTCTGTTGGCAACACACCAGGAATGGAATGTATAGTGTAAAATCAAGATATAAGGTAGCTACTAATCCTCTCTTCTATCTCCTCTTATGTGGTTGATGGCCCTTGGAATCTTATTTGGAATGCTCAACTCCCCCCAAAAATAAATGAATTCCACTGGCGGTTGCTACATGATTTCGTCCCTTATAAGCAGCAAATTTCAGATAAGGGAGTAGCTATTGATGTTTCTTGTAGCAGGTGTGGTCTGGTTGAAACTTTGGATCATATTTTGCTCTCTTGCTCTCACGCTAGACGAGTTTGGAATGCTGTAGGTATTACTTTGGATGGTGACAATATTAAATGTTGTATTTCCTCTTTTTTAATTGGTAACAATTATGATTTGTGGGATCAGATTTTATCCATATGTTGGAACCTTTGGTTTCATAGAAATCGTTTTTGTTGGGAGCAAAAAGATACTCATCCAATGGCTATAGTGGCTTTTGTGGATGGCTTTTTTCGTGATTGGAAAGAGGCCAAGTGTGCTTTTGATCAAGTTATCCTGGTTTCAAACAATCCTCCTCGTCGTCTCTTTTGGAGTAAACCTAATATTGGTTGGCTGAAGTGCAATGTAGATGCTTCGGTCTCGAAAAGTGATAACAGTTCGAAGTTTGGTGTTATTCTTAAGGACGATCAAGGTCGTTTTGTTAGAGCTTTCTTGGGTCATATCCCTTACTGTTTGGATGCTTTTCTTATGGAAGCAATCTCTATTAAAGAATCTTTAGCTTGGCTCAAGGATCAAAATCTAGATAAAATTGTTATTGAATCGGATTGTCTAGAAGTGATTAATAATCTCAATGGTTCTTCCAGTAACTTATTAGAGGTTGGTTTAGTGTTTACTGAGTGTCTTGCGCTTAAGACTCACTTCTAACATTTGTCCTTCTAATGGGCTTCTCGAAATGCTAATAAAGCCACTCATTCATTAGCAAGGGTAGCTTTATTTCATGCAAACCATCTTAATTGGGATAGTATCTCAAGTAATATTGCTTCAGTTCTTTGTTCTAATTTTCCTTCTCATATAGTCAATTCTAAGGAAACTTAAGTCCGAGCGTAACTCTGGTCCGGTGTATGGAGTAAAGTCTATTGGTTTTTGGTTTAGTTACTTCTTCTTTTTTGGTTTCTTCCTTTAATGAATTCGTTTCTCTTAAAAAAATTACATATTACCTTCGGACGAAAGAATCAAGTAGCTGCGATTTTTAACCGAAAAGCATCATTGCTTACTATTAGCAAATTACAACAACCTGTTTCCAGAAGTTGGAATTACACATTATGTGGTGTTTTCGTACTGGAATTATATAGTGAATGAACTTTTACCAAGTCAGATAATTAAGCGGTATGACAGAGTCAAAATATGGTAGCTCCACTTTGGAACTAGCTAGATTGATGGAGATGAGTCAAACACGAAAAGAAGAAGATAACCTAGAAATCGTACCAACCCCATGGAATTTAGCAAAAAAATAACGCGATCATGAGTCGAGTCCAACATAGCTAAGCGGCTTTTCTACGCTTCCAAAGATAGCATTCGAAGGGCACACTTATCATTAATGAATAGTGGCATGTCTACTTATATCAAACAACGAGAACATGCATGGAAACTCTAGCTAGATAAGAAAAGAATATATATGGTTAACAACTCGTTAACGGCAAATCCACTGGTTGAGAGGATTTGTGACCTTCGAACTATTATTGTAGCGTGTGTTTTGGGTACTTGATTACTTTGATCATGTACATAGACTCGTTTAGGTCACCCAACTCGCTCATTGGGATTATCATATCTTAATTCTTAAGGACCAATCCGATAATGAGACATTGTAAAACATGTACTAATTATTTTTGGACTGCTCTCTAGTCAAATATCAATGCAGGTCCACACACTTTCTCTGGTATCTAAACTTTGTACGTGTTGCATGTCCAATTAAAATAAACATGCAGGCCTTGCACGCAATTCATTCTATATATGTTTGATGATTTTGAAACAAAGGAAAAGGTTGAATTGGTCTCAGGAAACCAACAAATGGATTCTCTTCGGTCAACAGTAATCCCTTAGAAGAAACCCAATTTAAGTCTAGTCCCTCTCAATCATTTCAAAGTTGTGATGATTAAAAAAATACCGTTTCTTCTAATACATTCGCTCACTTGATACCTAAAATTCAAAACAAATAATACTGTTTCTTCTACTGCATATTTTAGAATGTATATGGTGCGCTACAGTCTTTCTGTTCACATAATATGAGGAATCCCCAACAGAGAAGAAAGATACATAAAAAGGTAATTGATTCGACCTAACTCATACCAACTTTTCATGAATAGTTCTATACTTATGTTTGCAGGTCAATTGCTGCATGTCTGTAAATAATTGTTTTCTCTTATTATGCCATTATTATACATTATCCTTACTGTAAAAGGATCTAGCATTGGAATATCATATCAACTAGAAACAAGTGTAAAGTCCGATCCTTTACATTATTTCCTTCTTTAAGTTGATTATATTCATTTCACGACTTTTGGATTTTAAAGGGGAAGATTAAACAAAAGGTAGAAGACAAAAAAGTCCAAATGTTAAAGTGTGTATTCAGGAAGATGAAATTAAGAAGGGTGAAGTTGAAGCATGACTAATATTATAGTTGACTCAGGGTAATATGAACTTGCTAACCCAATTTTATTATATGGGTTTCGCTAAACCACTTGAATAAACTCGTTCTAAGCTTAATAAGGAGTTGACACTTTGCATTGCCAAATCCCCAGAAGGATTCTGCTAGTAGGGTTAGTGAAAAGCTGTTGGAAGTATATGAAGTAGAGATGTCAACCATTTGCATCGGATAAGATACTAAAACAACAAATGGATAAGTGCCAAATCAAAGGCAAGTTTAAAGAGTATAATCTTGTTAATGTTGTTAATACTTCGAAACAGTGGCGGTAGCTCAGGGGGAGGGGATACCGTCACCCTTAATCAAATTGAGAAGACTATTTTCACTTAACTTTTATATCATTTTGTAATTTTTGAATTGAATTTTTAAATCCATAAGAATATTTTTATTATTAAGTTTTTATATTTCTTTTGATTCGGCCCCTTGTAGCCGAACTTTGCCACGGCTTCGAAAGTAAACTATAGTCAGGAACTTTGAGTAAAGCAATAACAAGGATTTTCCAATTGCATACAATATTGTTCTAATATCTTCAATTCCATGATTCAATTCGACATTACAATCTTCTTATAACACTATAATAAGGAAATACAGCTCCAACCTAGAAAAGTTTGAAATTATACTTCAGTAACTTTATGTTTTTTTATTTTTGGTGGTTCACTGTCAAATCGAAAATCTGCCAATAGAAGTATAAAATCTTGATTGATGTTTTCTTTTACACATTTTCTATACACATCCCTTTCTTTAGCATCTATCAGTATTGTATATATCTTGACCGGATGGAATGGACAGACAAAGTCCTTTGCTCATGTTCACAATGAAAAAATGGACGAGTGCATAAATGATACGCAAGTGATCTCACAATTTTGAAATTTGTCATACCTCTAAAGGGGGTTCAAGCCTTAGACAAGACTGATGGAAACTCAATTTCTACCCAATCAACTTCAAAATAATTTGCTGAATTCAAGGCCAAACATTGTCAAGATTTTCTGTTTTGGAGCTTCATGATAAATCTTAAAATGTCATTTATCATATGAACAGTAAACATCGATGGTTGAACATATTATAAAACCCACGAAAGAAGTTGATGTCCTAAGTACCACAAAATTAAAACTGTTTCCCATAGTCATTTGATATTGTACTTCGATATATTATAATGTACTAAATTTTGGATCTTTTTATTTTCCATTCCCCTTCTTATAAATCCCCCTATAGTATTAAATATTATTATTAGCTGTCATGGTGAATGCATTATTTTTTTTATGTTATAGGCAACCAATTGTGTAGAGGACTGTACTCTTACCTCACGAACATGAAACAAGACTCCTATGTTTAAGATTAATTATTTATTAATATACTACTACAATAGCACTGGTTAAGAATTTTATTCATACGTAAAATTTAGAAAAGTCCAATAATACATAACATTACTTTTAATTAATAAAGAAATTGTTTTTAAATAACTCATAATTATTTATTGACATAACATTTAATGTAGGTAAGCGTTAATTTGATTTGACAATATGGTAATTTCTTTTTTTTTTAATACCTCATCGCAGTGCCACCGAATAGGTCAGTGTTGGATTTCCACAACCAATGGGAAGTAATTCTCCTCACAATTAAGTCAGCTGTCGGCTATTTATCTGATTGGTGCTTTTTGGTAAAATTAAGAGAGAGAGAGATGACCCTCATGAGTTAGCCTAGTGGTAGAAAGGGGAAGGAGATTGTGTGAAAAGTTGTGGGTTCAAACTGAGAAAGGAATAGCCTTTGTTAATGTGATATAATCCCTCTAATAATGACCCATTTTTTGAAGCAGGTATCTCTATTACTGTCTAAGATTAGACTTGAATTTATCTGAGTTTGAGTAAATGGCTAATAGGTGTGGTGATATTTAACTTAGAAAAGCTTAATGGTTTGGTGGAAAGTATTAAATTTTAGGGAAAAGAAGATCAAACAAGACCCAAATCTTAAAATAGATATCAACGTCTTCTCTGGCTCAGGGACTAAGGTCAACATGTAGGGTTGGAATAGAAGAGCAAGGAAAGCAAGGCACCAAGCATATTTTTCAATCTACATATTAATATCGTTGAAAAAAACTCGATGGTGACCTATTAATTTTTTTTACTTTATATCTCCAACAATTAATGAATATAATTATCTTATCGTAGCTTATTTGTCGTATGTCTGCCCTTAGAGTTTGTGCTTGGACCACACTTGCCCCATAAGTCTACAAATATTGCTATCTTTAATGTAACCATCAAAGGTCAGCCATGACATGGTCTAGTGTTTCATTTTGGTAGTATTTAAAACATATAGGACCTAGTAGCGTTTTTGCGTAAAGTAAATTAATCCCATGTTTTGTTAAAGGTAAAGTCTTGTAAGAGTGGCAATAATGGAGTGCCGTGGTGTCTAAATCCAGCTTCCTGGAGTGCTCATTTTCACATGGTTCAAAATGTCCTATTCAGAGTAACCAAATAACAACTCAACTAGTTCTTATAATTCTTCTTCACCACAGCAATAATGGTGCCTAAGCATTGGAATTGGAGATGTGTTTTCCTTTCGTTTTAGTTTGGAGGACATTAAAGCTTGCAATGGGAAGGATTTACGTTTAGAACCTCCATGGCTTGTCTATTAATTGTTAAGAAATGAAAGTATGAAACAGATCATATCGCAGGCATGTCAATGGGAAGATGGGGAACGAAGTTTGACAACTCCTTCATAGAAACAAAATTGGCTCCACTTGGATGTGACATGAACCGAAATTTGTAGTCAAAAGTAGGAAGGAAGCAGCAATTAATTGCCTCCTGCATGTGATTTTTTTTTGTCACGAATGCTTGAAACTATATATGTATTTTTTTTTTGCATTAGATATATTCTTGAATATATATAATAATTTATAAATTATTTAATAAATTAATGACTCAAAATTAGATAACAAGTTCAACTAGATAATCCTTAAGATATGTATTAAATGTAATACAAATTTATCTTCTAATATTTGATAAATACTTGTATAATTCGAATTACTTGAAGAGTTCTACGAATCACTTAGACCACTTGAAAGGAGCAAAACTATATTAATATGTACTGTCACTATAGCATATTGCTAATCACTGTTGACATGTGATAATTTTAGTTTGGAATGGTACGACCCATCAACTTTATTCAATGGCGGGGTAACTGTTCTGAACATGCAGGCTGCAGCCCCTTACAAAAAAAGAAAGAATAAAAGAACACATTGAGAAACAAATGCACCAATATCTATTTCCCTATGACCAAGGGTAGGCCAATCAAAGCACGTTTCAGCATAATATATATGGCACTTTGCTATACTATGAATTACGTCACTCCCCCAAAGTTTGGACATATTAATTGGCCCGACCAACATAGCTGACTTGAATTCAAGCTTATACTTTAGCTGCAAATGGGTCTCATGAATTGGTCCAAGTTTGATATTTTGTCATTGGGATAGACTTTAATTACCCTAAACGCATACAATGCATCTACTGTTGTAAACATTTTTAGTCTCACATCAACCCTTGACTAGTCATTAAGGCTACGTAATATTATTATCTCGTTTAGGTAGAGATTTTATAATAGAATAGAATGTAATGAGATGGACGAGAAGAGTTTCATATTACATCTCATTTCATCCTAAACATTAAAAATAGAAAATTTTTAATTTAAAAAAGTTTATGATGGAATGTAAAATGATACACTATATTATATTATAACCTTTTTGTCCAAACAACTTTTCATTATATTAGATTATGAACGCTTTCATTCCTCCCAAATTACATTCATTTATGTTTCATTCCATTATAAACTATTCCATTTCATTAAAAACTTTACATTCAACCAAACATAGGCTAAAGTTAATTATAGTCTCTTGGAAGTTAGAACTGATTAAAATTGTCGGAGGAGACTTCTAAAAATTTTCAAGAGTTTTTTTGGTTTTATTTTTATTTTTATTAGTATTAAAATAATTACACTTTTATTAGTATTAAAATAATTATTAGTATTAAAATAATTACACTGTTAATAATCATAATAATTAAATATTATATAACTTAACATTAATATAAATTAAACAATTGATATTATATTAAATATTTTATAATATCATTAATAACGAATTCATTATATTTTATTAAAATAAACAAGTAAATAATAAAATTTGTAAATTTTATTTATAAATAAATATTTATTATAATTATTTAAATAAAATTTAAATTATTTTAATTTTAAAATAAATTTAAATAATAATTCAATTGTTTTAGTCTTAACTATATTATTAAAATTTAATATATTAAATAATTAAATAGTATATGTTAGTTAATGATAAATTTAAATTAAGAGAAAAATGAAAACAGAAAATTGAAATTACTTTTGATAGGTCATCTCGTTCTACTTTCATTTTTGTTTCCCGATTTTAATTTTGATTTATTTTCAAATAAAAATAAAAATAAAATTGTTATTAAAGTCAATATAATTATATTTTATTAATAATAATAATTAAATGTTAAATAAAACTTTAATTACATTAATTATATGAATTAATTTGTTTATTTTATTTTAATCACTTAATAAATATTAACTAATTAAATATTAACTTAAATTTTATTGTATTTAATTGATATAAGAATTAAATAAGCTATAAATTTAAATATTTATTTATATTTATGTATGAAAATTAAAATTAAAATATTTATATTTGAAAATTTATTTCGTAAGCATTTTAAAGTTTTGATAGATAAATGTTTTAAAATTAAAAATATATTTATTCAATAATTACGAATACTTAAATTATTTTTTATTCAAAAAATTGTAAAATTTTAAACAAATTATAAAATTGAAAGAAATTCAATAGCTAAAATATATTAATCATAATTTTATTAATAATTAATATTAAATAATTAAATAATGCATATTTAGTTAATGGTAAAAATTATAGATATATTAATTATATGAATTAATTAATTCAATTTTTACTCATAAGTTATGAAAATTAGAAGAAAATAAAATTAAAAGCATAAATCATAAACTCAACCAAACACGTTTTCTTAAAAAATTTAAAAATAAAAACAGTAAATCGAAAATCATAATAAAACTAAATAGGCTGTAATTTTCATATCTTACGGAAAAAGAAATAAATCAAAATAAAAATTAGAAACTCACCAAATAACTTTTTAACTAAACTAAAACTAAAAAACAAAATATCAAAAATAAAAGTAAATAAGTACAAAAATATTTTGGGAAATTTGAGTCTAAATTCTTGAATAGTCAATCGGATTGAATTCATTAACTGAATTTGAATTATTAATTCATTCATTTAAAATAAATAATTTACAAGTTATAATATACACATATCATCATCTCACTGAGGCTCGAAATTTATAGAGGTTCAATAGTATGCAATTTTATCCCTACTTAGAGTTGTTTATAGACATATATCTAAAAGATAATTATTACTTGATCATCTATTATTAAAAAATTTTACCAGACTTAGCTTTTAGTTCTTTTAGTTAAAGAGTGAATCATTCAGATGTAGTCTATGTAGCATGACGACTACACATTTGAACCCAACAGTGTCATCCATTTTTTTAAAGAACGTAGATAACCATTATACTATTAGTCGGCTACGTATATAAACAAATCCGATTGAGGTATACTTTTACTTTTAGTTTGGGAGGGAATTTTTGTATAAAACTCTATTTTCTTGGTACTACTCGTTAGCCTTATACCTCACAAGCAGCCATGGCTTAGAATAATTCAAAGCTTGGAGATTAAATATACAATCGACATAATCATGTGTACTAATCCAACAATAAAGAAATGCTTCCATTATGTACCACTGCAGCTCTGTAGCTACACCTTGTTGAACAGTAAGTTGGTCCGGGAGCACCTAATCATTGTATCATTGTCATGATCTGATAAATGATAATGAGTTTTAAAGAAAGGAAAATTACGCCATGCAATTTGTGTATTATCTTCTTTTCTTTCCCTTCTGTTCTTAATCAACGCGGGATACGCTTGAAAGCACAATTATGAGGCAAATTGAAAAAAAAAATGACGAGATGTAGTATTTAATTAAGAGGGCACAAAGGGGTTTCTGATTTTTCATTGGAGCTAACCTATGACTTGGCCTATAATTGGGGAAAGAAAGGAATAGGCTTTGGTTGTGACTTGCCTATATAGTATAAGGTCTGTATGTCATTTGCTTGAGTAGACTTTGGATTCCGTTTATAACTAGAGAAAGAGAGCAGAAAAGGGGGGTAGCCATGGAAGCACACTTATTGGTGGTGATTTGTTTATGATTGACAAATCATCACATAAGAGATAGAAGCTGATAATTGAAATTAAGGAAGGCTTCTCCTTTGACTTGTGTTATCTCTTAATAAATCTAGCTCCCTCGTATCCTAAAAGCCAAGTCTTCTAAAGGAACAAAGGCAAGTTTCTCACATCCTTCAAGCTTGTTGGTTTTGAAAGTTGTCCTTGTTAAAAATAGAGAAAGAGAGACAGAGACGGAAAAGGGTATGGGGAGGGCACCTTGTTGTGATAAGACTAATGTGAAGAAAGGGCCATGGTCACCTGAAGAAGATGCAAAGCTCAAGGAGTTTATAGAGAAACATGGGACAGGAAGCAATTGGATTGCTCTCCCACAGAAGGCTGGTAAGACATTTCACTTCTTCCCTTCTGCTATTGCTGGTATTTTGGAGAAATGAAAAATATTCCCATGAAGAGAAATTACTACCTTAATCCTTGTTTGGTTATGATCCAACCCATGTTGAATCAGTATCTGGCATTGTTACAGGGCTTAAAAGATGTGGCAAAAGCTGCAGGTTAAGATGGTTAAATTATCTGAGACCCAACATTAAACATGGAGAATTCTCAGATGATGAGGACAGGATAATCTGCAACCTCTATGCTAACATTGGAAGCAGGTATTCCAACCCATATTCATTTACCTCTTCAAGACAGTGAATAGTCTATGTTTCCAATGTTCATCTCTCTCTTTCTGAGCAGAACTCGCATACTCCATGAATAAAGCCAAATTCGGAATGAATTTTTTCTACTTCTCACTAATGTATCCCAAGCTCTAAACTACTCTTTAGAAATGAAGTACAATGAGCACTGATGAGAAGTTTCTGTGTCCTCGTGGAATTTTTCCAATATTAATGTGCAGGTGGTCAATAATAGCAGCTCAATTGCCAGGCAGAACAGATAACGATATAAAGAACTACTGGAACACCAAGCTCAAGAAGAAACTCATGAGACTGCTTAATCCCACATCTCAGATAGGACCTCATCACCAAGCTACTGGTTTCTCATCTCTTCTTCAGGCTACAGCATTGTCACCCTCCACACAACTTTCATCATCATCCTCCTACAGACGCAGCAATCACACTTATTACGGTTTATCTGGTCCTGTGAATGATCCTACTTCGTTTTCATCTAGTCCTTTGAGCAACAGTTCTTTTACATCTAATTCTGTGCTTCAACGCCAAGAAAGCTTTGTTAGTCCCATACAACATAATTACCAAGTCAAAGAGAGTCTGCTGAGGTTTGGAGGTGAAGCTAGTTGTAGTTCCTCCGATGGAAGTTGGAACAACCAGATCAATCATGTTAAGGAGTCAGAATACGGATACATTGCTAGTAACAGCGAACAATCAGGGTTGCAGAATTATTTGCACAATGGGATTGAAGAGGATCATAAATTACTGCTACCAAGTGGTGGTGCTGAGGAATGGAGTCATGAGAAGCAAAATGGATTGTGGGTTGATAATCCATCAGACTATGGTTTTGAGGAGATTAAGCAACTCATTAGCACTAGTAGTTGCAACCACTTGTTGTTTGAAGATAACAAGACGCAGGAAAAGATCATGTACTACTGATGCTTTCTGTGAGAAAAAATCACGAGCAGATATGTAATGGTAAGAGAAGAGCTTAACAGATTCAGATTTGGACTCAGTTTGTTGTGGGGGAAATGAATTTATTTCTTTTTTTTTCCAATAATTGAAGCACCTTTTTTACATAAATGAAAGTTGTTTACGAGAAATGAAGTGTTAATCTCATCTGTTAATGTATTGTTTTCATGTTGTTATATTGAAAATTTTATGTTATCCTTGAACTTTACAATTTGAATAAAGTTATTCATTTGTGACCCGAAAGTTACAGTGTTAAGTTACGAAAATATTTTCTTTATAAAATATAAAAAGAAGGCTGCGTATAATTGATGACCTTCACTCAACCTGTATAAAGCGGATAACCTTGTACAATGGATTTATTATTATTATTTAAATAATGTAAATTATTAATATTATAATAATATCATGAATAGGCAGGCATCAAATCATGATCAGCATAGTTTAAGGGCTTAAAGTTTAAGTAAAAGTGAGTTGCAACTAATAAGAGGAATCAGTCCATACAACAAACCTATTTCTAATCAGAAATATAGTGCTTAGTGACGAGTAAGGTTGACACATGGGAACTGTGTCTCAATTATTGATAACCCTCTGATTAGACCTTTGACCTTTTGCAAAAACAAATTCAACTTGAGAAGCTTAAATAAAGGTTAAAAATCAAAGATTGTATGTTTTCAAACAAAGAGTAAGCCAATGCTGAAAGATGGTTGCATTGACCTTTTCACCATTTTGTTTGCTTCTCAGGTTAAAACATTAGACTAACGGGGTCTGCCAGCTATAGGCATTTAATGAAGATTCAAAAGATAAAAGTGTCGTGAAACTACTGGGAAGGATTTTCTAAGAATGTCTTTTATAGTGGAGAGTAAACTACGAGGTCAATAAAGTTTGGCAATGGGCACCTACTTATCCACCAACATTTTAAGCTACTTCAGAGAGTATACAAGCTTCCGAATGCATTCCTGCTGATGACAAGTCACATAATTCTTCTTGTTATATTTATTTTCTATTTACTACATAATAAAAATAAGTAGAATATATCAAAGAGAATTTTATAATAATTACATAATACTATAAAAATAAGTGATAATTTTTAAAATATAAGTATTTGAAATAAAAAATTATTCCCGTGTATTAAAGCTTGAAAAAAATATACAAATTTTATCATAATCACTTTAATTCAAGGTTGATCAATAGTCAGAAACCATGCAATTCAGTGGTAAGTATAATATAGGAGCCCACAGTATGTGTTTGGGAGGTGGGGATCAGAAGCAGCCTAGAGCACCTAAGACTAAACATGTTAAATTTGAATACGTTTTATGTTGGATGGACAGATGGTGACAATTATAGATATAGGATTTTCCTTTTTTTTTCCCCTAGTTTCATCAATTTCTGTTAATTATTAGTTCATTTTTTAATTTATCAAAACTAAATTACACAAAAGGGTATCGGATGAAAATATCATTTTAGGATAGTTAAGTTAGATAAATAACAACATTAACATGAGTGTTTCATTTTGTGAGAATAAGGGAGAGATATTAATTATATTCAACATTTTCTTTTTATTTTACAAATAGGCTATTTCCGTAGTAATTCGAATTTGTAATATTTTGATCATAAAAAAGTAACCTTATTAGTTGCTCTACTAAGATTCACCCTCAATAATTACATAAGATACTAACTTTTAATATTTTAAATAGGGATAAAAGATTGTCTTCTTTAATTGTTAATTCTATCTTAATAAATATACCTATGGTTTGATTCAAAATTAATAAAATTTTAATTATCATTATTGACTTTGTTCAATAATTCTTTTATATATTTTTTCATGAATATATAATTTGAAAATTTATTATACTTAACAAGAAACAATTAAATTTATTATTTTCTTATAGTTATAAATAAAAGTTAATAATTTCATAAAAATGTAATCCTTTAATAAGAAATTTTTAAAAAATATGTTATAAATATTGAAGATTAAACAAAGATTACATTCATTTGATTTGATAATTTATAATCCATAACTTCATTGAGCATTTAACTACTGAGCCACAAATCTTTTCTCATTTAATTATTGACACAACCACAAATCTTTTCACAGTTACTATATATTATATGTGAGTGTTATATATATATATATATATATATATATAGTTGCAACCAAGCTAAAGGTACGGTTTTTATGTTAGGTTGAGGGTTTCATTATAGAACGGTATGGAACGTAACAAACTTCTATTGTTTAGAAGGAAGTTTTATAATAGAATGGAATAGAATAGGATAGAAGTAGAGAGTTTCATGTTACGTTACGTTCCATCCTAAATATGCATTGACTCATTGTATTTATCTTTACTATATTTAACTTATTCTTTTCATATGTAGATAACCATTAGTTAGCCTTAGATTAAGGAATGAAATCAGTGTGTATGTTGTATAAATGTAGTTCACAGAATCAATGGGAAATCATTCTTCGCCATTACTTTGTCTTCAATTCTTATTTTAGTTGGTATCAGAGCACTGACCCTGGTGCTCTTGAGAATCGTTTTTTTCCTTTCATTCCCGTGAAACCATGTCCGAGAAAGAAATGTCTTTAAGCCTAAAAAATCCTTCCAAGGTCACTAGTTTGGATCCATCACATCCATACTATGTGCATCATTCCGACCAACCGGGAAACATGCTTGTTCTGACAAAATTGAACGGGGCAAACTATCGATCATGGAGCAAAGCCATGATTCATGCCTTGACTGCCAAGACCAAAATTGGCTTCATTAACGGCACAATTAAGCCACCTTCCCTGGAGGTTGATCCGATAGAAT
Source organism: Erythroxylum alaternifolium (assembly GCA_027478495.1). NCBI lineage: Eukaryota > Viridiplantae > Streptophyta > Magnoliopsida > Malpighiales > Erythroxylaceae > Erythroxylum > Erythroxylum alaternifolium. The sequence goes on from JANIIA010000005.1 coordinate 65,300,463, forward strand.
TCAGTCTTTGGAACCAATGAAACAGCATGATCTTGTCATGGCTTACCCATTCAGTTGAGCCAGACATCGCAGAGGGAGTAGTGCACGCCAAAACTGCTCGCCAAGTTTGGGAGGACTTGAGGGATCAATTCTCTTAAAAGAACGCTCCAGCAATTTATCAAGTTCAAAAATCTATAGCCACTATGTCTTAGGGAACTATGTTAGTTGCTGCCTACTACATAAAGATCAAGAGTCTCTAGGCGAAATTAGACACATACCGCACACACGTTCCGTGTAATCAAGAAAAAATACACAATGATCAAAGAGAAGAAGACAAACTCATGCAATTTCTCATGGGGTTATATGATACATTTAAAACCGTGAGATCTAACATTCTCATGATGATTCCGCTGCCAAATGTTTGTCAAGCCTACTCCTTGGTGATCCAAGAAGAAACACAGAGTCAAGTATCATCACAAACAATTGAGGGTTTCTGAATTGCTGCCGCAACCCAAGTCAAGCCATTTCCATCAAGGTCATCAAAGGAGAAGGTCTGCGAGCACTACAATAGGACCGGCCATACCATTGATGAGTGCAGGACCCTTAAGTTTCATTGCAAATTTTGTGACAAGAGAGGTCACACGGAAGACAGATGCCGCCTTAAACATGGGGGGAGTAATTAGAACACTCGTTCATCTCAAGGACAGCAACAGTCCCATGGAACGAAAGGCAGCAGTCGAGGCAATATACCTTTGGTTAATATGACAGAAACTGAGGGACAACCCTCAACATCATTGCAAGGCTTCTCTCATGAATACCTTCAACAATTGGCCCAAGCTTTATCGGTCTTGAATCAAAATCAGCAGTCTAATAAAGGTGATGCGTTTGTTAATGCTACAGGTTCACTTTCTACACCTAATATCTTTGCCAATTCTGCTTCTATCAATTCCTGGATCCTCGACAGTGGAGCCACAGATCACATCACATCACACTTGTCTCTTTTTACTCACCAACAATCTTCTAAAATTCCTACCGTCAACTTACCAAATGGTGCATCTGCAGTCATCTCACACACTAGCACCATTTCTTTCGGTCAGAATCATGCACTTAACAATATTTTGTGTATACCCAATTTCAACATAAATATGCTATCTGCCAGTAAACTTACACAAGATTTAAATTGTTCTATCACATTTTTCCGAATTCGTGTGTTTTGCAGGACTTGGTTACGGGGAAGACGATTGGATCAGGTAGGTAGCAAGGAGGTTTATGCTACATGTCTCCACTTCCCACTACACCTTCTTCGTTTCAAGTTTCTAATTCCTCTGGCCTATGGCATTCGCACCTTGGCCATCTCTCTTCTTCACGACTTAAATTATTATCTCCATTATTATGCTTGAATAATAAAGATGGTCCAGATCATAATTGTACCATTTTCCCATTAGCAAAGCAAACAAGACTGCCATTTTCCATTAGCTCCATTTATACGCATTCTTCATTCGATCTTATACATTGTGACATTTTCACATTCCGACGCTCGTTTTTTCTTAACTATTGTTGATGACTTCACTTAATGCACATGGGCTTTCCTCATGCGATATAAATCAGAAACATAATCCATTATAATCAATTTTCTTAACTTTGTTCAAACACAATTTCACACGTCTGTCAAGGTCATGCATGTAGATAATGGCAACGAATTTCTCTCTTTACAACATCACCTTTATACACAGGGAATTGAGTTACAACGAACTTGAGTTTACACTCCGCAACAGAACGGAGTAGTTGAACAAAAACACCGTCATATACTCAATGTAGCTCGCTCCTTTGTTTTTCAATCACATGTGCCACTCAGTTTTTAGGGAGAATGCATACTAACCGCAATCTACCTCATAAACCGAACTCCATCACCATTACTCTATAATAAAACTCCTTTTGAAAGGTTGTACCATCGTACACCACCTCTTCATCGTTTACGTGTTTTTGGATGTCAATGTTTCGCTACTATTACTCATCCAAAGCATAAATTTGACCCACGAGCAACTCAATGCATTTTTGTGGGATATCCTCAGGGCCAGAAAGGCTACAAATTATATGATTTAGCCTTCAGAAAATTTTTCGTGAGTAGGGATGTAACATTTAATGAAAACATTTTCCCATTCCAACATATCTCTTCTTCTCCATCCTCTACTTCTTTACTCCCGAGTTTGGCAAATGATGATCCACCATTTAATACTGATCTGCAGTCACCAACATCATCATCAGAACATCCATCTTCTCCCTCATCAACGTCACCAGCTTCCACCTCACCTCAAACTCTCCAGAACCATCCACTTCCTCCCCTTATGCATCTTCTCCCTCAAATGACGTTCATACTTCGACAAACACATCTTCTGCTTCCAATGATCCTCCTCTACGTCGATCAATGAGAGACAGGCATCCAACAGCATGGCATGATACCTACTTTCTGCCTTCCAAATCCACTCGGACTGCCTCTAGTACAAGCTCCAACCACAGCACCAGGTATCCTATCTCTAACTACATGTCACTCTCATAATTTTCTCCTTCACATCGTGCCTTTTTAGCTCTCCTTACCACACAGGTTGAGCCAACTTCTTATGATCAAGCAGTTCTTGATCCTCATTGGTGACAAGCCATGCATAGCGAACTACAGGCATTGGCACACAACCACACCTGGGACCTTATCAACCTCCCTCCTGGTTATAAGTCGATTGGATGCCGTTGGATCTATAAAATAAAGTATCGATCGAATGGTACCATCGAACGCTACAAGGCGCGCCTCGTCGCCAAAGGGTATACTCAAGTTGAAGGTATTGACTATCGGGAAACATTTTCGCCAATAGCAAAACTCACTACACTTCGTTGCTTGCTTACAGTAGCTGCATCATGGAACTGGTTTGCTTATCAACTTGACGTTCAAAACGCCTTCCTTCACGACGATTTACATAAAGTGGTTTATATGACTCCACCACCTGGTCTTCGCCGATAGGGGGAGACTCAGGTATATTGGCTTAATAAGTCCCTTTATGGTTTAAAGCAGGCATCTCGGAATTGGTTTTCAACATTTTCAGATGCAATATAAGAAGCTGGCTACAAACAGTCCAAAGCTGATTATTCACTCTTTACAAAGGCTCAAGGTAATTCCTTCATTGCTGCACTTATCTACGTAGATGACATTTTGCTGACAGTTAATGACCTCCAAGAAATGAAAAGGCTCAAAGAGTGCTTGCTCAAACGTTTTCATATTAAAGACCTTGGTGACTTGAAATATTTTTTGGGCATAGAGTTCTCCCGTTCCAGGCGTGGTATTTTTATGTCGCAGAGAAAATATACACTGGATATTCTGGAAGCGGCAGGGTTTATAGGAGTCAGGCCAGAAATGTTCCCAATGGAACAAAACTTAAAACTGACGTTGGATGACAGTGAAATACTACACGATCCGACTACGTACAGGAGATTAATTGGCTGACTGATTTATTTGACAGTTACTCAGCCGGATATTGTGTATTCCGTACGCACTCTTAGCCAATTCATACATGAACCTAGAAAGCCACATTGGGACACAGCATTACATATGCTTCGGTACATCAAATCTACACCAGGACAAGGTTTGTTTATGCCTTCTGAGAATAACTTAAAATTGAAGGCATTTTGTGATTCAGACTGGGGTGGCTGTCGAATCACGAGACGGTCGGTTTCAGGTTACTGTGTCTTTTTGGGCTCTTCACTTGTATCATGGAAATCAAAGAAGCAGTCTAATGTATTAAGATCATCGGCAGAAGCAGAGTATAAAGCGATGGAAAACACCTGTTTAGAGTTGACTTGGCTGAGGTATATATTACCGGACTTAAGAGTAAATTTGGAAGAACTGGCTTCGTTATACTGTGATAATCAGGTAGCCCTTGATATAGCTGCTAATCCAGTATTTCACGAATGCACAAAACATATTGAGATCGACTGTCATATAGTTCGTGAAAAATTACAAGTGGGACAGATCAAGCCAAGTTATGTACCAACGCGACTGCAATTAGCTGACATCTTCACAAAAGCGTTGGGAAAGGAGCAGTTCGTACTTCTCAGAAACAAGTTAGGAGTTCATAACATTCACTCTTCAACTTGAGGGGGAGTATTAGGAAAGAATATGCGTTGACTCATTGTATTTATCTTTACTATATTTAACTTATTCTTTTCACATGTAGATAAC